>VZTB01010550.1:203025-296322 GCA_013397245.1 Thryothorus ludovicianus
TAAGAATAGTTGTGATTGAACAGATGCTTTGCTTTTGAAGCCAATGCATCTGGAAATTTTGAATTTTATGACAGAATTAGTAACTTTTACATGTAAACCTCACCCCAACAAAAATTTCTGGATATTGCTACAAGTTTGACCAGGAAGGTCTAGGCCTAGAACAAAAAGTGGATTATGACTGCTATAAAACATGTTTATATTCTTTATAACCTTTCCAGATGCAGTAAAATATTCTTTCTGATACCAATGGAATTTCTTCCCAATGTGGTCATTCTTTTGTCACTTTTATTTAAAACATAATTTAACAGAGAAGAGTTTCTAAAAGTCAGTGAAAAGGAACATTTAGGAGTTTAGGAACACATACTCATAGTTATAATCTTATGGTAGGTCATTACAATGGATTGACAAAATGATTCTGCCTTACAATCTGTTTGACATTTTCCAGGAGGTTATGTGGAGTTAATAACGGCAGTATAGATGTCACAGTGGGTTTTTTTGGAAACCTCTTAATGAGTTCCACATGGCAGGCTTGTGCTTAAACTGTAAGTCACTTAAAACCTATGTAAGTCAGTAGGAATAAATTGTTTTTAATTCCTATGAATTATTGAAAAGTCAGAAATCAGTGTCAGTTACACACAGTAGACTAAGAGACCAAAAAAAGCCAAAACCACAGAAAAGCTTTTCCAGAAATAATATATATAAAATGAAAGTTAAGTGGAAAGATTTTAGAAGATGCACTGGTAAAGGAAGAATTGCTAGATAAAGCCACAAGAGCAGTGTTAGGTTGACATGGTTTCACACTGTAAGAATCCTGTTCTCTGACCCACAGTTCTGCATAAAGACATTGGACCTTGCAGAGCAGCCACTATTACAGGAACACTTTCTAGAATTTCACTAAATGATGAAGAGGAGGAAAAGGGACCAAACCCTGAAGGAATGAGCTATTCAACCTTGCCTGGAAACATCATCTCCAAAGTCATCATCCAGCAGCCAACAGGTCTGCACATGCCTATGAGTATGAGTGAACTGGCCAATCAGTGCTTGAAAAAGGACAACAGTGAGCTGCGGAGGACTGTGTACTTATGCACTGACGATAATTTGCGAGGTGCAGATATGGACATAGTCCATCCTCAAGAACGGATGATCGAGAGCGACTACATAGTCATGCCCCGGGGCTCAGTAAATACCCAGCCATCACTGAAAGATGAAAGCAAAATGAATATAGGCATGGATACCTTGCCTCATGAAAGGCTCTTGCACTACAAAGTTAATCCCGAGTTCAATATGAATCCCTCTGTAATGGACCAATTTAATATCAATTTAGACCAGCATCTCCCCACCCAAGAACATATGCAGAGTTTGCCATTTGAGCCTCGCACAGCAGTGAAGAATTTCATTGCCTCAGAGCTGGATGACAATGCAGGATTATCAAGAAGCGAGACTGGATCCACAATATCAATGAGCTCTTTAGAGGTCAGTGGTGCATAAACAAATTGCATGCTCTGTTGTTCTAATTTTATGATAAGACAATAAATTGTGTCTTATGTCTAAGGGGTGAAGCTAATGTTTTAATTCAGTATAAATTATTGTTTGGGATCATACACTGCTGTTCATATTTCTCTTATTATCAGAAGTGTTTATACCTAGAAAACAAGACTAAAGTTTCAGAGCCAGTCTGTATGAAACAATATAGTTCTGGAGATTTAACATTCCACACGACTGCCGAGGATTTCGTGACCTACCAGGTAAAGTCCACTGGAAAATTCTGTGTTGCTATGAGAAGAAAAACTATTCCTGCAAGATACGAGTGCTAATCATTGGCCCTACCTGCAAGCACATGCAGTTGAAAATATTGGCCATTTTATTGCTGACAATCATATCTGTCTCAGATATGATAGGTCTGATTTTGCTCTCATTGGTGTAAATCTTGGATTCTTCCATCCAATAGTTCACCATTTACTGATTTACTTTTGTTTGCATGTGCATGCAGGCATTGGTACAACTGATGTGTGCAATAGGTACAGGTGGGCTTCGTGTGGAGTATCACAGATTTCAGTCAGATTGCAAAAGTGAACTGAAAAGCCTTTAAAAGGCTTTCAGTTATGACTACAATCTGTCTGTGGGATTTAAGCATTTTTGAAGTGAAAACAATTGAAATAAATTGTTAAGACCTAAGCATCAAATACTGCCATTCTTATTAAGCTTTTATTTATGAAAACCAGGCGTGAGCTGGAGTTAATTTCATTCTTGGCCCTCTGTAAGAACTGGGAATACATTTCACCAGCATGTCAAATGTTGTGAAACATGGCATTTTGTGGGACAGAGAAAAACCAATGGGAAAAACATAGAACTCACTCATTCTCTGAAAGAAGTTACACATGGGAAAGAATTCTACTGTATGTGCAAATTTGAAGCCTTTAGCTGTTACTCTTTAATGTTTGGACCCGTCTGTGTAGGGAAACAGAGACTTGGCCTGATTTTTCAATTTTTAGCTGCAACTGTAGCTGATACTTCATAAATGGTGGGTACTTATGGATATTTCTTTTAAAATGGAGTTGAAGTTTTATGTAGATGGAATTTTATGAAGAGTCTGGGCAGAAGATCAGGATTTAGTTTCTTTTCAAGAGAGATCTTCACAGGCTTTGAAAGCAAAATATTTTCTGTGCTGTTTATATTGTGTGTGTACGACAGTAAGGTTTTACAAGACATGATTTAACTTAAAAATTAATAGAAAATAAAGTGTGGGGATCTGCAAGGAATCAAAAGTTAATAGATCTTAGGTGGTGCACAGGAGTTCTCAAATTTAATGCAACCCCAGCAGCAGAATAGCTATGGTCAGCTCCAGCAGTATCCTCTCCCACCTATCTACAATACTGTCTGTAAGATCATTTTTGTCAGATATAGAGGCTTAAATCCAGTCCAGTTAATATCAGACGTATGGATATGTGAGGAAGATTCATAGTTCTTTGGGAAGATGGACATATATGCCACCATATTATCTACTCTAAATTAATTTTTAGCGATGCTTCTTTCCCTCCATTGGTGAAAAAGTTCATCTAGGATATCTTAAGAAAAAAAAAAAAAAGAAAAAAAGGAGATCTTAGTCAAGTTGTAAAATTCATGACAGTAGTTACTTCATCATACACAAAATTATGGTTCCTGGCACCACTTTGGAATATGGGCCTGAAAAAAAAATCTATCAGTATAATGTACTGCTCCTTTAAAGTTATTTTTCTAACTGTATTTGTATCATACTTTAACTTTACGATGGGATGCAGACACAGAATCTCAATCACCATTCTGTGAATCATTTTTATGCTCAGAAGAGACTACTAAGGATATAGTAGAAAATGCAGTAAAATATAATAAGATAGTAAATATGAAGTTTCTTCTAACTTGGGAAACCTACTAGGTTTAGCAGGCTGTATTTTGGTCCAGAAAGCCGGTTATGTTTGTAAACCTCATCATATCCATCATAATCCTATGTATTAGGAAAAAACAGATATTAGGGTAGGTCAGAAAAAGAAACTTTTGTCTTTTGTGTCTGCCATTACTTATGAAGATGTGCTGCACTGAATTGAAGACAGGAATATGAAAGAAAATTGTATATAGAATAAAATCAGAGTGTCAAGCAGATCCTGATAAGCAGGTCCAGCCAGATGAAGAGCTTGATTGTGTTTTCACATATGCCATGTGTAAGAAGCAATGGCTGAGGAAAAGCCCAAAATGTTATTGGCTGGAACTGACCAGCTGGATTAACTTTCATGGCTGCCTTAAACAAAGTAAAAGTGGGAGGGCAAGGGATTTGTTTTTCATAAGATTGCAAGACTTTTCAAAAGACAGGGCTTTGTCAGACGTTATGGAACAGCAAAACCTGCAGCAGGACATTTAAGATCATCCTGCCCACCTTTCTCCTGACAGAGCATGACTAGACCAGGTCTAAAGGAGAAGATCCTGAGCAGAAGAAAGCTTCCCCCTCCTGTCTACTTGTAGTTGGAACACAACTACAATATCAGCACAAAAAAAATTTATATCCTGACTTCTAACTCTGAAGGGAGGATCCAGTACCCCACCATTAAATAGCTAAATGTAGACATTGCCCTTCTGAAATGGAAAAAGAGCTCTTCACATTTGGGTCCCCTATAGAGTCAGTTGAGACAAATAGCCATTTTTAGGCCACTTTTAGACATCTGCTCCAGGTTGAAGTAAATGACATGCCTCAGTGCAGGTGTCTCTTTTCAGATTCCATAGAGGAAGGCAGAATGAGTAGTTCAAACAGAAGCATCAAAAATTTTGACATCCTAAATTTAGTCAAATGAATCCTACTGTGTGTCACAAACTTTCTTCTAAAATTTTAATATCTATTTTTATTTTTTCAGAAGGAAATGCTTTGATGTGAACAATTAAATGCTTTATTATGTCTGGAAGAATTTTAGCTTTCAAAAGATAGTTTGAGAATGACATAATATTTACATACAAGTATTGCCCAGATAAGAATAAATTTAAGGATGTGCAGATTGTCAATGTTCAAATCTGTGATTTTATTTTGTTTGGTACATACTTAGCAGTACTTATGTGATTATGGGCACAGACAGGCATGTTTGCACATCATGGAGTTTCTGAGGAGGACTAATCAAACATCTGGTTAACCTCCTGAACATCCCTTATATACATGGATTAAAAATGGCTTTGCTACCTTGGCAACAAAGTGGCTTGGAGTGTGCTCCCTCCGTTCAAAGTGTTCTGATTTTAACAAAGGAAACAATGCAGTCTTTTGGAATGGTTTTTGTTTTGAAGATGTACACTGAGTGTTGTGCTCATTAAAATGAAATTATTTGAAGTGAAGTATTGCATTCCCAGACACTTAGATGCAGAGGAAAATTAGGAGGTTTAAATGTAGAGGAAGAAGCTGATCTGGGAAACATGTCTCCATGATAATTAATTAATCTCTTTGTTATGGGCAAAAAAAATGGACGAAGGACTAGATAGCTGTGAGGCAACTTGCATTGTTACCTTGTGGAAGAATGAGTGGTTCTTTGAAGGGAATGATGGTTAGTGTCATGTGAGCAGAAAGGGAAAAAAGCTGAAGGCAAAGACTATAAAAATTATAAAATTAGGAACACGCAAAGACAAGCAATAAAAATATTTATTAAAAGGGGGAAAAAATGTCATCTGCTTTAAAAGAACAGGAAAGAAAGGACTTCAGAAATTATTTGTCATGTAAAGAACTGGAATTCTCTTTCCAGCCTCATATCTTCTTTTGTTTTTTCTGTCTCAGATTCTGCTGTGGGATCTTTATGTGTAGTAAGTTGATTGTGTGACCAAAATAATCCTTCTGTATTCATTTATGAGAGCTCTTAATGCATTCAAAGATAGTCAGCTCTGTAAGTCCTTGGCCAAGTCACTGACAGGAGACTTAAGGAAGTTAATACTATTACAGTTGAGAAAATAAAGGGATATGTTAAAGATATAAAGTGCAAAGATAAAGTAAAGATAGGTAAAGATAAAGAGGAAAAAAAAAGACATTAAAAAATGATGGGAAATGTGGCAGAAATGCAGAAAAAACAAAAAGAATATATTAGGAATAAAGAGATAAAAACAGCAGGGAAGAAACAAGATCAATAATAATAATATACCCAAACCAGAAAAGGAGATAAAAAATACAAAGTTAAAATAGTCAATCTCATCAATAAAGTACCAGTGCATCAGGCAGAACAAAAGCAAAATGGTGTGCAGTCATTTTGATTTATGACATGAGAAGTAAAAATAAGAGAGAACAAAAATAGAGAGACGAGCACCACAGGAATTTCTTCTTTATCATGTTTGCACATTGCATTTATTTTCAGACATTCTATATCTCAGATTCCTATCCCTCCCATTCCTCATTTCATTCTTCAATAAGCTGTGGAGACAGCTCTTGCCAATTTTGTGACTCAGTAAAATCAAATCTAAAACAACCCTCTCTTTCTTTCACTTGAGTCAGTAGGTCTCAGAGTCCTCTAACTTCAGAAATTGATGCAGCTTACTTTCAGGTTATCTTACAGAAGTGGGGATAGAATCAGGCAGGGTTTATTGTAGTAACTGAGGATGTGAAGAACTGAAATTTAGGCAGTCTTAAAAAGTGCAGCATATATTGTAGAAGTCATATTATCATTGTCTATTTAACAAGTGCTGCAATTTTCCTCAAAGCATTCAGAAACAGAAAGCAAGTGGTCTTAGTTGATTGAGCAAATAAATGTGCGGGCTGGCCTATAAAAACAGGAAGCAGCAGACTACAATCATTTGTCAGCATAATTTTAAAGCGAGATCTTTGAATTTATGTTTGTGTTGGTGTACTAAGTATGCTGGCATATTTTAAAGACTTAAAATTCTCACATTAATTTCACTTTTTCATGAAAATTTTCTGGCTTTATGTCTAGCTCAGGTTATGAACTAGTAGCCAACAATCTTCTATTGAAAAAATAAATTGTTTTTCAGTTATATACACACAAAGGGCATTTTAAATGAAGAACGTTCATCCACATTGCACCTTTGTATCTCTGAGGGCCAAAAAAGATTTTACTTTACTTTTGTTCTAGGAAAAGATCCTCCTCAGGCTAAGATCTTGTATGTCAAATCTCATCTCAGAGTGAATTATAAACTGCTGATAATAAGACTTTATATTAATGGAAGCATGGTTATAGCCCTCACTTTAATATGGTATCTCTGGTTTCAATTATTCTTTGCACAATGCAATATATCTTTAGGAATATCTGATGAAATTAATCAGATAGTGGTGTAATGTAGATGAGAATAAGGAGAAAAACAGGCATTTTTTGTTTTACAGGCATGAAGAGGGATTTTATTAGTCTTTTAGTAGGAGCAGCGCTTTCCTGGTGCCAGTGGATTAGTGTGTGCTGGTGTATGGAAATTATTCTTCGAAATTCTATTTTTGTCCCTCAGCAGAGTTTAAAGTTGTTCTGGAATTACACAGAGAAGCTATACATGATTAGCACAAAGTAAAATTGATTTAAAATAAATTACTACCACAAATCTCTTTTCACTGAGTTTTATTTTGGCTCTGGCATGAAGGGTAGGGGATTTTTCTATGTAAAATGGGTTTCATCAATTAAGATTAAAGACCCATAAAAATCAGAGATGGAAAAATTCTTATCAGGTCATCTTTTTTTATCAATGCAAGAACACTTTCTACAATGTATTTCTCTAAAACATAGTCAAACTTCACTTTCAAGACTAGAGTGAAGGGCTTCCACTGTTTCCCTTGGCAATTATTGCATAGTTACATTAACTTACTTTTTTCCCCAATAGCAATTATGATTTTTTCCAGGTTTTTCCCATACCAGTTTTGTTAATCAGTGTTTATATCTTTCTAAGGTTTTTGTACAAGCTTCTGTGTTTGCTTCTTCCAGAGACAAAGTTTCATAAATCTGCATGACTCTTTTAACCTTTTCTCATAAAAGTACTTTTTGCTGCTACTCTTCTCTGAAATTTCCCTAGTTTACAGGCATGATTTGGCTTCTTCCAGTGTACAGCAGCAATGCAGAAGTGTCACTGGAGTTGATAAAGAGGTCTATCACATGCTTGCCTGCTTAAATTGATCTCTTTTTTTGTAGCATTTGTAATTGTACATGGGTTGAAGCCTACCCGTGCACCTTGTTTTTTTCAGAATTATACCAGCTACCTCCCAGATGCTGACTAATTTTATTGATCTTCAGTTTTTTATACAGTCCCTATATAACTTACCCTTGCATTCCAGCATTTGGGGCTCTTCAGCTTGGAGAACAGATGAGTGAGGAGTGAATAGGAAACTATTATTTACATCTCCTATAATACCAAAAAGAGGAACATCAAATGAAATGTCAAAGAGATAAACAATGTCATTTCCTTTGTCATATTTTACATATTTAAATTGTGGAATTCACTATCCTAGCACATTTTAGATTTCAGAATAAACTCCTCCAAGCAAATTCTTAAACTCCTGAAGTTTACAGGTGGTATTGTAGTAAAAATGTCATTGCCCTCCCCTATATCATTCCTGAAACATCATAGCTGGTCAAATACAAAATACTAAATGAGGCAAACCATAGATAATATCCTTTACAGTTTTTTGTAACTTGTATTCTTTTAACATTATACTCAAGTGAATCTCCAGCTGATCCTCAGGAAAAACTCACCAACTTCCAGTGTAATTTTTATGTTGCTAAAATAATTATGGGTTTTGCAGGTGCATAAAGGGAACAGCTTTTTGAAAAGAAACATATTGGTGTGACCATGTCAGCAGCTCATTTGACACAAGGAAATTTCCCTCCTTACTCCACTCAGTTGCCTTTTGTCAGTTTAATGTGTAAAATGAGCTAGATGGTTGATTTCTGAAAGCATTTAGGTATGTGTGGAAAATTCCATTTTCCTCAGCTAAAAGAGACATAAAAAAACTTCATATAAGAAGAAAAGAATATATGCAGTTGCAATTAATGTAATTATTTTCATAGCTATTATATATCATAAAGAAACTAGAACAATTGAGTAAAATTTCAGCTTCCAATTGACATTGAAGGGAAAATCCTTCATCCTTGTAAGTTTCCCAATGACTATATGCTTCTGAATATGTCCCCTCTCTCAAAAAATAACCCTGCTGTCATTTCAGGACAATGATGCAGCAGCCAGGAGGAGCTGATCGTGTACCTAGTGGTGTCAGTGACAATATTGCAAATAACTTTGCATGGCTCAGAAAACCAGCATCCTTTGCTTTTTAAAACTTGCAGAACTTTGCTGCTCCTGTGGCAGTTACACACATTTTATGTTTTTGGAGAATAAGCTCGGGCAGCACTTGCACTGTATTTCATTGTATGCAGCCACGCGAAAAAAGTGAAGCACAAGAACAGAGCAGATGCTCCTTACTGTAAAAGTTTAAAATAAATGTTTTTGTGATAGGTTCTTGTTGAGCCCTAGAAAAATCCTCACTGAGAATAACCTGTGGTACAAGACCTGTTTGGTCATAACTGGTGTGAACTAACAGCAAAATTGCAATACTTACCTTTCTCTGGCAAGAACACAACTGAATATTTTGCAGCCTATTGGATATGTGTTTTCACCATGTGAACAGTGATAGAGTGGTCTGGGTGCAAAACCTAATAATCCAGCTATGCCAGGAATATTTTCACTGCAGTCAAGCACGCTTAAAAGCAGTATACTAATGTTTCAATTTTACAAATCGCAGTACCTAGCAAACTGTGCTTTTCCTATATTTGCTATATTTTTACTTAGGATTCAATGGTATCAAGTTTATTACTGAACTCTAACTTAAAAATACCTTTTTCAAACATTTTTCAGAGTTTCTCATGTAAACTCCACTTCCTTATCTGTTGTACATGTTTCTTATTTTTTAACCACCGAGCCTTTTCAGTGATAAATGTAGCCTGCTTGTACCTTAAAAGTAGATCATTCCACATCACAAATGCATAGATTCTCTCTAAATCAGGCCTTGATGATTAAAGATAGCTTCTCCAAAGCTTGTTTTGTTAGTTGTTTTAACTTAGACTGTTCGTTTATAGAGCCTCAGAACCCTTTAGGCATCAGAGTGTTGACAGTGTTGCAGTAATATTCCTTATATTATTGTGGATTGGAGCATTAAAATTTTACTACAAAACCAGACAACATGTCACAAAGTGATATAATCGAGGGCTCAGAGACCAAACATCTTCCGCTTTTTACAGCTGGAAAACTTATAAAATCATTCCTTTTAATTTCAGGAAAACAAAGCAGCTTACTAAAACTTGCAGGTTTGTTAAAGCAGATAAAATTTAAATCAGAAACATTCTTCCTCTTGACTTAATGAGTTTGATTCTTCTTCACTGAAGAAACTGAGTGCGGTGTGAATAGATTCCTTCACCACGACTTAAAGCCATCATATCCTATCATAAAAATTAGGATTAAACTTTGGCAGCAAGACATTTTGGGTCTGGGAGTACTTTTTTCTTCTTTAATCCTCCTTCCTGAAGATGAATCTATATTTTTTTTTTCATTCTCAAGTTTTTTGCATTCTTTTCAGCTCTCACAACCTAGCTTCTTCTTTCTACATCTCTTTAATCTAATGCAAGCCATTTAATTTCCAACTTTAAAAGAAAAATATATATTTTTATCCCTTCTTTATAATATTTCTGCTTCTTTTTGATATGATTTGACTTTATAATTGGTTTCTTTTTGAATCTAAAAAATTCTGTGCTAAATTATTTGTAACATGTCTAAGCAATCATATTCTGTTGCATTTTATACAAGTGATTACTTCACTAGTAAATCATTCTTGCTTTATATCAGATGCTTTGAATCAGATTTGTCATAAGTTTAAAACAAAGTCATTGCTTTCTCCATTCAAATTGTCATTGCAAACAAACAAGCTGAAGCCATGGCTTCGACTTGATTTTGCTGTCATTTATTCCATTAAAATCAATGGAGTTGTACCAATGTAAGCCTGATGTAGGAAAGAATCAATTTCTGTAAATCTATAAAAAGTCTAAATCATAGATATGTATAGATACCTGTGTAAAAATGTATAAATATGATGATAATTTTCAAATATCACAGAAAGTATAAGAATATTTTATACACCAACAGGTTCAATTGCATGCAAATAACATGCACATTATGCATCCCAGTGAAATGCAGTTCGTTTTTTTTCAGAGAAATTATGATGATACTGGTTTAATAAACTATGTAAAGTCACACATTAATCTTAAATTATCAAGATAAAATCTCTATCTTCTTACAAAATACCTAATATATACCTGATAGGAAAACAAGAATGTTATTTAGACTCATTAATATGATTTGACTAGTCCCCTTGTTAATAAAACCTCTTTTTTCTTTTTTTTTACTGCTTAATAGAGAAGAAAATCACGTTATTCGGACCTTGACTTTGAAGTAAGTTTTACTGAATTATTCCTGAATATTAAAAGTATTTTCCTAAAAGTAAATGTGAAGTGTTCATTTTAGCAGATTTTAGCCTTCTGGCACAGTAGATGCAATAGGGTTGTTCAATTGGTACTGTACAGAACATGATGAACAATTCATTAAAACTACTTTGGTGCAACTTGTTTGCAAAATATTCTGAGATCAAACTGTCATATTGCAATATTAACCATCATGATTTCAGTTTTTAAATTCTTTGCCTTTTCATTTTCATCTGGGTTTGGTTTTTTTAATTTTTTTTTTTTTTTTTTTTGGCTGGCTTTCTACTTACTGAAAATGCGTGACACTTTTATAGGACAGGCAGAATCTCAGCAGAAGTTTGCTTTGTTCAAGAGATTTGCAATAATTTCTTTTATCTTTCTTCAATACTACTTTACTGAAATAGAACTTTCACATCCAAGTAAAGTGATTATGAATGTGTCAGATTTTGAATGATGTAGTGTTGCAGGTGTCAAAGCTTATGGATCACATGCTATATAAAAAATTAAGTTCATGTAAGGTTCTTTAGGTTGGATATGCATAATTTCCAGCTTAGATCGTGCTGAGTGAGAAGGTTTAGCTGTGTTCATTAATGACCATTTTGTTCTACCTCAGTCAATACAATTAAGTCTATTAGACGTTTGTTTAAAGTTTTTTTCTCTGATTTCTACCAGAAGGAATACAGGAGTTAATTTTCAAGGAGCTGTTCATAATTTGGGGTTTTCACATAGGTTGTCTGTAGAAGTAGCTGGATGTAATTCATTATGTGTGTTTCCACAGAAGCTTAACAATTATATTTGTATGGAACCTACAGATTGTGGGCTAAAATTTGAAAGCCTGTGATCAGCACATATCAACCATAACATCAAAAACTCCCCTGTTTGTAATTACCCTAAATATACTTTAGGATAAATGCATAGAAAGGAAGAAGAAAAACATGAAACAATAAAATTCTGATGAGCAAGCAACTCTAAAATTAAATTCAATCACAAGTTTTATAACTGTAGTAATATAAAGAATTCTAAACTTTACTGGTTTTGTCATTGAAAAGTAGAAATATGACAATGAGAGCATTCTCTGTAGCAACAGATACTAAAACATTCCTCCTGTCACTCAGCAACATAATCCAATGCCAAATAAACATCAACAACGCAGTACACATTCTGCTCTCAAGAAACAGGATTACCATTACATATTTTCTCTTGACTCACATGGTTTCACAGAACCACAGAATGGAAGAGTCTAAAGTGGGTCACTTGGTCCAACTTCCCTGCTCAAGCAGGGTCATCCTAGAGCACACGGCACAGGACTGTGTGCAGATGGCTCTTGAATAGCTCCAGTGAGGGAGACTCCACAACCTCTCTGGGCAGTCTGTGCCAGTGCAAAGTCACCTGTACGGCAAAGTATTTCTTCCTCATATTCAGCTGGAACTTCCTGTGCACCAGTTTCTGCTCTTTACCTCTGGACACCACCAAGAGGAGCCTGGAAACCTCATTAACACCACCTTTTAGATACTGATAGACAGTGATAGGGTCCACTCACAGCTGTCTGTTTTCAAGTCTGAACAGGCCCAATTCCATCAATCTTTCCTCAAAAGATAGATGCTCCAATCCCTTAAACATCTTTGTTGCCCTCCCTTGGACCCACTCCAGGATCTCCCTGTCCCTCTTGTCCTGAGGAGCCCAGAACTGGGCACAGCACCCCAGCTGTGGCCTCAGCAGGGCTGAGTAGAGGGGCAGGATCCACTCCCTCACCCTGCTGGCAATGTTCTTCCTAATGCACCCCGGGACACCATCGGCCTTCTTGGCCACAGGGGCACTGCTGGCTCATGGAGAGCTCGTTGTCCATCAGGATTCCCAGGCCCTTCTCTGCAGAGCTGCTTTTGAGCAGGTCAGCACCCAGCCTGGCCTGGTGCAGGGGATTATCCTTCTCCAGGTGTAGGACCCTGCACTTTCCTCTGTTGAGTTGCAGACAGTTCTCTGCCAATCTCTCCAAGCTGTCCTGGTCCTTCTGAAAGGCTGCACAGCCCTTTGGGGTATCAGCCTGTCCTCACAGCTTCATTTTGTTGTTTATTTGCACCTTTTTTTTAACTTGTTTCCAATATTGCTGTTCCATGGCCTAGTATTTTTAGAATTGCTATTAAAATGCAGGAAAATATTTTTTTTTTAAAAAAGGAAAGGATGGGGCCACTGAGAGTGAGTGCTAAGGAACTGAGAGCAGCAGCAATACTGTGTCACTTTCTACTGTGTTTTACAAGTATTGTTGCAGACTAATCCCATCTCACCCCCCAGCTTTATGATTCTTCTGATTAAGTCTGTGGCCTTTCCTATATCCTTACACATAGAATGGCTGTTTAAGGTAAAATAAAATAAAAAAGCCAAAAAATGTCGAGATAGTGTGGTGTGGCCAAAATGCTGCTCTTTGGATACCCCAAAGCAGCTTGACTGCAAAATGGAATACAGTCTGGAGGTAAGATCAAGCCAAAGGGATTGAACACACTACTTAAATGTTTAACATTTACTTTGCTTTGTCTGTGACCAGTGCCAGCTGGCACTGTCTGAGACAATGCCCTTCCACATTTCTGAGGATACCAAATCATAGAATGTCATGGATGTGGTTCTGAAGATGAAAAATGTTAAATATGCAGTGTGGACGAGGGTGGGACAAGTTTGGCTACCTCTGTCCTTTTCCTTTTAACACATTCTCTGCAGTCTCTACACCCTTAACCTTTCACACATGTGTCTCTATATACATTCAAGACAAATACTCAGGCTATGTCTATCTTAATAAATTAGACATTTGAGGGAATATTCCTGGACACCAAAAATGCCAGCTTTTATATAGATTAATTTTTAGAAAGATCTTCACTGTTTTAGTCTGGACCACCCTTGTGTCTCCAAGAAGTTCTTGAGAGTCATTAAGGGACTCAGTTCAATCTGGGTACCACTCACAACAGACAGTTTGGGTTTAGAATTTTTATTTGGGAAACTAAGAGAATTTAATAGAATTTAGTATTCATGGAGAACTGTTAGATGTAGCCAAAGAATATTCCTGGACATGTTTGACTCATTACTGCATACTCATGCTTTCATACTTAAAAAAACAAAAAAGAAAATAAGACTATTCTAGTGGCTTCCAATGGAACAGTCACCTTAATATAAATAATTTGAAAGCAAAACAATAAAAATATATTAAAAAACAACTTGAGAAAGGCCATTTTTCTCCAAGAGCAACAGAAGAAGCACAAAACCAGCTGCTATGCAATGTGAACACAGCTAGACTAAGACTACATAACAACACAAAATACTCTGTCTCTGTTATCCTCAATATATGCAGAAATACAGATGTAATTTTAAGGGCCTTTGCAATGGATTATCAATAATGCAAGTCCTATGTCTGTGTGAGTTCTCTTATAGAGAGCAGTGTGCCAGTCCAAAAAAAGGGAGAGAGAAAAGGATGACATCAAAACTGGCAAGCACTTACCATAGATCTCAGGCTGGTTAGAGAGGGGAGGTCTCAAAACTGGGCATCTGTGTCTTGTTTTCCCTTTTTAAATAGCTTACCATTACATTCTTAAATTATCCCCTCCTGTAGGAAAAAAAAAAAAAAAAGAAGTCTGTAACAAACAGGGCTTAGTCTGTCAGCAGGAAGTATTTCTGCTACATAATATACTGTCACTGGTTAGATTTTGTTAAACACCAACAAATCTAGTTGAACTTTGAAGTTTGCTAAATGAACAGTCAACATAAAACAACTTTACAGCTCTTCTCTTTCTATTAATAAAGATAAGTTTGGACTTATTCATGCAGTCTGGTGTCCAAAACATGACCAAAATTATTGGTCTGGACATTTTGGATCCTTGCTGCCATAGGCTGTGCTAGCTCTAGCTAAGTGCCCTCCAACTCCTGTCATTTTTTCTCTAGAGCTGGACAGGTAACTTTTTCATTAAGTCTCAGCACTAACAGTTAGCTGTCAGATCAAATAAAATTCATTCTAATTACGTTGAACAGAAATACAGATGTTGTAGAAATTCCCAGGAGGGCTTTATAATAGGTGTATGCTGGCAATTTCAAAAACATACAGGAGAACTAAACAGTACTATTGGCGTGCATTTTATGATTCAAGATCACAATTACCCTTAAATTATATGAGAGAGTGTGACTTTTGAATTTCCCCAGTCACCCCACTCTCTCATTTCTATCAACCATTCATTGGATCTACTCTGTTAACAACATTTATGCTAAATAATTCAGAAGAGGCCTTACCACCCTGATCCCCAGGATTGAAGTCATCTCTAGCTCTGAGGGAGAGCAACGATGCACAGGACAAGTGTGAATACTGGACTGTCTTCTTTCCTTCCTCAGATCAGTAGACTTGCACCAACAATAATGCTAAATTGATCACTGATTGCTGGAGCTGCATTCTTTCAGAATTTCATCTGCCATAGCTATTTATGCAATTATAACTCACAAAAGTTTTAAATCATTCTCTTACTAACCTGAAGGCATTTCTTGAAGGCAAAGGTAAAAAAAATGCCCGCAGGGAAAATTTATTTCCTGTTCCCAAGTTTGGCAATTGATCATACCTATAACATCTTGAAAAACCAGCATGTTTCCATTAGAGGGCTGGGAAGGCATTCCCCCATCTGTTCTTTTAACTTATCTGCTTTGTACTAGATTTGAGAGAGAACATTTTTAACTGTGACAATGTAGAAAATCTCCAAGGCAAATTAAATTTCTTGGTAGTGGTGATGATGATGATGATGATGTTATTGTGGTTTTTGAGATTGACCTCAAATCATAGCATCACCAAATAGTCTAGGTTGAAAGGGACCCTAAAGATCATCTAGAGCCCAGCCCCAGCCACTGGCATGAACACTTTCCACTAGACCAGGCTGAGCCTCATCCAACCTGGCCTTTAACTCTTCCAGGAATGAGGCATCCACAACTTCTCGGCTGACCTGTTCCAATGTCTCATTACCCTCATCATAAAAGTCTTTTTTCTATATCTAACCTAAACCTACCCTCTTTCAATTTAAAGCCATCACCACTTCTCCTATCACTATATGTTCTTGTAAAATTCCTTCTCCAGCTTTCTTGTAGGCCCCCCTTAGATACTGCAAGGCTGCTGTAAGATCTCCCCAAAGCCTTCTCATCTCCAGGCTGAGCAGCCCCAGTTCTCTCAGTCTGAATTCAGAGGAGAGGTCATCCAGACCTCTGTTCATCTTTGTCACCCTCCACTACAGTCGGTCCAACAGGACGTGGACCTTACATTGGGAGCCCCAAAGCTGAGTACAGTGCTGCAGGTGGGGTGTCATGAAATATTAATGAGTATATTTGTCTTGAGTTAGGGTTCAGCTAAAGCCCTGGGGGCTGGGTACAGAGCTGTGTTTGAAGTTCTCCCCATCCTGCTGACAACCATCCACACTCTGAATCCTTTTCTGTGAGTAGGTGATCATCAGAGTAAGGCAAAGTCTCTTCAAAACACACACTCTATCTGACTTAAGAGTGGGGGTAGAAATGTGGAAGGAGTGTCAATTCAGCTTGACCTCCTTTAGAGTTATGGAACCTTCAGGAGACACCAAAGAAGAGGTGTGTCTGCAGCTTGGTGGCTGACTGGTGCTTCTGGCAGGGATGCAGCATCAGTGGGCAACTGCGCAGCTGCACCTGAAGAAAAAAGGGCAGCACAAGTTCAGTTTCCATCCTTTGCAGATCCTGATGCTACCACAGTTATCCTAGCGTTAGTGGTCAAGATCCTCGGCTTTGTATTGTTAAAACGTAGTATTTCTAAGATTAACTCCACATTGCCCATTTAATAGAGAAAACAGAACAACACACTACAAATAATTTGTAGGTTGTTTTCTCATAAAAGAGAAAGAGTTACCCAACAGAACATATTTTCTAGAAAGGAGATAAGATGGTGCTTTCTAACCAGAAATTGAAAAGAAGTCTAGAAATGGAGAATTAAAGTTGGAAATTTAAGTTGTTCCACCTTCAGTTCAGATTGTTCTTTATAAGCAATAGGGAGGGAGTGGGTGTCAGTGGGTAGGAATTATGGAATGGAAGCCAGGAAAACACAAAGTAACCAAAAGATCCATGGGTACATGTTCATACCAGTCATGCTGCTATTAAGAATAAAATGTAAAGATTTTTTTTCTGGCAGACTTCCCGGTGCAAGTATTTTATTTCTCCTCCCACCTGCTTCTCCTCAGGAATAATGTAATGAACTGAGTAAGACATTTGCATTATTCATATTTCTATTTAATGACATCTTGGGTACACGATTAAGGAATAGGTATCAGAAAGTAGCATTCTCTATATTCCCAGCTTTCTACTAAAAAGTTAAACGGAGACACTTGTTTTACAGCCTTATGTCATTTCCTGTTTTTTAGAGCTTTTTAACCCACCAAAAATGTTTTATTCCCATGACCATGTCTCCTTACTTAAACCAGTAATAATCTTTGAGGTAGAACCTTTTTTTTAATTTTATGTATATGAAAATTGCTATATACTCCTGTCTACCATAGCAGCAATGTCTTAAAAGAATCCCTAGGAAGTCACTTAAGTGAAACTCCCCTCATAAATTTAGATAGCTATATCTAGCTAAATTACCTTTTGCAAAGAGTTTATTACCAAATACTGCAAAAGGTTTTCCCTTATTCACCCCACAACTCAAGTTAATAGGTCTTTAATTGCTGATGTCTCATGTCTCTTTGTGAGACATATTGCCAAACTCCTTTTCTCAGAAGTTAACAAGTTCTCAAGCTACTGTGTGGCTGTATTAAGGTTAATACAGATATTACAGCATAGCAGGAGAAATGCCTGGCTAAAAAGAGCAGCCATGTTTCATGAAATCTCAAAAGACACAATGCAAAAGGGAAGATAAAGCTGGCAGTGATAAAGAAATATTGAGAGCCAGCTATTACCACTCCATTTTAAAAAGTACTAACCTAGGTTTGGCAGGGGTGTTACTTGGTGGAAAGGGTCACACTCAGGCACCACAACTCCAGGGTAAATCAGACTTGACACAAAATCAGGACTTGCAGAAAGGCCTGTGTCCTGCACCTCATCTGTCAGTGTTCCTGGCTGCTGCCCTGGCTATAATTCAAGTTCAAGCAGTTACAAAGCTTAAGAAAAGCAAAGTCAAGCCCATCCACTGTTGGACTGAGGTGAAGCATCCTCAGTCCCTCCTGTCCTCAAACCACAGAACCATGAGACTGGTCAAACAGTAAGCAGCCTTCAGTTTGGCTCCAGAGGCTGCTGTGAATCCTTTACTGGCATGAATTCCTTTGGAAACAGCTCTGATGGGCATAGTTTGCAATCTAGGCTTGAAAACAGGCTTCACTCTCCAAGTATCTGCCCAGGCAGATAGATGGCTGAGGCCTGAGGTGAGAGAATTGTGGGGGCTCTTTGGGATCTCCCCCTCTTCCAGAGGAGTGCCATATAATTTGTTTCTGTGGAAGAGTGCCCTCAGTATGGGCTAGAGGGAGGGTGGTTTCCAATGTCTTTGTCCTTGACATAAGAAAGCAATTGAAAAAAATGTGCCTACTTTTCTTAATATGAGTGCAATTTCAACTGCATTTTATGATGATTTAAATGGCAAGAAGATGTCTAATTTAAAAAAAAACATAACATTTGGGGATTTTCCATTTTGAGCAAAGATTTCTGAGTTCAGCATTCTCATAAAAATTATTCCAACAGGGATCATTAAAAAGTGCTGTTGTTTTCCTGTAGATATTAAAATATAAGCATACATGCTGAAAACAGAAGGTCTAGAAAATATTCTTGATATGCAAGAAAAATATTCTTCTGAGAAATTGCCATTACTTTCAGGATACCTCCAAGCTAGCACAAAAACAGTGGCCCCTATTTTCAGCAGCTCAATAAACATAGGGTTAAAATAGTTTCTTGTACGCAGGAGGAACATTAAAGACACCAGAGAGAAGGGCCAGGGCAATTCACTTCCATTGGTCAAATCTATAGGGAAAAGATGGCCCTGCCAAATTCAATTTACTTTATTATGTTGGAAAAAGTAATGCTTCTCTTAAAAAAAAAATCACAAACAAAAAAACAACAGATTCAATTATAAATATAAGCAAGTATATTCCATTTTGCAGAAGGTCATGCATACAAGAAAGAGGCATATGGAATTGTTTCAAGAGTTAAATCAGAAATTTCAGACTCTGGACAGATTTCGGGATGTACCAAAATCAGGCAGTATGGTAAGTGTCCTTCTATTATATTTAAAATATAATGAATCCTAAACAACAACAATGAAACAAAAGCCTTTTGACTTCAGTAGCTTTCCCAAGAAGACCTCACCTTTAGGTAGCTCAGAAATGAGAACCAAAGCTATTTTCAGGAATCCAGCCTATGACAAGACTCATTGCAGTCTACGATTAGACCACAACTGACTCACTAACATCATTATCAATGACAAGCACCTGAACTGCAGGGAATGCATTTCCAATCTCTATGTGCCTGCTGTGTCTAAGGGCCTTTGTACAGAGAAAGAAGCTCACTGATATAATTTGACCAATAAGGCTTTTCCTCTAGCTAGGCAAGGAGATAATAAATTAGATACTACAAACAAGGCCAGATAGATTTACCTATACATTCAACTGTCCAGAAAGCACGTGAGATCTCTGTAATGTCATGTCTTTTCCATAATAGGTTTATAAATATTTACCATGGGAAAAGCAAAAATTAAATCATCCCGAGTTGAGGCTGCTATCATCATAATTCAAACTTACACACACACTCTCTTATACACATGCATAACACCCTGACTACATCTGATAATGAGAGCAAGGAAATAGTTGATTCTGCCTAATTAAAACAGCTAAATTAATCTGACATATTTCATCAGTAATATTTTGACTAGTAATAATTTTTATATAATTTTATAAGTTGAAAATTGTATATTAAATGGAACTGAGCTAGAATCATTGTATTCTATAACTTTTTCAGAAGAGCTTCTCTCAGACATGAGGAAGAGGTATTAAGCAGATGTGAGGCCAATGGATTTACATCATTTACATCATCTTAATCCAGCAGAAATTTAGCCCTAATTCTTTGATGAACCTTTATCTGTGATATGTGTTATTTTGTATCAAGTTCTCACTCACACCCCCTTTTGAGATCAGCTGACATGTAATGTTTTCATTTGTCTCCCTACTTGAGATTTGCTATTCACATAAAGCTTGAATTAATTCAAAATCTCAAAGGGAATCTCAGTGGAAAAGTTGTGTTTACTCTGTTTCACATTGGTGCTGTGCTTTGAAAGGTCTGCTAATAAAAGCTGCCTAGAGGAATGGTCTGTTTGTGAGACAGTCAGAGAGTGATCCAGGTACCTAAATATAGGCATCTCAGGCTATTTTAGACAGAGGTCTTGGTTTACAGCACAGTACAGGCAGCAATGATACAGGACTCAAAGGAGATCTGCACCTCTCGTGAAAGAGAGTTGGAGATCAAGCAGAAAGTCCAAAGGCATATTGTGCAAAAATATTGGACTTTAGCAACTAAATCCCACCCATCATGTTACAGCAGAAATCTCTAATTAAATTGGTACATAAAATCTTCTACCTTATAAAACCCAGCATTAAAAAAAAAAAAATCATTCAATGGAAAATAACCACCTTTCAGTCTGTTAATCCTAATATACGTGAGCTCATCAGCCTGTAAGGCAAGGTGGCTCTCACAGCATTTTCAACATTTCTGTCATTCTGCCATGCATCTGCCACAATTTAAAATCCAGCCAGCAGTCTCTGTTTCAAACCACTCCATATTTCAGGCAACAAACTCTCTCCGTTACTTTCTTTTCTCTTCTCCCTCTTTTCTGCACTCTTCTCCTGCTTTTCTCCCACTCTGAGAAAGATGTCTGTTGGTACTGGATCTCTCAGCCCATTCCTCACACATTGGTTCTTGTGAAAGAAAGGGCTCAGCTGGCAGCTCAGGTGAGGAGCCTGCCAAAGCGTTGATTGTTCGCAGAGAGAGTCGCAGCAGTGCCGAGCACCCGCCAGCCTGGCTCCCTGCAAAGCATTTCCCCTCTCCAGCTTCTGTGTCTCATGAGAGCACGTCAGCAAATCAGCCTTATGCATGGAAATTGCATTGTTTCATCCTTGATTTTAATTCTTCTTTTTTTGGTCTTCAGGAGAACTCAGGACCGAGCAAGGCTCCATGGGACAGTTTCAAAACCACAGGTGACTACCAACACTATACAACGATAAATGTATTAGACACAGAGGCAAAAGATGCTTTAGAACTCAGACCAGCAGAATGGGAGAAGTGTCTGAACTTGCCTTTAGACGTGCAAGAAGGTGACTTTCAAACAGAAGTTTAACAAAAACGAACTGAACAAAACAGAAACTAAGTAAAAATAATTCATTGCACTGACAATAAAAAGACTTTGGGAATCCTGGCGATCCTGACGCTCCTGTCTGAACATTGCAACTCCTTTATGTCAGGCTCTTCCTGTGCCAAATGTCAGTGGTTTTTTTCGTACAGTATATTCCCACTGGTGCAGCTAGTGGAGAACCAGGTGTACAATTCTTACCATCGTGTGTTGTAAGTACCCGTGGAATGGATTTGTAAGGTAATCTTTATAGATAAACCTCAAGCAACGATTCATGTTGTAACAGCTTCATCTGGTTTAGTTTTCAAAAAACTTCACCATGAAGCACAATGTATATATTTATGCAGTTTTTAAAGTTTATAACAGTCTGTTTGGCCATTACTACACTTTTTACTTTATAATATAAAAGCAAAGTTTTTGTCATTAAATGAATGTCTGTTGAGCTACATTCTTCATTGCTTTAAATGCAATAAAGTAATAATCTCACTTTTATATGAATAATATATTTCACATCTTTATTATTGCAGTTTTCTCTGGAAAGCTCAGAATAGCTTTCTCTGCTGCAGCTGTGTATAAAATATTTAAAATGTTGTATGGTGTAAATAAACCTTTGTCTACATATCAGTTTCCTAGTGCATTTTATTCCGTATTGTTTCTCTTAAAATTTAATATTTATAAAATTTTCTATAAAACACAAATATTGAATATGTATTTGCAGTTTTAACAGCATCTTTCATGTAGCTTCTGCAAAAAGTTTCTAAATCATATTAGTAGGCTTGTAGCCATTCTGCATTTTCTTAGGGCTTTTTTTCCAACAATGTACCATATAAATTAGACTTGTCAGAATACAATTACAATTGTTCTGTTTTATAAGAATTTTTATCTAGTTTTAGAAAGACAAATAGTGGAAAAGAGGTTAAGTTTCAATGTACAGCACCTGAAGAAAATGATGACTTAGGATCATATTTTTTGCATGGTCTTCTTGCTGTATAACAAATATAAACAAAAAATAATCTCAAGATAAAAAGGTTCCTAAGTACTTTAAATTAAAAAAGAACCAAAACAATGAACCAAACCCAGAAAAAACTGAGTCATTTTCATCATAAACCACAAGCAGAATATAATTATTCTTTGTATTGAAAATACAATTAAACAATTTGGAATGGGAAGATTAAATCTCCTTTTCCATGCATAGAATCAAAACAAGATCTTCAAAAACCTCATCTACAGCACAGATATGCGGGACATAGATGGAAGGATATCTCAAATCTTCAGATGTCATACTTCTAGAAAAAAGTTTCAAAAATTATTTTGGTTCCTGCTGTACAAAAGTGAATATGCTGCAGCCTACTAGTTGGAGAGATCTTAGAGAGGAAGAAAACATGACCACCAATCTGTTTAGGAAGAAAAAAGACAAGAATAGAGGCTTGTCAGTGGGAACTTAACCCAGAGAATTGGAAGAGGAAGATCAGCATCCATCTGTTAAGAGAAAAGTACTTAAGGATCAACCTTAGGACCAATCTTCAGAAAGTGTTTCAGTTTGACAATCTTTTCTCCAGGCCATAAGGTATTTAAGTCACAGAAAAGAGCCTGACTTTGCCTGCTTTGAGTGAGCACCTCATGCCGAGCGAAGACTTCTCTAATCTAATGCCTCAGGGTATAAATCTTAAACAAGTGAGAAATATTAGCCACCAGCCTGGTACCAGGTCCAGTAACTGGCTTAGGTGCCTAGAGATTAGATGATGTAGTGCTATCACCCTCAGTAAGTTTGCAAACACTAAATTGGGCAGGAATATTGATGTGCTGGAGGGCAGGAAGGCTCAGCAGAGGGATCTGGACAGGCTGGATCCATGGCAGAGGCCAATGGTGGGAGGTTCAACTTGGCCAAGAGCTGGGTCCTGCCCTTGGGTCACAAGAGCGCCCTGCAGGGCTATAGGCTGAGGGCAGAGGCGCTGAAAAGCATCCCAGGGAAAAGGACCTGGGAGTGCTGGGTGACAGCAGCTGAACATGAGCCAGCAGTGCCCAGGTGGCCAAGAAGGCCAATGGCATCCTGGCCTGTGCCAGCAACAGTGTGGGCAGCAGGACCAGAGCAGGGATTGTCCCTCCTTGGCTTGGCACAAGGTGAGGCTGCACCTTGAGTGCTGGGTCCAGTTCTGGGTCCCTCAATTTAGGAAGGACACTGAGATGCTAAATCGTGTCCAGAGAAAGGCAACAAGGCTGGTGAAGGGTCTAGAGAGTAAGTCCTGTGAGGAGCCTCTGAGGAAGCTGGGATTGTTAAGCCTGGAGAAAATGAGGCTTAGGGGAGACCTTTTGCTCTCTACAGCTGTCTGAAAGGAGGCTGCAGCCAGGTGAAGATCAATCTCCCAGGCAACCAGCAACAGGATGAGGAAGTGGCCTCCCTTGCATCAGGGGAGGTTAAGATTGGACATCAAGAAGAATTTAAGCCTTGGACCAAGCTGCCCATGGATGTCATGGAGTCTCCGTCTCTGGAGGTGTTCAAGGAGTGACTAGCCATGTCACTTGGTGCTGTGGTTTAGTTGACAAGGTAGTGTTCAGTCAAGGTTGGACTTGATGATCTTTTTTAACCTTAATGTTCCTATGATTCTGTCAGTCTATGCTGTGATACGTCAGTCAAACAGAACTGGCCGTTTTTCAAGAGGCTGATGCAGAAGGAGGCAGATGGCAGAGCTGGCTATGCAGCCTCCTAACTTTTCAGATCAGATAGTGCACCAAAAACCTCTCACTACATACAACAGAAAGTGCACATTTTTTAAGGATTGCATTCCATATGGTAAGAAGTCTCAGAGCATGTTTTACAAAACTTCTAATTTTTGAGCCCAAGTGAGGATATCCAGATAAAATCCAGATATAAGCCTTAGCATCCTCCTTGACTGATCTAAACATAATACAAATCTTAATACAAACCTTGATGTTTCAATAACTGTAATGCAAAAACTATTTGTATAAGCTTATATCACCTAACTCATGTTCAAAGGTGGTCTAGTTAAAACTGTAGAGAGCTTAGGGTAGGCTGCAAACTTTCCCAGGAAACATGATAAATCAGTTTACACTCGATATGCTGCTGACCCAGTTGTGCTGTTATTAATAACCCAGTGGATTCAGGTTGAGCAGTAGCCTGGGTGTTTATGTATCACACGGCAGTCACAGATGTGCTTTCAGTGTATGAGCAGCAGCATTCAGTGCCTCTTTATTTAGAGTTTGTGCTGCTCTGAGCAGAAAATGATGGGCATTTTTATGTTCTTACGTATTTCATATTTAGAAATTAAAAGCGTACTGAGACCCAGTATATTTTTTACTGATTTGACTGTTTCCTATTAAAACAGTTTGTTTCCCATAAGCAAGGTGCCACTCATACTTGCAGTTTCTGCTCAATGTCTCTGAAATGGTGCATGTCAGACTGAGCACAGCAGGAGAGTACAAACTTTTACACACTGGCTTAAATGTTGATAAAGCACTGAGCAGATGTTTGGCATTATATTATATGCAAATAAGAATTAAGTCAGGACTCCCTAAATCATACTAGACACAGATCTATCAGGGGATCCTGCATCTGCCTGCCAGCTAGTGCCATTCTGCATGGCCTGGCTACCCCAGCTGGGGTCCAGCTGCAGCTACAGAAAGGTTCAGGTGTTTGAGGGTGGTTCAGGTGTTGGAGGGCTCAGCCAATGTTGCTGTCACTAGCATTGGAGGAGACTAAGGCAGATGAAATCAGCCCAGAGTTTACCCAAAAGCAACTCAAAATACATATTTTCCTGGAGGCAAAAATCTTTTCTAATAAAGGCTTCATTTTTTCAAGAGTTTAAATACACATTAGCAGTTGTATAAAACCCTGTGCAGTTCCTCTGTCTCCTTCTTACATACGTATTCAGTGAAAGATTTTTTTTCTGGCAAGTTAATGCTAAACAAAGTATGGCCTGGAATTTTCAGTGCAGAGGAGCAGTGCACACAGGAAGTCTAGCCCAGCAGCCAGAGATCACTCAGACAATAGTTCAAGATGTCCAGGATGTCAGATCCAACATTGCCTAAAGGGGTTTTATGTTGCGACCAAAATTATTTGCTTCACAGGCCTTTGCCAAAGTGATGGTTTTTAACCCAGAAACTTGGAGGTGAACTATGAATTAGTCGCTATTAAACTTCAGCACATATTCTAGAATATCTCTTGGGGATAAGAGAGGAGAGTGTAAGTGATGCTGCAAGGGATGAGAGGCAGGATAGCAGCGCTGCCATTCTGATGCGCCTTTGGACTACCAGTGACTTAATGTTGGCATATATGTAATGCTAATGATTCTTTATGATGAAGATTTAGGACAAAAGACACAAGGAGCTAGAGGTCGTTTCCATTTCATTGACTGCTGAGTCTGAATTTCCTCTCAGTGCGTCAGTGTTCTTGGAAGTGTTGTCCTGACACTCATCCTTTAAGATAGTCTTTGTTTCCATGATGGTAAAACATAAATAATCTAATACTGTTTTACACAGGATTAAACTGGCATAATCTCTTTTAAAGACAAACAAAAACAAACAATGAAACAAAAAAAAAATCCAAGCACCAAGCTGCATCAAGAGAAATGCTCTCTAATTCTTTGGCTTGCCTGTTTCCCATAGCTGCCAGACCAGGTTTAACAAAAGACCCACTTCCCTCTTGGAAGCAGGCATCCATCACAGCATCAGGAGAATGCTTTCCATTGGGTTATACAAGGGGATATGGAAATCTCTGTTGGCAATCAGCAGATGGAGACATGTACTAGCAGACTCTCAGTTCCTCAGACATTAGCTTGAGGCTGTGCTGTATCTCTGGGTAAGGCATCACAAGCAGTTTGTATGAGCAAACTTTATTTCCCTCTCTCAAAACAGTGTCATAGGGCTCACTTGTGCAATCAAACCCCTTCTCATGTGCTGAGGGA
Source organism: Thryothorus ludovicianus (assembly GCA_013397245.1). Classification (NCBI taxonomy): domain Eukaryota; kingdom Metazoa; phylum Chordata; class Aves; order Passeriformes; family Certhiidae; genus Thryothorus; species Thryothorus ludovicianus. The sequence goes on from VZTB01010550.1 coordinate 229,245, forward strand.
GGAATCCAGAGAGGTACCCAGCTGAATATGTGCTTAGGGAGCTAATTCATTTCTAGCCAGGTCTCAAACAGTGCAGTGCTGTAATCTTTCCTACTTACTTTTTTAGAAACATCTTTCTTTGCAAGGAAAGCAGAAGTGGCCTCACTAAGAGAAATTAAATTCCTGCTAAGAGGGGCACGAGTGCCAACCCTAGCACTCCCACTGAAATGTTCTGTCCATTAATTACCATTGTAAGATAAAGTAAGAGCCATATATCTGGTTTTGACAAAATTGCCTCTTAAGCTACGCTGGACCACCCCGTGGCACTCAGTTACTCCAATTAATGATGCTACAGTGCTGATCCTCTTGTTTGTTCTTCACTGCTGCCATTTGATACCTCAATACTTCTTATGAGGAACAGTTAATAACTTTAACCAATTCAACTTCCTTCCTCAACTATACAAATTACTAATATTGGCCCCACAGTTCCCTCTTTTCTCAGGACTACAAACCCATGCTCAGTTAGTTTCCATGTAGAAGTCCTTCCCTGATTTCAGCTATCCCTGTGTCCTTTACAATGTTTTCAAGTCGACTGAAGTTCTTAAATGAGTTCAATAAATCCATAACTCATTAGAGTATTCTGTTTGTTTCATGCAGAAAAAGGAAAAATTTGATGAGGAAGCTTGTAAAATTCCTTTTTATTCAGTAGGAGAAAACCATAACTTAGAAATACTTAAACTTTGACTTTTTTGTCTAACCATTTAATGGAAAAGGCATCCCCATTGCTTTGAGAAGAAATGTGCACCAGCAGCTTCTCTTAATTCTCTTGATGAGTACACTGAAATATGTTTTTTTCTGCTGCTCCTTCTCCCTGATGAGGTGAAGGCTGACTTTCTTCCTTAAGTTTCGCTGTTGCACCAAGACTGACAGAGGGATCTCTACAGCCCACTGACTAGGGTCTACAGTCTGAAAGTGAGCAAGGACTATGTGAATCCTTTCAGATGGAGTAGTAGCTGTTTCCCACACCCTGGAAGTGTGCTGGATTCTGAGCTTTTATTTCAATTATGGTAAACATCCTTCCTCTGGCTGTACGTTCAGAGTGATGCCTGCCACTTCCTGACTCTCTTGAAAACGTAGAATGGGCATCTAAGACAGGGAAGGGCTTGGGGTCTGCTGCTCGTGTCTGCTCATCCCTGTGACTAGGAGTCAAGGTTCTCACTAGGGGTGGGATTTAAGGACTGGCTCTGGTCTCAGTGTTTGTTTTCTTGTCGATTATCTTGGACAGCTATTGGGAAGCCAAGCTGGAGATGTCTGCTTTGTATGCACTGTAAAAGCAGATAACGTGCCTTGTTCAACATACAGAGGCAAGCATAGGAAACAGGCACCTGAATCTTACATAATGCAGTGCTGACCATCAAAAAATCCAAATCCTTTTGTGGATTAAACCCTAAAGAACTAAAATATTTTAAAATTCTGGTTCTCAGAATCCAGTTTTAGGAACAAAAAATTAATGTTTATTCCTATTATTATCAGTTGAATAATTTATTGAATTATGTCCCTAAAGTATTGACTCAAGAAATTGCAAAAGGTGATGCCTGAAGGACTTCATAGTATTAAAAAAAAAAAAAAAAACCCAAAAAAAAACCTGGAATTGATTAGTATGTATGTTCAGTTTCTCATTTAGTGTCTCCTTGGACCCAACCACTTTATTTCCTGCTCTTTTCTTATTTATTAAGAAAATATTTTCAGAGCTCTTTTTAGTAATTAGGTTCTTAAATCAAGCAAGAATTGCCTATGGTTTGCAAAGACAGATAGGTAGAATCTTATCTATCTAATTTAGAATTCTATCCAAACCATTGTCCTGTCAATATTTCAAGCACAGAACTCTGCAGAGCAATCTAACTCTGCCTATCATAGCTGTCCAGGTTATTTTTGCAACCTAAAGAGAAAGGGAAGCACCTCTGGAGCCCAGCTAGACCCAGCCAGCTCTCTAAGAGCAGACTGATTGCACAAAGAATTTAAAAGCCTCATGAGGGTAATAAAATTCTTCTAAATTAAGCACCAGATTTAGTAGGATTTAGACATCAACTTGTGAGCTAAAGTCTAAATTCCCATTATAAGCACTGAGGAAAAGGTCAATACAGCCAATGGAGTCTAAAAGTGAATTCAACTTTCCCTTTACTAGAAGAAGGATGCAGTTAATAAGAAATGGCCTACCTTTTGTGAAACATTTAACTGGGCACTGCACACTGAGACCAAAACTTCACTCATATCTACAATTAAGCTAGTTTTAACATGAGAATCCTGCTTCAGGGGAAGATTTTCTCAGATACTCCAGCATGTCTTGCCTCCAGCTATTACTCCAGAGAGGCATGGGATTATGGGTGCCATGTCACATTTCCCAGCTTGTTGTGAACGTCAGAGCTACCCTCACTATCACACAGTGCCAGTATTAATTCAGAATCTACCTTGCCTGTCCCTCTTCTCAACATTTATGTCAGTTCAAGTAGAGGATTCACTTTCCCTATAATTTTATTGTAATATCTCTAAATCCTGTATGTGGATTATCCAGATTCTCATCCTCCTGAGGGGCAAAGGACCACAGCCCAGGACAATTAGGCTGCCAAGTATCAGTAGACTGTAAAAAAACACATTCTGGAAGATTAAATATGGGTCAGGCAGGCATGGCAGAGTTATGGAGCCAGGAAAATGACAATGTTATGCTTTGAGCTGATGTTAGATTTCAGCCACAAATGGTCTGATAGAATAGGAATGCTTGCCTGGCACTGCAGTCTTGATTTTTCACTCCATGAGAATCTCCTAACAGCTGGGCAACAGTCAAGCTACTTTTTTTGGACTCTAGCCCTCCGATGCTCTTATTTCTGTTTGCATGGAGCCCAGACTTGAGGAGATGGCATATTTAACAGGATGCCTTCCTGAAAGTCAGAAGGTGGTGGTTCAACCTTTCTCAGATGAGTAGGATGGGGGAGCTTTCCAGATTCCTTATGCTGTCTTCTGATCAGCAAATAGTTATGCAAAGAAGGAAAGACAATTTCCCCCTCAGAGTAGATAAAGCCTGTAGCAGTTAGTAGGTCAACTCAGGCCATGCCATCTGAGAAAAATTTACACACTAAAATTGACACAAAAACATAACCGTGGTTTCTCAGTGGCTCCTTTAAATTCATTTAAACCCAACCAATTCTTAAGGGAGATTACACAGAAATAGAAAGGATGTTCTCTTACCCCATATAAACCCTCCAATTATTATTGCATCAGAAAGGGGAGAATAGTGTTTTTTACTACAGTCCAACCCTAATCTGTGCCACAAATGGTGACTTTCAGGAAAATACACCAAAAAAAAAAAGAATTATCTCTTAACTAAGAAAATAAGAGAATATAAACATTTAAAATACCCATGCTTAATTCTTGGTCTGAAATAACTGTACATAATTTCATTGTAGGTAATTTCAGAAAAAGTGTCCAAAATCATCTGTCTCAGCACCATGTTATAATATGATGGCTATTGGGGGCTGTGCTGGTTTTGGCTGGAGTTGAGTTAATTTTCTTCACAGTGGCTAGTACACGCCTGTGTTTTGGATTAGTGCTGAAGGCAGGGTTGATAAATTATAGAGATGTTTTTGTTATTGCTGAGCAGAGCTTACACAGAGCCAAGGACTTTTCTGCTTTTCGCTCTGCCAGCCTGGTGAGTAAGTTGGGGCTGCAAGGGAGGCTGGGAGGAGACACAGCCAGGGCAGGGAACCCAAACTGACCAAAGGGATATTCCATATCTCATGACATCATGCTCAGTATGTAAAGTGGGTGGGAGAGGGAGGAAAAGAGGAAGGTTGGAGTGATGGAGTTTGTTTTCCCAGGTCACTGTTACCTGTGATGGGGCCCTGCTCTCTGGGAGATGGCTGAACACCTGCCTGCCCTGGGGAAGCAATGAAATAATTTCTGGTTTTGTTTCACTTGTGAGCATGGCTTTTTCTTTCCCTATTAAATTGTCTTTATCTCAGCCCATGATTTTTGTAGCTTTACCCTTCCAATTCTCTCCTGGATCCTACTGGTGGAGGAGTGAGTGAGCAGCTGTGCAGTGCTTGGCAGCTGGCTGGTGCTAAACCACAACAGGAACAATTATCCAGGCAATTAAAAGGTATTATAACATGTACACATATTCAAAGTGAAAAGAGACTAACTTTGACCTGAACATTTTATTTTTTGAAAAAGCTCATTAAAAAATGTGTATTAAATTAAAAGAACATTTTAAGTAGGTTTTTTGTTTACTTTACAATGGTCACTTACCACTGTATGTTCAGCCTCTAAAATTGTGATGGCAGTAAAGAAATTGATTGATTTTGGTAAGGGAAAGAAAGATGATTCTTTTCCCAGCAATTAATATTTGCATAGCAAGAGGTCCTCTATTTTAATAAAGAACTCTCTTTGAGGATGATAGCCTTCAACGCATGCATCTGAACTTCTTAAGAACTCAATGCAAAAAGTCTCCAAAAGTTAAAAAGAGAACATCCTTTATTCATCTTGTTTGGAATGATGGATCACTCCAACAGTTTTTGCAATAACAGGATCCAGTTTTTGCATCTAAATAGGAGATTGAAATCTCTGTTAGACAACCATTTCTTCTGTTCTCAGTACATCTAAAATCGCAAAGCACTGGAGAACTTCGGAAACTTCAATGATCTGAAGACATTACAGAGTTTACTACAGGTATGGAGATCAATGGCACATTTTGTATGGGTTATTAGCTGGTAAGTACTTGACTACAAAAGGTTCTCAGGTCATTTTTTGTGTTTTTATCATTTTGAAATTCTGTGTTCAGAACATTTTCTTTCGATCTTGGCCAGCTCTGGGGCATTGTATTAGCAAGCAAAGACATAAGCAGATAACATTTGGAGAGGAGTACTTTTCTCAAGCTAGTGCTTAGGGAATTTTTTTCTCAAGATATGTTGTCTGATTTTGAAAAATTTGGAATAAAAGGCATCAGCCAAAGATTTCTTACTGAAAAAAAATAAACAGAAAAAGCCCAGGTTTCTGGTGTACATCCCTCCTGCACAGTGCTTTTGACCCATCCCTCCTGTGTCTCTGCAGGGCAGCCCTGCTTGGACAAACCAACTACTTGACCTAGTTTGGTGTTATCTGTCAATCTGATAAGAATGTATCACCTTGCTCCTTTTTCAAAGAGGTTAAATGGACAAGTCTCAAAAGAGACCCTTGCTGTGCTGCATTTATAATCTGCGTCTAAAGCCACAAACTCTCTGAGTTCAGCAATTTTTTTTACCCACTTGGCTTCCCATCCATCTACTGCCATCCTTTTGGCACCTTAACTTGGGTACAATTATAGAATCATAGAATGTCCTGGTCTGGAAGGGACCATAAGATCACCTAGTTCCAGCACCTCTGCCTTGGGCAGGGTCATCTTCCACTGGACCAGGCTGGTGTAATCTAATCATTAACAAAAATAAGACCAAAACTATCAGCTCCTACAGCTGTCACATCTTCAAATCATTTCACTTCTGCAAGGATGGCTGTCCTGTGATATTGTGAAATTTGGAATTTAACAGGCTGCAGCTCACACATTTCTTGAAGACCCACTGAATAGGTGAAAATATTGAGCAAGCGAGATTATTTGAGGAAATCTGTCTGATTGCAAATGTGTATTTCAGATAATTAAATAGTTGCTGCCATACCAGCTGCTCTATCAGGAAATGTTTGTCAGCTTTGAGTCCACATTCAATTTTATCACACAGACCAAAGACAACAGGATGTATTTATCTCTCTTTAATCACTATGTTTTGACTACTTGTGACCTGTACTGTGACTTAGATATTGATTCTCATCTTTTATAGGGTAAATATTGATACAGTTATAACTTTTATCAAATTTCCAGTTTGCCTTTCCACCCAAGATAGATGACTGGGTTTAACATTCATTGCACTGTTGACTAAGGAAGATATATTTTTTATATTTTTGAAAGTGAATATAATATATTCTCCATTCTTCCACAATATCTCTTTCAAAAAAATGCTAACCTCTTATTAAAAGATAATTATAAAAAACCTGAATGAATAATATTTCAGGATGGTAATATATTCATTTTCAAATATGAGTGATTAATATTTTTGAATCTTATTTTTGCACAATAACTGTGTTATGCCATTTGTTATTAGCAGTTATACTGCTGTCTCTGTTGTTTCCTGGGAAATGCCGAGGCTGGGCAGAGAAAGTTTTCGCTCGAGGTCCCCAGAGCTTGTTCCAAGATGGAGCAGGTGTGCACTTCAGGCGATGTTTGGTCCCCCACTCTCACCAAACCTCTGTAGGCCTTGGGCAAAGGCGTGTGCTGCCTGCTCAGCCTTCCTGACCCTGTCTGACAGCAGAGGACAGCACACACTGTGTTTTTGTGTCCCAGCAGGCTGCCAGGCCCAAGCAGTGAAGGAAGGCCAAGGCAGAAGCTGTGTCACACGGTAGGGATGGCCAGCAGCAGCAGACCTGTCAGTCACCAGGAGGTTGCTTGTTCATTTTTCCAGAAACTGCTTCTTTCTCTCAGCTCCTGAGAAGCCACCTTCCCATGCTGAAACTCCACTAGGAATACAGCCAGATGTGTGCCCAGGAGGTATTTGTCAACATGTCCTTCTCCACTGTGCTGAAGTTCTTTCACCACCAGCTCTAAATTCCTGCCCTTAGTGTGGACACAGGCCTAAATCCATCTCTTTCTTCTTCTGCCCATGTAAAGTGAGGCAATTGGCAACACTTGGATGAGAGAAGAGAAAAAAATCTCAGCACCAGCATATCCTACTATTGTGCACTCTCATTCTTCTGGCCCTAAGGAGAGATGACTGGATACCCTTGCTGCACTCCAGCATGTTAGTGCTAGTCCTAATTATAAACCATGAGAGACTTGAAGGCTCTCATCTTCCATCCTTCTCTCAGGCCCAAAACTGCTGAAGGGGTCACATTACCCTCTGCCTGCACCATTTGGGATGTGCAGCACACATCTGGGATGTGCAGAGGCAAATTGATGGTTCTACCTCTGCCACTGACCTTCCTGCCATACCTTCTTGACAGCAGTACTGATTGTCTAGATGTAGGAAGGATGGGAAACCAAAGTGAACTGTCTCAGCCATTTAGTGGAGAAAAGGAGGCAAATATCCCATCCTTCTTTTTAAAGAATTAAGAATGATGGAATTACTAAGAGCTTTGTTGTGGATTCTTATTTGCTGGCCTGCTGCCTGAAGAAAAGTATTGAAAAGATTAAGGGGTCTACAAGAGGAAAAGGTGATTCTAAAATAGATTGAAGACAGGAGGACTTAAGTAAGGCTGTTTAAATGGCATTTTTGTCTCAAGAGCCTCTCCAAAAAACCTTTAGCAACTCAGATCGTCAAAGGAATTTCACAATGATCAGAAACCAAATTATTACAACTCACTGATTTCATGGTTCAAGAAGTGACTGTTGCAAAGTTTACTAGCATTTCAAAGGGATGCCTCATCTCAGCAGCTGTTTTTCGTGTCCCAGATGTCTATCTGCCCTCTCTGTGAACTGACACACAGCAGTGTGCTAGTTAGTCCCACTTCTACATCAAAGCTCATAAAATCACCCCCCAGTTCTCTCCAGGATGTGAATGTTTATGAAACACAAGTCAGCATCCCTGACTGCAACCAGCACCTATTTTTGAAGCCAGCAAGCTTTTTAGCTTCATGCAACACATCCACAGAATCAAACATCATGAAAACTGAATTAACCTGCATGAGAAAAAGAAGCCAGCAAGTTCTTCTTGCCAGGGAATGCTTCAGCTTTATTGCAGCCACGTTGTCATCTGTGTCACCATAGATGGGCACAAACAAGAAAAATGTATGCCCTATTGCCTAAGGCATTCTGGACAGGTAGGAAGGCTGGTGGAGAATTTGTTTTGGTGACAGCTGGAGGGGCCTAGAGGGCTGTCAGCTCTCATACAGTCAGATTGAGGATTAATTTCCACATGCAAGATGCAGGTATAAGCATCAAAATTTGGAACCTAGTCAATCAGGGGAGCAGCAGTGTCTGCTCTGGTCAGCAGGGGATGTGTCATTTGCTGTTCTAATCTCTGAAATACACAGGTTCAGTGTTTTCACTTCAACACAGTATTGCTGTAGATGAGTAATCTGACTGCTTCAAGTTTCTGGGTATTGGAAAATCCTTCTCTTTTACAGAAGAACCATAAAAATTTTGTTTAAAAAAAAAAAGATTGCAGATAAAATTACTTGAACTGCAGGTATATCACCTTACCTTAGGAGATAAGCAAATTAGGACAGATTTTGTTCTTCATACTACCAGATAAATCTGGAATAAATCCATAGGTCTCATCAGAGCTGTCTTTTATTTGCACCAGTGTAAGCAAAGCAAGAAAAGTCTATTTAGCTTTTTTCCCAAGTAGTGTAAACAGAGATTTGCACATTTGATGTGTATGTAAAGTGAATTAATTTATTCTATCAAACTCTCTTTATGTATATATATTACATTATGTGTATAGTGCTTTCACATAAATCAGGAAAATACATCTATACATTTGTTTTCTTTTTCCTGTTTTATAAGAAGACTCTGGCAAGGACAGCCCATTGGCAAGAAGCAGAAGTTGAACTCCAGCTATCATTATTGATATCCCAAATACCACAGGAAACTTTCCAGAAACATTGAGAATTTCAGTTTTGTTTGGAACTTTTCTAAAAGCTTCCCTTCATTTTTATTATAAAAAATAATTTTATTACCTGCAGTTAGGGTTTTGACAATTTTAACAACCAGTCATTAGATTTTCATAATTGCAGCGTTTCCTAGATACGTTATGTCACAGATACACATCTTTGTAATCTTTTATTGTGTGCGTTCTGTCTGTCTTGAAAATCCAGAAGTGGAAAAATAGCTCCTCCTGCCTAGCAAAGCTATTACTTTAAGTGTCAAGCATTAGGCTTTTCAAGATCTGTGAACCTGAAGTAAGTGTGAACAATTTTGTGTGGAGAGTCTGATCCTGAACACAGTCACTCAGACCTCAACTGATTAGATTTTCAAGAGCAGAGCAAAAGCAGATAAAACCTAACTTTTACCTGAACACAACATTTGAGGCATCTTTCATTGACTCAAACTCACTATAGGACAAATTTGGATGATTTCAGCTCAAGCTGAGGTTCTCCTTGAGAGGCCAGATCAGTGCATGTGTAATCTGAAAAGTTAGAAAGGAATTTATAAGGGGCTCCTCTTGTTCTGCAGAAGAATCACAGAGCAGAAGTTAACCCAACAAGTACACTGATATTGCAGATTTGAGAGGTTCTGAGGAGGTGAAAATTTCACTAGTATCCTCTTCCTTGCTTCATACTAATTTTGGCAGATTCTTTAATTTCCTAGGGTAAGTCTGACCAACTTGAAACTATGCCATCCTAACAGATTGGTACAAGCATGAGGACAGAAGACATTGTACAATAGGTGTGTGAAATGTGCCAAGCTATGAAATTATTTTCTGCCTAAAGCTTCCAGAATTCTTACAGATAGGGCAAGTGCTCAGGAATTGCAGTAAACTTTAAAAAAATTAAAATAAAAAATTAAAAATAAAATGAAACAAAATTAACTTTCACATCTGCTGGAGGCTTTCCCTGACCTTTACATGTATTTGTGGGTGTATGTCTTTGCAGAAAGACTTTAGGGAAGGTACTAAAATGTACTTTCCTGCCTCTTCCATATCTGACAACAATTTCATTATTTTCTTCATTACTCCATACTCTCACAAATAAAGAACAGATGCTGGTTTTCAACGGCAAAGAAATCTCTTTTTGCTATAAAATCAAAATTCAACTTTGTCCTTACTAAATGAGTTGGTCTTTTGAAAGAATTTCATTAGTGCATGACCAATGGAATTAAAAAAAGAAATGCATCTGTGCAGGAACAATTTTGCTCCACAAATAACTCCAGAAATTCAGATTCCTGTACACTGACATCAAGGCTCTTCATTTGGCTCTTCACCAAATCAAGTTATAAAAAAGAGCATCAGGCATCCCACAACCAGCTACTCCTAGACTGCTGCAAGCAAAACTGTGAACACCAGGCAAGACACAATCTTCACTGCTGCCATGCAAGATACTACTTCTGAAATTCTCTTGCATTTGTCTTTGCCATGCTGGTAAATCATCTGGGTGTTTTTAGCAATAAACACATCTATTCTGCCTTTAAAAATCACAGTTTTTATTGCACTCCTGCAATAAATTGCATTTAAATATATGCACAATAAAATACTTTCAACATCATTGTCAAAAGGTATTTTTGATTTGTCTGTTCGGCTTTGGATGTTGTTGTTGATGTTGTTATGGTTTTTTTTCAATAAAAGTGGACCTAGGTAAAATTGAAGACTTCAAGAAATCTGAATCATATAATGAAAAGCAATTTACCATTCTGCCTGGAGAAAGAGGTTTTCTATCAGTGTGTCCTTCCTGCAATGACTTATGGATTAGAAGCATAGAGCTTCTTAAAAAAAAGAAAAAAGAAAAAAAACAACTAAGTGAGGATGAATAAGGTATAAGCTGAGAACAGCACATACAGACAAGAAAATAAATGAGTGATTCTGCCAGGGAGACTCAACAGAAAATAAAAAGAGTGGTCCTGGGCCAGGCAATCTGCAAGGTAACATGATAAAAGTTATAGTAGAGGAGGCACGTAAGAGAGCAAGATGTGGACACAAAAATAATAGAGAGGTGAGGTAGAAGTGCAGATATTGACAGTCACAGATAGAGTTGAAAAGGACTAGGATGCAGCAGAACTGGCAATGCTTGGTTCCACTGGTTGCTGTTGCAACTCATACCTGAAATGCCCATGACACGTATTTCTCCACATCTTAAAATTATTAAAAGCAGATGATAGTACTCCAAGAAAACCATGAATTTTAATGAAATACTTCATTAAAAAAAAAAAAGATAAAATAAAATAAAATAAAATAAAATAAAATAAAATAAAATAAAATAAATGTATTACAAAAATCATAAAACTTGCTATGAAATCACATGACTGCTATTTGGGAAAGAGACAACCTAATGTTTGCACTGAGGGATCCATAGCCTAGAGCTCAAAATCTCAGGGTACAGGGGAACTCTCTGGTCATTCAGCATTCAATTACTATAAATGTATGCACTGCTGGCAGTCTGAACATGGACAGAAATGCCTTCCGACTTCTGATGCTACACTGGGCACTTGCCTTGGTTAAGGTAATATTAAAAGGTACCCAGGCTGACCATGCATCCTATGGGCCTGCTGTTATATTGTGAGTTCATGCTGTGTTCAGTATAAACTTCCTAAAAACTTCCAAATGGGCAACCATGGTTCCTAGAATTTCTGCAGGCTTATCTGCTCACCCCTGGTAATTGTGAATGCACTCTTTAGTGACAAGCAGTCATGTCCTTTTCAATACTCAGCCCTCGTCTCAGGTGATGCTCAGGCACAAGTCACCTGCAATAACAGCAGCCTGGCCCCCAGAGCTGAATAAAGTAACTCACATTCTGCTGGGTTGACTCAAAAATTGCTTGCTACCTTGCAAACAGAGCAACTGGAAGCCAAACAGGCAGCAAAAAAAGCTCAAAATGAGATTTTGCAAATACATGTAAAGTCACTTCCTTCATACCAAAAGCAGTGCTGTTTGCTGAGGGCTGTTCTTGACCTGGCTCCCAAACCCAGAGCAATAGGAATATATCACCATGAGGCCACAGAAATACTGGTTTAGTTCAAAACTTTTCTGAAGTAAGTCTGTAGTAATGGGGATGAAGATAATGAAAGATAAGAATGCTTATGAAGATAAGAAAAGTCATTAACAACCTTGAAGAACATTTCTACCACCCTCTGGACCTCAGAGCTGTGAATAATCCATGTGGAGTGTGCACTTTAATTGCAGGTATAGGGGTAAATGACTTACCTGACAGTGGTTATCCAGCATCCCTCTTGAAGCAGAGGGCACCAAAACGAGGCACTTGAAACTTAGCACAATGCAGCACAATTCAATACAATATAATAACTAGTCCCTTTCAGAAAAATAGCTACCTGAGCTCCCTTAGAGCTAATACTCATGACACATGAATTCCTGTTAAATTGACTTATTTTGGATGACCCCAACTATCTTCCAATACTAAGGGGTTTAGAAGGCTTAGCCTGATGTTCACCTATCACAACAATATTTTTCAGTCCCACTTATTCCAGGTTCAAGATTGCAGAAAAAGGCACTTTTGGTGAGCCTACAGCAAGATGATATTGCTTAACAAATCTGCTGGGGCTGGTTTGTTCAACAGCACTCACTTTAGATGGATGTGCTGAATGTACACGCAATTTGTGAGTGATGTGATTTCTGACAGCTATGACTATTAGTGTCCTTGAATGCTTTGGGAACACAAGTCACAGTAACAGGTTAATATTGCTGAATGTAGTGTTTTAAAAATGTGACTTGCTGCTGAGACATGCACATGAAATTAAAGAAAAGAAACTCCAACCTTTGGTGTAGTAACTGTTTATGTACACAGAGCAGAGAAAAATGCATAATTTCAAATTAACTTTATTTTCAAAAAATTTTCCACATCCCACAAGAGAAAGAAGGCTGACTCCTTGAGTACAGATCCATTATTTAATTATATTAAAAATCTGTTTCCTATGTGTTTCCTCTTACTCTTCTGAGTGCAAAAACTTAGAGGTGAGAGGGGACACAAAGGTGAAATGCATGCTCTCCCACAGTACAGCAGTTCATATTGCAGGTTACATTTGCAGGAGCATGGCTTTTAAGGGAAACCATATTCCGTCTCCTCAGCAGTGGTGAAATGCATCTGAAATAGTTTCTGGTGCCTGGTTTCAGTCTCCCACAGTTCTAGAGGGATGTGGAGAAAGTAGAGGGGGTTTCTAAGATATTCAGAAGTCTAGAAGAAATTGGAGAAATTCTTCAAGACATTCAGGGTTTTATGGCGCATGATCCACCTCTGTGTAAGAAAATGACCTCCAGAAATCCTATCCTTCCAATATTCCCATCAATCTCACAAAAGTGTAATCCATGATGCTTCTGAATTACAAGAGATTCTTGAGAAAATTGAGCTGGTGTGGACAGGTGAGATAGTTGTTTGTTTTTTTTTCACAGAAAAACAAGGGTTTATAAAGATGAGAGGGTAATAAATGTTGAATAGAATCAAGACACGCTTCAAAAAGCATTTGGGATTAAAGCTTTAACCCCTAGATGTTTAAAAAATGGTCAGAAATGGTCAGGGGATTCTAAAAAGTTGAAAGTCAAACATATTCTATGAGCAAGAAAAATGAAAAGGTTGTCATCAAAAAAGTTAGAAATCGTTTCAGGAAAAATCAAAACATATTCCAAGAAACTTAAAGAGAGAGAGAACTTCATTACAAAGAGGTACAAAAAAAAACCAGCTGTGTTCTGTAAATGTGAATGTTAATGAAGAATTGAAGTTGGAAATGGAAGGAAGCAGTAGTAGAAAGAGTGACTTCTTCACAATGTTTATCTTCGCATTTCTTTGTAATGGAATCCTTGACCAAAATTCAGATGGGCAATGAAAGTGCTCTTTGTTTCACACAGATTTGAAGCTTCTGATGTTTTAGTCAAAATGTTAAATCAAGCCCTCCTGGGTGAAAGTAGAAGTGCCTCTGGCCATTTATGCAATATTTTTTTGAAGATTAATTTTAAAAATTACATTATGTCTTTAGGTGACATCTACTTCTGGGTTACACAAAGAGCCAAGGGCTGATGAGGTACCACACCTGAACAAAGTGCTATGATTTCCACTACATTCCCAAGTTTTTAAATCTTTTTAGAAATGATAGAAGTCACTTGGAATTCATAAAGGGAGATAGGTCACACCAGAGAATGATTTGCTGCAGTAAGTATGCTAAAAAACTTCTAAATACATTTATAAGAGACATGAGCCTTTGACAACACCTGATACCTTAACTAGTGTGGTATATATAGCACATATATTTTACAAAATTTAAGGAGATAAGAGAATCCATAGATTCACATTTCCAATTTATTCCTGAAGTCAGTAATATTCAGAAAACACTTCAATTTTTTCCAAATCAGAGAATTTTCATAGATCTAACAAGATTTAAAAAATATTTAGCTTCTTTTATTTTCTGCTGAATTGTGATTTAAAATTTTTAGTTGCACATCTTCAACAGGACTGTTGTAATTTTTTTAAGACTAATGGAAAAATAATTCAAAATATACAAAGTTCAATGAACATGAAGTGAGTTTCCCACTAATTTATCTGTTAATAAGAATTTATTTATTTTACTTCAGACAAAGTGAATATCTTCAATAATATTAATATAAATATTCTACAAGCCAGAAATTATACAGTTTCACTGTCAGCTTCACCTGTAATAAAATCATCATACATAAAAGAAATCTACATTTTTGGTAATGCAAGTACTTGATCTTTTTCATATGTCAACTCACAGGATCTTCTTAGAAGACTCCCAAAACCTCTACAGTCTGTTTCTATTCTTTTTAATAAATTCTGATGTCCTAGCATCAACCTAGGACATCTGATTTAGTCTAAGGTTGCAAATGAGACATTCAACTACTTTTTTTTTTTTTTTAAGCAAAACAGTGGCTGGTTCTTCTATTCGGAACAGTATTGGAATATCCAGTTAGACTGGTTTGTATTCTCATTTCCATTCCCTCATCAAGATGTGAAACCTTTAGATAACAACCTCATCAAAATAAATTTAGAAACTTAACTGAATGTTGTGTTAGTCATATCTCCAAAGGCTTATTTAGTTATTCTGTCAAAATGAGAAGACCAACTTGATCTCTTCAAAAACAGGAACTATCACAGAAGAGAAAGCTTAGTTGGAAGAACAGTAACTACTCTCTCCTTAAGTGGACCCTGAACTGGCAAAGTAATAAGAGGAATACTACCATAAGTTGCAAACTCTTCCATTTCAGGTAACATGAATTACCTTTGAAAATGTTAATCTTGAGTCTGTTGAAATAAGTTCAATTGTTTTTGCTGCAGAATGGAATGCAGCTCTTTTGTGTATCCTTTTCAGGATTTCTAGGAAGATGTGCAGAGATATTGTAATGGAACAAATGCTACAATAAACAGTTCTTTAAAATCTCATGGTAGAAGAAACAGGTACCTGAGTCCACTTTTTAAAAACAGCAGTTAAATGAGCTCAGGCAGTACTAGATTTCAAACAGTAAGACAAGACTCTGTTGCTATGGACTCAGGTAAATATGAATAGATATGAATCATCTTAATGCAGTTTTTTTACTGCTGTTTTCCATACTATAATGGCCCAGGAAGATTATTTCCACACAAAATGTTTTAGTCTCATCATGCATTTTCTCATCAAATTAAATTAAGTATTGGGAAATGGTGAATATCTGATCCACACTATTATGGCACAAATCAGTTGTGAATTATTAGCCAGATAATCACCTTTTCAGGAAATTTTATGTAAACTTGCACACTTTTAAACTGTCTCTGGATGAAGAAGGTGTAGGACTGTACCACTGAATGATAGGAGAAGTTTGGGAAACTAGTTATGAGTATCACCAATACTGGGCAAGAATGACTGGCAGCTAAGGCTCTCTTAAATGACTGTCTGGAGGAGCTAATGGTCTGAGGCAATGTTTGCTGCTCAGACAGTCATTAAGTGTAAGAATCTACCTGACCTGGAGGTCATTACTGCTTACATTAATTACTGCAGTGACGAATACTCCCTGTGACTCTACCACATCTCCCTAAAGTCATTTCTGCATCAAAACCTCTCTCAGGTTTCAGATCTGTGGTGACATCTGGCAGCCAGGAACAGCATGTATAAACACTTTTATTTGAATGAAGATAAAACACCAAATGTTTCAACTGATCAGAACCACCAACTAGCTGGCAGACTCAGCTTGTAATTTTGTAATGACCTTAAGCATCCCTTCCCACATAGTAACTTATTATGAGCTATTGATCTCCCATACTTAGTTTGTTCAAGAATTACTGTGAGTGCATATGCCTTTGTACTTGCCCAGCCTAAACAGCTTTTTAACCAGATATAGATATGCTAGGAGCTACATTAAGGTGAAAAGACTTGGTGCTTATTTGAAATGAAGCACATCAGGAATAATTTGAATTACTATTGCTTATCTGACAATAGAAGCTGTGAATAAATCTGCGAGTCATTAATCTACAATACCTGCACCCCATATGAGGTCTCTGCTCTGAAAAGATTTGAATTCTCATAGATATAAAATCAAAAGATGAAAATTTTAAGAAAGTCAGCATTTAAAAGCTTGACATAAAGACATATGCTCAATTCAAGGTCTAAGGTAAGAGAGGCCTGAAACTCATGTAACCTCCATGGACTTACTCAATAGCTCACACTGCTGTTGGACTTGGAGCAAAATAACACCACTCAAAACCTTTCTATGAAACACCATGGGAGTGGTCAGGAGAATTTCTGATTTGCTTTGTATTTTGAGTTGTTTACAATATTACTCCTCAGGTGAAAGTTCACATCCTTGGTTCAAGTTCATGTCTTTTGCTCAAGTTCACGTCCTTGGTTCAAGTCCTTAGTCACCTGTGGCCACCAATTATTTGCTTAGTACCACTGGCTGCAGTCAGAGAGACTACTCAAGTGAGCAGCTGCTGCCCAGGACACAGGAGGGTTGGCAGTCTGGGTCTGGAGGTATCTTGGCCTTTTGCAACAGCTCACTTCTTTTTTATGATGTGATTACGATGGCAGTAATACCATGTCAAACAAAAATAAGGTCTGCTTTCCTTCAGATTAGCTAAAACCATTTGTGTTTTTTGATTCTGACACACCAGAACTAAAGAGTATAAAGACAACCATTATTGATACATTAATTTTGAGAGTTTCCATTTATCTGCTTCCAAGACTGTAGCTGTCAATGCAAACAAGGTTTCTTTATTGGTTATAATAGATCAAGTGGACAGTTTCTGCAAGAAAATACATGAAAGAATGTAAAAACCTCTTCAAAGGATCATTAATAAAAGGATGAATATTCTTTCAATACATCCTTGCTTTTATAGTAGTCTTATGCACTGCGTGCTGCATGTAGCCTAATGCAGAAATTGTAATGCAAGGTCTGTCTGTTCTTGACATGTTGTATTATAAATTATTATAAACATCTCCAGTGCTGTTGGTAACAGTGTGAGCAGCTTTCCTGAGGTATTACTTTCAAAAGGTAGAGGTAGACTTTCAAAAGTGCAACATGACTTAAGGGTTTGACTTTTTATGGCTGTGGTGACTTTTACAGGAATATAACAAAGTGTTTTATTAGTGTACTTTTGAATGTTTAGTAATTCAACAACAGTTTGCAGTGACTTTCTGTACAGCTCTAACAAACAACTGGGGTTTTAATAGACACAGAGGGAAACAGTATTTGATAAAAAAGCATAAAAGGAATTGTCTATATGCATCAGTAGTAATAGCATCTGATACTTTGCAGAGAAGATGGCCTAACTGGACCATTATTTATATTTTTGTCCGATTTCATGCAAATAAAAAAGCAATACCTTCTAGTCAGTTAAATTTTTCATACTTTGCCCAGAAACAAATAATACCTTTAACAAAGAGCAGCTTCAGCTCCTTGAAGACCTCCAGACTTGTCATTCTTAGACAAGGTGGGGAAATAAAGACTTTTTCTTGACCTTTCTGCTTTAAAATATGAATGTAAATGACAATGTGCCATTACATTTTAAATGAAGGAGGAACTAGGATACACTGAATAAATATATGCTCCTAAAGCTAAACACTGGACTACTCCTTAAATAATTTGTTTGTTGAAACAAGAAACTCATGTCAGATAAGCAATATGTAGCTTTAGTACACAGTACTAAAGGTAGAAAATTAAGATATGTTAATATAGGCCTGTAGCTGGTAAGTCCAAGTGTAATAAAAGAGGCTTTCAGGCACAGAAAGAAGAAATTAGACAAAGCAAGGTGAAATGAAATGACAGAGCAATGTATCTAAATCTGCACACTGGTTCTAGGGACTTGAAAGAACGTCATGTCTGATAGTATCAGACGTCAGACAAAATGCCTGGAGGATGAGAATGAAACAGTCAGGGTCAGACAAGCAAAGATTATCCCTATCAAGCTATGTACGAGCAGTAGGAGAACCTGAGCCTGGCTAGAAACCAAAGGGTGAGCTGGAGCAGGGATTACATGTGTTAACCTGACACTTCAGGCTTTGTGCTACATGCCTGGGCAAGAGGCATAACAACAAAGGGACAAAACAAAGACGGTCTAGAAAGAAATTTCTGAAAGACAAGCTACAGGAAAGAAAACATAAGATCTTCAGATAAGGTTAAAGAACAAATATAAGTGTCTTTCAGAGCTTTGTCACATAGTTCTCAGCCTCAAACTCAGCAACACAACTGAGACAAATCCAATAAGAATTCCTGTTTTTTTTGTTCCACATATTTATTTGAAATGTCACACACCTTGGAGAACTGGTTGGCCTGCAACAAGAAAAACTTCATCAGCTTTAACCTTTCACAACTCTATCTATTCAGCTAGAAAAACATTCTAGGTGACTTGACCTGTCTATTAATGCTTTTCTTGTTCTGGAGTTATACTAGTTCAACAAGACCTTTAAGAATAACATATTATGTATATTATTTTCAGATCTTTTATATCTTATTCAAGATCAAAGAGCTTTAGACTTTATCATTATAAACATTTCATGGCATTTTTAAATGAAGAGTATTTTAAAATAATATAAGCTGTTGGTGTTTGTTCTTCAATTTTGCCATCCACATTTATTTACAAAATGTAGAGGTTATGCACAGAGGATTCTGGTATGTTAGAAGGATTCTGCAGGTAAATGTTATTTCACAGCTATGGCAACTCACATATTTTTCTTCATTTTTTTAATATGTTTCCATGTCATTCTTTTGCCTAGAAAAAAGTATTAGGTGTGTTTGGGCCTAACAATAGTGGTTTCTGGACCATGGGTCAGGCAAAATGCTCTGAGAAGGCAAGAGGGTTCAGTCTTACTTGTGAGCACCTGAGTAAGAACCTCAAGAACATCTATAACTCAGAAAAAGTGTGAAATCTCAGGAAAAAAAGGGGCTTGCAAAAGTAATGGAAGACAGCAGGATGGTAAGAAAGGCAAAGAGCAGATATACAAACAAAACTCAGAGGGGGCTGTCATTCAGGATTGAATTGAAAGACTCCTGTCCTCAGAGAATGCCCAGATATCTGACCTTGTTTTCCTGTGGGTAGAGGTCTTCCTACGATGCCCCTTTATTTTTGTTCTTTCTCACACTACATTCTCTCTTGTGTACACATTCTGATACAAACTTAGTTTCAAACACTATTGGTGTTCCCAGAGAAAACATATTAAGAAGTAAATCTCCCTCAATATAGTAGTCAGCACAGGGTCCACACTCACAGGTGTGGTTTAAATTCTTTAGTTATACTTGAATTTCCAAAGGAATAATTTTCAAATATAGGCTACCCAGACAAGGAAGATATATTTAATTTTCTAGGCACACCTCACAGTGTTTCAGAAGGATGTTTAGAATTTGAAACAAAATCCTTTTTACCTATTTTCTAGGTTTATTGTGTTAGATTCCTACATACTTCCATGGTCTCACAGTGGTTCAATCCACAAAGATACTTTATACATGCAAACCCGGGACCAGCTGGAAACCAACTCCCTGCTATTTGATATCAGAAGAAACAGTGATTTTTTTCAATAAATCTGAGAGAGGCATTAATCAGTGTGGATAACTCTTACCCTCTCATAGAGCCACCACTCATCCACTACACCTGGTTTTCCATTTCCTTCCCCTTACGAGCATATGACCTCAATTTTAGCATAACTGCTCATGCCATTCATGATATATTAAGAGCCTCTCTAGTTTTTTCTACGTTTCATGCCCAACATACCTCATTTCTCAACTCTTAATAAAGTTGATGGTAAGGAGAATGAGAGCAGTAAAAGCAGAGCTCTTCTCTCATGAGTCAGGAAGGTATGGCAGATGGTGCACTAACGTGTTAATTAAATGGCTGCTTTGCTTGTGATTTTCCTGTTGCTCACCTCCTGATGTTAAGAGCTGAGAAATAATGGAAGGGGTTAATGAGACAGAAACTTATCCAGGTGGCCAAAACTTCACTGCAGCTCCTGAACACTAGGTGCCATCTCAGCAGTCAACAGCAAAAGGGGTGAAAATGACTGCCATCACTGCATGCCACCAGCACAACAGAGCACTGCAGCCTGCTGCAGGACTCACACTTCCTGCAAAATGTAAATAGCTGAGAGAGGCTGAGGCAGCACAGTGTCAGCGGATGAGGAAAATGCAGAGGTACTTCATGCCTTCTTTGTCTCAGTCCTTGAGACCAAAACCAGTTACCCTCAGGATATTCAGCTCCCAGAGCTGGAAGTTAGTGACTGGGAGATGAGTGAAGGCTCCATAATCCAGGAGAAAATGCCTGCTATGCCAACTGGAGAGCCACAGGTCTGTGGGTCCAGATGGGATTCACCTGAGAGTAGTGAGCGAGCTGGCAAAAGAGCCAAGCCACTTTCAAGCATTTAGCAGCAGTCCTGATTAACCAGAGAAAGCCCAGTATTCTTGAAATTAGCATATGGAATGCCATCTGCAAGAAGGGTTGGAAATATGATCCAGAGTACTGTTAGCCTGACCTCAGTACCATGGAAGGCCATGGAGCAGATCATCCTGAGTGCCATCACAGCATGGCAGGACAACCAGGGGATCATGCCCAGCCTCTCACTTCAAAAGGGACTCTGAGGTGCTGGAGCACATCCAGAAGCCAAGAAAGCAGGTGAAGAGTCTGCAGCACAAGTCCATGAGGAGCAGCTGAGAGAGCAGGGGGTGTTTAACTGGAGAGAGAAAGCTGGTGGAGAAGTTCACTCCTTTCTGCAACTACCTGAGGGGGTTATGGTGAGAAGAGGATCTGTCTCTTCCACCATATCTCAAGTGAAAGAATGAAGAAAAAATGGCCTAAAGTTGTGCCAGGAGAGGTTCAGATTTGATATTCAAAAAATGAATTTTCACTGAAAGAGTGATTTGGCATTGGAATAGGCTGCTAAGGGAGGTGGTGGAATCATTGCTTCAGGGAACGCTCAAGAGGTGTCAGTGGAACTTGGAGATATGGTTTAGGAGTGCTTATGGTTGTGCTGGGTTGATGGTTGAGCTGGATGATATTGAAGATCTCTTTCAGTCTTGATGATTTCCATGATTCTGTGGTTCTGTTGAAGGAGAAATGTTGTCAAGCTGATACAGCCAAATACACCAAAGGAGAGAAATTATAGTAGTGCTACAGCTTAAAGAAGAGGGATAAAACAGTATTCTAGAAAGTAATCTCCATTGCTTCCCACCTTTTCCTAGGGATAAAAAAACCTGCCCTAGATTAATTGCTCACACACCTAACTGTTTGCTATCTACCACACTTTTAATACAATCACTTTTTCAGAAGTAGAAGTTATCCACAGGTATCCTCAGCTTCCACCTTTCCAAGAAGAAGTACTTGCAACTCCAGCAGCTGTTTACACCAACCAACAGGGAAACATAAAAAATAATTTTATCTTCTTTACTGTGTCCTTGCTAAAACCTTACACTGTCACAGAGGAGTCCTGTGATGGGTGTTCTGTCATCAGTTTATGCTCAACTTATGTGATGCAAAGCTGTTATTCTTTCTTCTCAGACCTTACTTCAATCCCGTTTTTCTTTCACGAAGAAGAATCCCACTCCTTTTCCAATACTGTGATGCCTACAAAACTTCATAGTATCCTCTGGTACCCTGACAGTCCTGCTTTTCCTTCTGACCTTCTGATCTTATCCTGCTTTTGTATTTATACTCATCCCCTTCCTATTTCCTCATGCTTATGAATACAAGCTGGTCAAGGGATTATTTCTTTGTTTTGCATTTAAACAGTGCATGGAATTGAAGTAGATCCTCTGGTTAATGATTATCAAGCTCCTAGAGGTGATGGCAATACAAATAAATTAAATAATGTTAATAACCTTAGTCCCTTCATTCTAGAGATTGAACAATACACAAAGATCATACACTGTTTTATTTCTGGGGATATTTATAGAGACGAAGATGCAGAATGTAAAAAGCCTATGTGCAAGCCAACAAATATCCAGTATCCAATACTTGCAAGCATAGTTAGGTGAATCTCTGGTGGATTCAATAAGAATCTGATACCTGGGAGGTCATCAGTTATTGTAAATCATTCCAAACAAACCTTTATACATATCCTTGCTCCACAAACAATGCCCTGACCTTGATTTTAACCTATATGCACACACTTTTTGTTTCATATGAAGTTATACTGGGGCCAGTAAGTTAAAGTCTGCCTGAGAGTCAGTAGGAATCAGGCCAAGATTATTCTAGATACTTAGAGAAGTTGATGGATGTCTGGATAATTTTGAAAATATTTCTAATATTGTATCTATCTCTTTTGGCTCCTAAATTCCTTAGAAAATGTTACTAATATTTATCTTGGTTGGCATTGAGAAAATTAGTCAATATTTGTATTTGGAATGAATTTTAAAAGACATTAAGGTACAGAAGAGCAGAATATAATGGATAAATCCAATATTAAGAAACTGGAGAAGGACCAGTATAGAGCTACTGAGATAGCCAAAGGTTGAGAGCACGTGGCCTGCAAGGACAAGCAGAAGGAGTTTTTATTTATCCAACAGAAAAGTGGGCAAGAGGGGATTTAACTACCTGATTAAACAATTACAGAAGTTGTGGAGCTAAAGCGATATCAAGTTTCACAACCACCACAATTTGTGGTTTAGGAAGTTCAGATTAAATTATAAAGGCAGGGAAAAATAACGAGAAGGTCAGTGCTGCTGTCTGGAGAGGTTATGGACTCTATGCTTGCAGATTTTCAGCACTTCATTGGACGAAGCTATGGCAAACCTAATCTGTTTCAGATGGGGATACAACTCAAGGTTTTCAGAGGTCATTTCCAAGCAATATTTCTATGGTTCTGCAATACTGTGATGCAAATTTTTTACAACATCAAGACAGTGAACATTTTAGAAATGTCAATGCCTTTAAAAAGTATCACTTTGTTCCTTAGTTGATCATCTGTAAAATGAATACCATACCTCCCTACTTTCCAAAGGGACTAGTTAGAGGATAGTTCCCAAGGGAACTATCTGGATGAATTAATTATATCTGTGAAGCTGCCATCTACTACCGTTAAGAATGCCAGAGTAAATGAAAAAAAAAAAAAAAATTAAATAAAAATGTGTGACAAAAGCCTGTGCTAGTCTAAACTTCTGTAACTCTAGTGACTGAGACTATTACACTAATTTACTCCAGCTGAGCCACCACCTCGTGCTGCTTATTCAGCCAAATGAGCAACTCTTAAGTTGAATGCTGCTCAATATGTAAGTCAGGAAGTTTTGCACACAAAGTATTGGCTGTCTGAAAAATGATGTTTGCCTCAATTTAGGATCACCATTGTGGAAAATTTAGAGAAGTTGTGAAAGATTCTAGGAGAACTATGTTTAAAGGACTATTCTTACTGAAGGCTAGTCATGGTAACAGGCTGCTAAGGACTAAATGCTTTTCAGGAAGAGAGACCATTTCTCACATTCTGTTAGAAGTATAGTAAAAATTAGTACCTGGAAATTCTAAGCTGTTATATTCCTTCAATACCATTTCTATTTCAAAACTGCAATCTCTTATGCAAATCTGAAGGGTAAATAAAGGACCCTCACTGTACTTAATTGGCTTCTGTGTTTATCAGAACAAACCTTATACAGTCAAGCAAGGCACCATAAAGTGAAACAATTTTCAAACACACTTTCCAGGAGACAGAAGAAAAGTTCATGAAAAGGTCAAGACTGCAGTCATCAAAGTAGTAAAATCAGAGCTTGAGGAGAGAACTACCATTTGCAGGGAATGGAAGTGTGCCAGATAAAGAAGCTGCTGCCCAGACTTCTTCAACCCTTCCAGAAGAAGAGGGCTAATTTCTTAAAGAGCCATTAGAGAATTATGCTGTCTCCTTGAAAATGGGGCATCACTCAAGAAATCACTTACAAGGAAAGAGGAAATCTTTTCTGAGAAGCCAGGTCAACTTCACAGATAGTCTGGTAGAGAGATTGAATGTGATAAGCACTGTAAAAGGGCTCAGATTAAATTAAGTAACTTTTTATTTCTATAGAAGGCCAGCTGAGCTTTGAAGAAAGAGGAGGTGATTAATTTAATAGGGTAAAAGATACTGCTAGGACTGGTCAGTAATTAATTAAATTGGAGACCAGTGTGCAGGTAAAAGAGTGAACAAAATCCAATAGATTTAAGAGCATGTATCAGTGAATTAGCCACTGGCAGTTTGAACAAACATCCATACTGCCATGGATTAGCCCCATTTACCAGATGATCTTTGAATGCTGGTACAGCTCACAAACAGGAGGTGACAGTTACTATCCATAAGTAACTTTCATTTGGATCTCCCTGAGGAAAAATACCAGAAATAGAGGCTCTTTAACTTGGCAGCCAGTGACTAGTGGTGTCCCCCAGGGATTAGTGTAGTCCTCAGTCTTATTTAATGACTTTAATGATGATCTGGGTGAGGGAATTGAGTCTACCATTAGCAAATCTGCATATGACAAGTTGGGGGAGAGTGCTCATCTGCTGGAGGGCAGGAGGGCTCTGCAGAGAGAGCTGGACAGGCTGGATCAATTGGCCTAATCCAAGGATATGAGGTGCAACAACACCAATTTTTGAGTCCTGAATTTTGGCCACAACAATGCCCTGAAGCACTACAGGCTGGGGACAGAGTGGCTGGGCAACAGGCAAACAGAAGGGGACATGGGGGTACTGATGGACAGCAGCTGAACATGAGCCAGCAGTGCCCAGGTGGCCAAGAAGGCCAATGGCATCCTGGCCTGTGCCAGCAACAGTGTGGGCAGCAGGACCAGGGCAGGGATTGTCCCTCTGCACTCGGCACTGGTGAGGCTGCATCTTGGGTTCTGTGTCCAGTTCTGGGACCTCAATTTAAGAAGAATGTTGAGGGATTGGAGCAAGGCTGGGGAAAAGCAACAAGGCTGATGAAGGGTCTGGAGCACAAGTCCTGTGAGGAGCATCTGAGGGAGCTGGGGTTGTTCAGCCTGGAGAAAAGGAGACTCAGGGAGACCTTATCCCTCTCTACAACTCCCTGAAATGAGGCTGCAGCCAGGTGGGGTCAGTCTCTTCTCACTGTGTCTGCCAGTGACACAGTGACCAGAGGACAAAGTCTTAAACTGTGCCAGGGATGGTTTAGGTTGGACATAAGGAAGAAATACTTCACAGAATGAGTGATTGGGCATTGGAATTGTTTGCCCAGGGAAAAGGTGAAGTCATCACCTCTGAAGGTGTTCAAGGATAGACTGGGTGTAGCACTCAGTGCCATGGTCTAATTGATGGGCTGATGTTTGGCCATAGGTAAGGCTCAATGATCTCAAAGGTATTTTCCAACTTAGTTGATTCTGTAATTCTGTGAACAGTAATAAAATATGTACATAGTATAAGGAATACAGAATAATAGTAACAATAACAAAGAAAAAAAGAATGAACAAGTAAAAACCTCTGTGTTGGCTATAACTGTTCAAACTGTTCTTCATAGCAAGCTGTCTAAAGCAAGACAGCCTGACCCTTTGCAGGCCACACAACTCTGTCCTCTTAGCACAAGCAGAGCTGTCCTGCTGAATTGACAAGTCCACACTGACAGCTTCTCCCAGAGCACTGTGGATGTTTCTATAGGGACAGCTACAGCCACCCTCACATTCATACCACCCCTGTAAGTCTGTGCTGATACCAAACCACAGCTACTTTGGTTTACTGTCCTGTGAACACTCCAGGTGGGCTGGCTGCTTCCAGATAATGTCTGACCCAGCTGAACACCACACTGGCTACAGCAGTGTCTACCACATCCTTACAAATATACTCAGTATAACTCTCATTGGTATTTCTTCCCTTAAAATATAACCTCTTCCTCTGTTTGAGTTTTGATAATTTTCCCTACACAAGCTAACAAAATTACACCCTCAGATGGTTTTCATGACAGTCAGCAAAAAACCTGATGTACCTGGACTATAATAGAAGCTCTTCACTAGGACACAGCATGATCAAAAAAAACAAGGCATGCTCTGTAAAAAAGCCTGTGTGTACTGAGTGAGGAAAATGTCCAGCATGCATTTATATGGTTGAAGGCTATCTTAATGTATATCAATCAAAAGTATTTAGGTATTTCCAAATTTTTGAAAGGTTGATTTTGCAATCTTGAAAATTCTCTTCTAACATATATATTTTATCTTTCCTTATGAGGCCTTTTCTGTCATATAAGTCAAGAGGAAAATATTATGTAATGCAAAAAACACACACAGCCTGAAGTGGACAACTGATTGCAGTAGCTGGTTAGCATCATTTCAGATTTTGTCTGTACTAGTGATCCTAGGAGTTTTTCATCCAGACTTCACACCCACAAATTGTTAGAACTGCCTCTGACATCGTTTCTTTTGGGTCAGGTAGCCTTGCCACCAACTTGTTCAACAATATAGGACAAGCCAATTAACTCTTCCTTCACAAGTGGGTTCTACCCGAAGAAACATTTTTCCTCACATTTCTCCTTTTCACTCCAGGTTCACTAGGTTTCCCAATGCAGCTCAGTCTCAATTTCCACTGTTACCTCCAAGCCCACCCCCCAGCTTTCCCTAGTGTCCATGTCCCAGCTGATGACAGCTGACACCATGCAAGGACAGAGGGGTTGCTGATTGTGTTGAGTGCTGCAAGTGTGGGGTTAAAACTCTTGAAGCCCAGTCAGGAATGCTGCCCACAGCTGACAATGCAGCCTTCATCATAAACCAACCCACAGGATTTTCACATACCAGAAACCAGCTCTGTAAGTAGCTCCTTTGGAAACTGAATGAAGTGTCATCTTCCACACAAAACTGGGAATAAAGAAAGATTTACAAACCTGGGAGTTTTCAGTTCTTGACATCACTAGTTTTCAAAGGAAAATGGGGGAAGTTCCAGATTACATGGCAAATTTTTCCTTCAGGTCTGCTGCCATCTTGAGAGTATCCTCCTTCATTTTCACTGAGGATGCTTTCATTAGCAAATTAACAGAGGGGTGAAAGGTGCACAGAGCTGTACTTGCTCTGCTTACGTGTGCTCCCAGGTAAGTATTATGATTGTTATTCACAGGCTGATGAAAATTTTATCCAGTATAATGTGAAAGTAATGTAAAAATACCAGAGCATTAAATTGTGTCTCTCCATTTTTAACACAGTGGATGAGTAGTGCCCCTATCTAGCTGTTTCACAATGTATTAAAGAATTCTTATCAGGTTTTTTTGATAAATGTTACTTCATTTATGAAAGCTTAGAAAGCTGATTAAATGGCTGGACAGTAAAATAAGAGTTATATTTCATGAGAAATTCAATTCAACCATTTTAAGTTGGAATACCACTGTCATTTCTTGAACGGAAGAATTCCTTTCCTTTAGGTTTTCAGGTTATCTGGTAATAGATACAACATTTCTCTGAATACAGAAGGCAGCAGAGAAACATCTCTATGTACTCCAAGAGGAGACTGATATGACAAGAAGACGTTGAGTGTCACAGTGGGGACAAAATGGAATTACTACAGAAAACAGTGTATCTATAAACGTAATTTCCAATAAAGACTAGGGTTATGTGGAGTGCTGTCTTCATCTCAGGGCAATTCATAGGAATAAGTAAGATACCAGCATTGTAAATGCCTCTTTTGGCAACTGCAATAGCTACTGTAGCTCTGGCAGTAACTCGCATGAAGTTTTTAACTTAAAACTGACTTTTATTGGCTGATGGAGTACAGGCCAGAAAAGCTGTATTTTCTTTCCCTTCAGAAGGCACTGAGGGATCTTTAAATTTCCACTTGAATAACCACCAGAAATGGGCACAAGCCTGATTTTGGCTTTATTCTCATGTCTTTTTTAAGTAGGTCATTTTCTCATATGTCTTTTGAAAACTGTTATCTGAAGCATGTCCTGATAACACAGTTGGTGCCAATTATGCACTCTCTGCCCTCTCCTCAGCAACACTGTTCATTTACTAATTTGTTCTGAGATGGCTAATGCAGTGTACCCTTAATGCCTGAGAGACACAGCAGTGGTCTGTACACTGCTGAGTGTTATATTCCACTCTATTCAGGACTTCCTTCTTCAGCTGAGGCACCATCTGGGCCACCCACCATATCTGAATTTAAGAGCTCCCTCAAGACCAAGAAAGGAACATTTCTAACAAGGAGGTGACAGCTGAGTTAAAAAAAAACCCAACAACCAAATAAAATAAACAACAAAACACCTACACAAATTCTTTCATTTATTTAGCTTAAAGACTTGTGAGAAACAAACACAATATATGCAACAGGCAGAGATGGCAGTTCTCAGCACTGACAGCCCAAAGAGGTAGAGAGTGTCAGACCAACACACGTAGCAGCCTTAGACTGCAGCAGATTTAGACTGGCATTCAAAGAGAAGGGTGCGGTATTTGGCTCTTAAATTAGCATAGCAAGGGGGAGAGAAAATAGAGGACCAGAAAAGGGAGGGATATTCCATTCCCTCATCTCTTCAAATCTGACCAGAAATGCAGTAAACTCTGAAACAAACCATTTTAGCTAGCATGAGATGACAGCTGCCACCCTTTAAAAACTGGTAACTGCTAGGCAAAATGACCATAGACATTATGTCACACAAGCTGTTTTTAAGTAAGAGAACAGAAGTTATCCCACACAGAACATCATCAATCTCAGTGATACCAGCAGTGAATCCAACCCCAGAAGCAGCATGCACGAGCAGGAGCCAGCCAGGCTTGACACAGCTGAGCTGCCTGCGAGCAGCAGCCGTTGGTTCCACAGAAGCGCCTATCCCGTTCCTGCTATCCCAGAATGTAGTGCCAGCCACCAGTACACAGGGTGACAAAGGTAATGCTAGTCAAGGTTGAAGCTTCTATTCCCTTGATTTCTCTTAAGAGGGAGACAGGAAACAGACTCCCAGATTGCCAGATTTTGGAAGTTGTTTTGTTGAGAAAAATATACATGCTTTCTCAGGAAAACTGACAGCATTAAAGCAGTTCATATAAAGGTGAGTCCTTGTTCCTAGCAGATTTTGTTCAAAGCAACCTCTAAAAAGCCTTCATCCCTTGAACAGATGGGTTACTGGGTTCACTTGTACCTGAGTAAGGGTACTAATAAGCTGGCTTTTATAGACTGGCAGGAGATATTTTAGACTATGCCCATTTGAGCAAAGCAGTGAAATCTCTCTCTGCAGGAATGCACACACCCCTGCCAGTATGAGCACCTCTGCTGGTGTTCTGAAGTCTGTTATCTTGGACATACTGCCCTATTAGCACATTTATTTTCCACCCCTCTGCTACCTGCTTTGGTATGAGCTATGGAGCCACAGCACTGAGTTCTGCTATGCAATGCTGACATAACCTTAGAAACTCTGAGCTCAGAACAAGAAGGGCAAGCAGGCATCAGGATGTTGAACTTGACTTTGCATTAGGAGAAGCCTCTAGGCCCAGTACTGGTAACAAGGCTTACTGAATGCACAATGAGAAATTCCTGAATACTGATGTCAAATACATTGTATTACCACAGGTGTTATTCAGTAAAAAACATAGGATGGTTTTAGGCCTGCTGACCACAGGTTTCAGGCATCCAGGCACAGCTGAAAGCTTTAATCCCAGACAGAAATATCATGACCAAAGAATACCAGGAGAGAATACTCAAAGGAGGAAACAAATGGGCTATGACATTCAAATATTATAGCCAACACACCACAGAAGAGAAAGAAAACTCAGTTAGGGATCCACTGTTTAACAGATCTAAGTTTGATTAACCAGCAATTGGTAAGATTATCTTTTCTCCCTGTTTCTCAAGACAGGTACTGCATGCATTTCCCTACATTCAATGTGAAAAGTATTCAAAATATCTGTTGATATTTTAAAAAATTCTTTAGAAAGCATTGTTAAGCCCCAAGTTTATTGAGATAACAAATGGACCATGGCATTGATCTAGAGTTATTTAGTGGCTTTGAATGGAAATTCCCTTTTTTTTTCACTTTCACATATTTATGCAGTAGCTAACAACACATGACTGTAAAGACACTCAGTATTCTCTCTCAAATGGAAAAAAAATATGTAAATTTATATCAGTACCTAAAAAATTAATCATGCCAAAAACACTAAATCAATTTCAGTTTTAGAAATTATAAAAAATGTGATTTAAAATGTCTCTTCTTTGTAGTACAAAATGGATTGCTATAATTAATCATCTGAAATCAAACACATAATTTGTACACTTTTTGAAGTCATACAACCCACCATACAGTTTTTTTTAATCTTTTCCCATGTGCATTTTGAATCATTACCCTGCTTTTGTTAGGGTTGCCAGATCGTACTCCTGAGGTGACAATCTCTCAGGGGGCAAGAGAAAAGCCATTGCTATGTGCTTTGTTCTTGCACATCCAATGCCATCAGTGCAGGCACAGCAGCTTACATCCTGTATTCAGGTGCAGTCGTGTAAATCTGGCACCAGCATTAAAAGACACACGGTTATGAATTGACATTAGAGTAAGCAGAATTTGGGCAGAATGCATATTCATTTTTATTAAAACTCTAAAGCATTTTGAAAGTTTAAGGTAAGAAGTACTAAAAGAAATGTAAAGTATATTAACAGTTATCAATGCACACACTTTCATACATAGAATGTCTGAGTATAAACTGCGAAGGACTACAGAAAGGGAATTCTGGATCCTGAGACATAGCCAGTTCAAATGCTGGGGAATGAAGACATGCTTTGTACTCCCACACCTGCTCTAATATACACCTGGCTCAGCTCAGACACCCTCAGTGGCTGTAGACATCTAAACCTGAGCTGAAAATCTGGCAGTCATGTATCAATTTAAAGCATGTGATTACTGCCTTGTGATCTCAAAGGTGCACACACTGACAGTGACTGATATGGCCTCTGTTTTCATGTTTATTCAAAGAGCATGAATATTCAAGCACATCAAATTTACAGAGCATAGAAGAACCGTCCCTACACTGTCTTAGTCCTGCTGTGCTCTTCCCATCCTAAGCAGTGGAGCTGGGTTACAGGTCACTAAAGCATGTCCAGATAATGGCTCCCAGCTGCCTCTCGAGTCCACACAAGTGTGTGAGGGAACAAGTGCAGGGATCGCTGCACTTTGGGTTGTGCAAATGCACACACCCAAATCTTCCTGTTCATGTCACTTCACACTTACCACATGGAATTATTTCTTGTAATTGTTTAGGGACGAACATTAACCATATTTTTTGGCCAGAGTGACTGCTTGAATGAAGTCCTAATATTTCTTTAATCTATCTTACTTTTTGCCTTCATTTTTTTTACTTACATTCTGCTATTTCTTTTCTTTTGTAGTATTACACTCTCCCTCTCATCGTGAAGTTCATTCCACCCTCTCCTATCAGTAACTCTGGGGTTTTGTCATCCTTTTTTTCCAGCTGCTTCCCCCAGCCGCGGGCTAGGGTGGCTCCTCCACTCATCTGCAGATCCCTTGTCGATTCCAATGGACTCCAGCCGTCCCTTCAGCTCCATGTGCCATGTTGCTAAGCAACATGCTTATTGGGAGGGCTTTTTGTTCTTGTTATTGTTGGTGCTATTATTAGGAAAGGTAAACTTTTTGCTATATTGCAACCATTTTAAACACACTTTCATTACATAATTCGCTTCAGTTCAAAATACAGGAAAATGTTGCTCAGGGGAGTGAAGGAGCAAAGCAAATGAATCCCGCTGTGGTACAGAGATAATGTGAAGTTTGTCTGCTTGGGTACTGCTATACAAAAAAATAATTGACAGGTATAACAACAGAGCCCTATGTTTTGTCACTTGGAAAGCCCTGCATAAAGAACCTCTTCCTGATACTGTCATCACATTCTTTGCCAAGTGACTGGAAGGGGATGAATTAACATTAGCCTTAGAAGCTAAGGAAACAGTGGGAATATTAATGTTCTAATTAAAATAATGGAATCTTGCATGCCCAGTGAATCTCCTCTGTAGACCAGGTCCTTGAAAGGAAGTTCCAACAGATGGGTACTAAAGAGATTTATTTTTTATTATTATTATTTAGTTTCCTAATATAATTAGATCAAACCAGTTAACTCCATTTCAAAAAAGGAGATTTTACTATAAGCAGTTATTTATACTGGGAAAGGCTAACAAGACAAAAACTTGTAAACTGGGAACCTGCTTTTGAATCTTGGCCCATTAGAGGCTTTCTATGTAACATCAGATAAGTGACTCTTTTCTTGATTCTCCGATTTGAACTTTAGGTGTTTCCTTCCTAGATCTTAGGATTTACCACAGCAGTGTCAACTATCATTGCCAAAAATATGGAGTTCTTTCAGGGGAAAGTGGTACATAAATATAAATTGATGTTTTAAAGGAATAGTAGTTCCTACAAAAATATTTTCTGACTCATATAAGACTCTTTTGCTCTCCACTTGAAAGATTATTTCTGGTACTATTTCAGCCCTCCCTCAGGTGTATGACTGAAATAGTCAATGTACACAGATTTTATGTTTGTGATAGATGCTAGTTTCAAAGGTACAAAGGTGGAAGCAATCTAACCACAGAGGATATCCAAAGTTATGGTTGAAAAAGCATGAAGCCAGTGATTATGCCTAATAGACAATGTTGGTCCTAATCTCAACACAGTAGTTTTTCCCCCCACGTCTGCATAATTATCTCTCTTGATCCAGACATTTAGATACTTGTCTTGTTCAAATGTAAGGTCTTCGGGATCTCTGAGGGACTGTTTCTCTGCTTAGATTTAGGCATGTAAGAAGGAGGAAGGATGAAGAAGATTACAGTCTATCAAGCAGGATTTATTTCTTCTATGAGAAAAATACATTTCAACAAATATTAAAGGAATTCCCTTGCTCTAGAAAAAAGTTAAAGGGCCAAGAAAAAAGAACAATAACAAGTGATGCAGAAAATGTTTATATTCTGGGCTTCACTCCTCATAAAATTAGTTTGTTGAGGCTTGTTGGATCTGTAATTTTTTCCTCTATATACATATATACACACAAAACAGGGGACGGGTCTACTGAAGGGACTATCTTGAAGCTTTTATTCCATCACAATCATCTGCCTCATTTTACAGAGCCAAGCATGGGAGATGGAAACAGCTTCAGCCACTGCAACAGCAAACAAAGCTCTCTTAGTTAAATGATTTCTTACACACTTTTTAGCCAGTAAAATAACAGTGAAAGTTAATAAGCGTTTGGTAAAGCCAATTAGTAAACTTACACTTACACCTTGCTTCTAACAATGTTTACTTGTGATAGTCTAAAACAATGGATAAAGCTTCATTATTAAGCTTACATATTTCTACTGTCTTGCTGAACATATTTTCTAAGGCCTATCTCTAGATAGAATACATAGAACTATTATTTCTTGACCTTGCATCTTTAACTTTCTTACATTTCTCCATTCTGAGATTTGCTTTCACACTGCTTTCTGAGAGTTTTATACCTTTTCTATTTCCCATAGAGGCTTAACAAAATTAAATTTAACAATCAGCAGGAAAGTAAGCCAAAAAAATAAAAGGTTCAGTATTTAGTAAATAAATGTATTCAATTCAGCAGAGTCTTATAACATTCACCACAAGCACTAGGGAAAAAGAATTAGGACAAACCATTTTCATCCCTTTGGGTTTAAGAACATAATCAGAAGTCTACCCAGTTTTAACCACAGAAGTCCCACAGGACTATAAACAGGAACCTTTGAAAATGGGAAGGTGTGGGGTGTGTGGGCAGAAGGAGTAAGGGAAGGATCAGAGAATTACAGAGCACTTGACTTCAATTCCCAGAAAGATTCTGGAACAAACTCTTAAACAATCAATTCAAAAGCAGCAGAAGACAGTAAGATAATAAAAAACAGCTCACTTGAGTATGCTAAGAACTGATGATGTCAAACCTATCTAATGTCCTTGTCTGCCAATATAATTGGCATAATGGATTAAAGGGAGGCAGTAGGTATAATGTATCTTGCTTTAGCAAGGACTTAGAAACTGTCTTGAGACATATCCTTCTGAAAAGGCTGAAGAAATATTAGCTAGATCGATTGTTCTTACACCATAAATACAAACAGCAGTGCTACATGGGCCACTTCAGAGGGAGCAGATGCTCAGCAGCAGCTGCTTGGGCACCAAAAGCAGTAGGTGTGAGACGTGGCACTTCAGGCTTGGCTACAAGAGCAGGGTGAGAAAGAAGATGTGGCTACAGAGGTCAGAGGTGTTTAAGTAAGTGAAAGAAAGGGAAGTGGGAAGTGAAGTGTGATAAAAGGAAATGGGCAGTGAAAAATATGGGTAGGATCTTGATTTAATTACTCACCCAGAGGAGCAGGCCAAGTAGGGAACACCAAGCTGGAGAGGCAGAGATGGTCAGTGGATTCTAGGTGAGAAATCTGCACAGCTAAATTAGGAATCTGCACTGATAAATTAGAGTGTACACAAATGCATTTTGCAGTAGTGAACTGTGAATCCGTTGTAACATTGTCCTGTGCTTACATTTTCAAGATGTTTGGAATTTGGCAACTGATCTGTACTGGAGCTAGGGCACTATTGCTCTGTCAGAGCTGCCCAGAGTCTAGAAAACCTGGACAAATGTATAATAAAAACTCAAAGGCAAAAAATATCCCAACTGTTATGATAAACTCTTTTATGGACACAGAGAATGAAATGCCACATAGGAAATTTGTAGAAATGCTTCCTTTCAAAGCTTCTGATGCCTCTGATCTTCATCTCTGAATGAATCTTTATGTTGCTGCAGGAGAGAGGATTATGGTGGATAATCCTGTGAGGTCTTCTCCAGTCCCACATTTCCATGGGGACATCCTTTTATTGGCAGTTTAAAGAAGTGGCACTGCACTCTCTGGAAAAGGTCCAATGAAAAAAAGGACAATCCTCCCACTAACCCCAAACTTGCAGGAGACATGAAAGCTGAAAAAGTGAACCTCTGTTCCTCAGAGGTCCATGTGAAAAATGTGCTAGCAGGAAGTCTGCCTATTATCTGCCCTCCATTGCTATTCTCAAAAAATTAAAGAGTGAATGGGAAAAAAAATCTTATATTTGTGGAGTTGAAAATGTACTACTATCCTGGTGAGTGCTATAACAGTCAAATAAAAATATAGCAGTTACCACTAGTTTCAGGAATACCAACACCTATTGTCCAAACTGACTTTTAAAAAGCCCATTTAATACCCCTAAAATTGTTATACAGGAAAGCCAATAAATGCAGACCCCTTTTCCTGGATGGGTATCATGCTTGTCCTTCTGACTTAGTTTGAGAGACAGGTGTCTGCTAGGGAAAGCAAGAGCCTCCCTTGGAATGGAGAATGCAAACTTCGTCCCTCCGAATTGTTACAATTTTTGAAACAAGGGGCTCTCAAGAAAAGATAAGAGGATAGGAATAACAGTTTTTTACTAGTGTGCACAACAAGATAAACAAAATAACAACAATAGCTATGGTGTTAACAACAAACAGAACCAGGGACCTAGTCACGGTTATCTCTGCCGCTGGCACCTTTTCCTTTTGCTAAAATTTTACTGTCACAGGCTGCAGGAACGAGCCAAAGTCCCGGGGTGCTGGATGAGATGGAGCCTCAGTTCCATGGCGGTAGCTGGAGCTGTGGAATGTCCCGGCAGGCGGAGGGTGAGGGACACAGCAGAAACCCAGAGCAGGAGCGGAGGAGCAGCGGGCGCGGGGCAGCGGCTCCCGGCTCCCGGCAGGGGGAGGCGAGGCTCAGGATTCCCGGGGCGCACCAACAGACGAATTCTCCTCGCGGTAAGGGACAGAGTAGTCACACCACTGATGCAGCTGGCCCAGTCAGAAAAAAACTCCCCGGATCAGAGAAAATGCCACCAGATGCCTTCCTTCCCCCTGGGCTTGGCCACCTCTGTTTTCTCCTACACCCACAAGTGCCCATAAGTATCCTGTAATTAGTTTGCTAGCAACTTTTGGGAAAAAATTCTATAAGAAAGAAACCCAACCTCCAACACCTTGCCACAAAGTTTGGTGAATGCAAACATGAGCAGTAGGGGCAGGAGACCTTCTGACAAACCACCAGCATCCTGCCACCCTCACTGCGAGGGGCATGAGGTTCCTTTCCCCTTAGCCCTGGGCTTGCTCATTTTCTTGCTCCCAGGCTGCCAGCTGCTGCTCAGCAGTGGCCCAGGCCCCCCAGCCCCTCTCACACAAAGGGCAATGGTTTGCCAGGGCAGTGATGGGGAGAGGACATCCCACAGTTGAAGCTGGAGCAGGGAGGTGGCAGCCACCAGCCCCAGCCCGGAGTTTAAACCAGCAACACCCAGCCCAGGCCATAGTGAGGCTGAGCCTTATAAAAGCAGGCAAAACAACCTCAACTCAAAATTGTACCTAGTTTTCTTTAGTGGCAAAGTACACAAACTTTTACTTTTAGTGATTCAGAGACAAAGATGAATAAATAAAAGACAGTGTACCAGTGGGAAATATTTTCCTCTCTTTCTTCAGGCTCAGCTTCAGCCCAAAACTTCTCCCTTCAGCAGCTCTCCTCCACCCTTACTCATACCAGTTCCCTTTTAAGTATGCTTGCACTCTGGCCCTCCTAAACTCTTAGTTGAGGGGATGGATGGAGCAGGAGGTTGGAGTCTGGATGTTATGGCTTCTCTCTGCCCTCCTTTCTTACTACTCACTTTCTTCTCACTGCCCCACTACTCATCCAGAGCTCACCCATGACTGGACTTCCTCAGGAGTGTCCCTGCTCTGGTGTGGGTCACCCATGGCCACGGTCCCCTCAGAGGCACCCTTGCTCAGCCACAGAGCTTTCCTTTCCAAGAGCAAAACTCCAGCAAGTGCCCCCAGCAAGTGTCCCCTTCTGCAGCTCTCCTTCTATGTCTCCTCAGATGTGTCCCCCTGTCACTCCTCCACAGGCATCCCTTGCATCTGTCAGCTCCCACCCTTCCTTGGACACATCCAAGGATCACACTGCTCCATCTGGCTGCAGTTTTGGGGCACCAAGTGGTGTTTCAGGCCAAGCCATATGGAACTAACCATGACCTCCCCAGGCACACGCTCCACCAGGTATGCTGAATGCAACTCTAATAGGAACATTAATATTCAAGCCAAACAAACATGCCGTAAGAAAAAAGAAATGGGCTTCAGGAGACATCATGGGCATGAATTGACATGAAGATAGGAAATGGGTCCTCTTAAACCTGCTCTAAATACAGAAATCAAATGGTTCCCAGACAAAATTGCATAGGATTTCAGCTCTGAGGACTGAAAATGAGGTTAAAGGTGGTCAAGAGTGACAGAGCAAAGTTCCTTTAATAATCTGGAATTTATGATTTTTTCTCTTTTTTGAAGTTTTATGAGACATTCTACTGTAAGAGTAAACACTATGAATTCTTTCTTCAAATATTGCAGATATTTGGCATGACATTTTTAATTAGTCAGTCTTTATAGACTGAGCAGAACAACCACTTGAAATTGGCACAGCATAGCTTTTTTTTGTAAAAATATCTGCTAATAATTCCCATATACATTCTTTAAAAATAAATTAATCCCTTAGAATAGTAAAAGTCTATATAATTAGGAGAAATGGAATTCAATTAGGTGGAAAAAAAATCAAGGAATCAGCAAATATCTCTGACATGACATCTATTTGGCTGGGAAATGGCATCCCAAGGAAAATGGTGTGCACTCCATCTTTATTCACTTTGAATTTAAATGACCAGAACGTCAATGACTGTTGAATATAAAGCAACCCTGCATAGAGTGTGAGTTACAGCCTTACTTCATCTAACTTTTGTTTGTATATCATATTTCTTGAATTCGGAAAAAAAGGTTCTCACATAAAGCATAAAAGGCATTATTTATATTCTCAACATAGATTAGACTGCAGTCAGAAAGAAATAGTTTTAGATATCTACAGCAATTTAGGGCCTTTTTTGCATTGATTTATTGATGGCTACTGAAGATTTCATCTGCACTAAAAGATGCAAATTTTCACCCAAGATTGCAGTTATTGCTTTCAAATCACCAGATATGTTCCATCAATGTTTATGGATATTGCCTTCATAAGAAAAAATCACAATGTAGGCATTGAATCCAAAGCTGTGCTAGAAAATACCTTCCTTATGGCATACACTGAAATGATCATTTGTTGTTTCTATAAATTAAAGTTGTGTCAGTCAATCATTTTTTAAAATGTCTGCCTCCAACCTGCTGGCAATTCTTTAGAAATGGGTGATTTCAGCCACTCACAAGGGACAATCTGTGCTCACTATCTCACCAATTTATTCTCACCCATAGCCAAAGGGGCAAATGATTTTCCTGCTCGGTTAATGACCTCTGATTGTGCTGTTCCTACAGTTTCAATAACCTGGCCTGGCAACAGGCAGTGGCCTGATGCAGATGCTGTCAAGATAAGGAATCCAGGTTAGAGTCAGCATTTCCTTTGACAAAACCCCCAAGGGTATTTAACAGTGGAATAATAGGAACAAACATACCACTTATAAAGTGTTCTTGAAGAAGAGAGGGTAATTTTAAAATTATTTTAATAGACAATATTGTCTTCAAGGGTCAATTCCTTCTCTGCTAACACAAGCAGGCTGGAGCACAGCATCACCAAGCATGGTGTATTGTTTCTGGCTTCCCTCCCCTTGCTCCTGCTTTGCTTCTAACCAGACCTAAGGCNAGGGAAGGGAAGGGAAGGGAATCTGTATCATGAATCAGTTAATCTGATAAAATTGAATACTAAACATCAGAGTTTATGGCCATTTTATATTTCCCATAGCCTCATCTGGCCAGAGGAAGGACATTCTGGACATGGTTGAAAGCTCATGGAGAAAAGCAAAGTTATTTGAAAGACATTACCAGCAGTAAAATCCCTTCTTGGTCTGAAAATTAGGATTTATTTTCACTAAGAATACCCTTAATTTTATCTAGAGATCATTGTGCAGAATCTGGGGCAAATGTAACATACTTCTGTGAGAAAGACCTTGAAATCTAAAGACACATAAGTTAACAGGCTGCAGTTAGAAATCTGTTATAATTAAGAGCTGGTTGAGGAAGACAGTTCATGTTTATAGGCTGAAACTTATCTGGAAACACCTTGGAAAATATGCTATATGCATCAAATGGCAGTAGAAATAATGGTATGTTTACTTACAAAAGTCGCTGGTTCTCAGGGACTTATTGGGCACTTCAGAAAAGCAGAACAGAACATTTCTATATAACTACAGTAAATTATCATCTTTATTGTTCCACCAGCATTTTCCTCTCCTTTACCTGGTCTTAATCCACACTATGCATTAATTAATCACCATTATATAAAACTTAAATCTTAAATCACATTGCAGAGTACTTAGGATTCAGCCCATTGGTTCGTAATTAACCTACCTTGCCTTTAGCCATAAACCTTTACATCGCAGCCCTGCTTTTGATATATGAATCAACAAGTCTGAAAGTCTTAAACTCTGTTCAGATTAATAGCTGACCAAATATAAGATAGATTTTTTCCATTTAAAGACACTTCTTACTCTTTGAAACTTACTGCTTTCTCAAAGGTAGGTTAATGTGACACATAACTGTGACTTAAGGTACCATGAAATTTAAGATTTCACACACTAGTGACAGTAATAGGGTTCCTATTGATTTGCCAGCACTTGCAGGTTGGTATGTTCTGTATATTCCTGCCAGGAAAGCTCTGCAGGTTTCTACTGATCTGTTAGGGTAGCTCAAGGCAACCATCTGCATTTCTATTTGCCTCTGTGTGTACAATTGTCAGTGTAAGAAAGAACAGGGCACCAACCATGTGCATTACCTCCTTTCACGTAAACGGGACTCGTTCTCACTCACAACGTGTCTCAGGCACCCCCCTGGACTCTGAGCACACCTGGGAGCACCTTTGGGCCTGAAGGATATGGAAATTACTGAGACTAATTAAGTTGATCCGAATTCTTCTATTTTGCCTTGCCACAAATCTGTTAACTGCATTTGCACCATTCCTTCTTCGACTATAACCCGGGTCTTGCTTCTTACTTCCCTTTCCAGAAACCTCTCACTTCTGGCAGCACAAGAAGTTCTTCCTTGCTTTCTTCCTTTTCAACGTGGAGCTGACCTTCCCCAAGAGAGGCTGAGCCATTTTTGCTTTTCATTTATACTCACTCTGTAGACTGGGCAGTGTGCAAGCAGCACCTGACTGATTTTCATAAGGAAGTGATGATGGAAGAAGACAGAGTTGCATATGAAACTATGGCAGCTGATTTCAGGAATAATCATACCTGTTCATGCATTAGGGCTCTGAACTGAAATGGAAATGATATTTTGTCTGGGCCACCTTTTTTGTCTCATCCCTTTGTTGCAAAATAGGATTTTGGTCTTTGGAAGCACTGGCTAAACAAAACAGGGTGAGGGAGAAAAGAGAGGGAAGGAGAGAGGAAAAGAGTGAGAGGGGAAGGAAAGGATTAGGGAAAAGAAGTGGAACTTCAGCTTAAGGCATTAGGTAGATGTCACAGTAGCAATCCCTAAACAAAGGAAAATCAAAGTATAATCACCAGTTTTATCATTATATTTCTGAAACAAGAAAGCTTGGGGACTTAACTGGATCTGGATGAAACACCTCTCTCTTTCTTTATTAGTCAAACTTCAGAAAGAGATCTGTGGCCCATTTAAATTACTAAAATTTGAATTGCATTTAATTCCCAGTTGATTACAAGCAATTGATTTGGTTTCATCACAAGGAAATTACTAAGATTAATTGGGGGTAAAAAAAAAGCACATGGAAAGACTTCTTGGCTCCTGCACAAATACTGGGGAGAAATAAGGACATAACAGCCTATAAGCAGTTACTATCTTATCAAATTTCTCCTAAAGTATTTTAGGAACAAAATAACTGCTTGCATAACTAGGGACATTTCCACAAAATCAGAATGACCTTAAAATAAGATCGTGTCTGAGATTAGTTATTTGACTATATCCTTTTAAAAATAAAAATCCTATGCTATGAAATAGGAACTCATTAGATCCATTGCTTAGATCAGCTCTTCTGGACTCTTTATTGATATTTTTTACCTCCCACAGCCTCATTAACAGACTGGCAAGGTTCTTGCTTATTTTTCTCATTCCTTGTGGAATACATAGATTTCAGATAATTTTTACCCTTAACTTATTTTCTATGCTGGAATTAATCTTTTTTTTTTTTTTTTTCCACAGAGTTGAAAAGCTAGAAAAATGCACCACCTCGGATTTCATTTAAAATAATTACCTTCAGTGTGATTAATAAAAGAGTACATTACTGACATGTGGAGGTGGTTTTATTTATTTGATATTCTTTGTCTGACCTGCAGTAGCATAATAGCAGGAATATTAAAAAGCAACAGGGAACTGACATCATCCTACTTCTACAGGACAAGTATTCTTATGGAAAAAGAGGAAACTTTCCCTGAAGGGAAAGCATGTTCTTGGCAAGGCCTTGAGCTGTGACTCAGGGTACCAAAAGTCATTTTCCCGTTTCACCACAGATTTTTCCTTAAGATTGCTTAAGCTGTGTGCCTGAGCAAAAGTTAAAAATATCTTCCTTCCTTTGACTGCTGTCATGAGTATTTATCACATGCTCTTCAAGGGAAAAACTATTTCACCTCTCTGTGCATGCCTCTGCAGGGAGGGACTAAGGTGCCACGGAGGCAGACACAGCTTGTCGTGCTCCCTCTGCCCATCACGAGGGGAACACAATACCCAGAATGCTCCTACAGTGTGTTGGGGTGGGTTTTGGACCTGAGTCCATACAGATTCCTGACAGCTGGAGCACCTAACCAACAAACTGATGAGACCCATAGAGAAGTTATTGTTGTCATATTGTGACAAGTCAGTCTAATATGTTTTTCCAAAATATCACTTAGAAAAAATAACGATGATTAGTTATTAGGAAACTATGCCTAATTATATAAAGATAAAGATTTAGCTATGCATACATATATGCCTCTCAAATGCAGGCTTATTTTTGCTGTTAATTTCACAAGCTGAAATGAATGATTGCTTGCTTTAATAGTTAAGCTTAAATTCTGAATTTTCCAATTTAATTTAAAGAGTACAAACACACACAGTTAAACAATTAGTCATAAATACTATTTTTGCTTGGTCTTCTAATGGTGCCCACTAAAGGAGATGTCTTTACAAAATATGGAATTTCACAAGACACAGGATATTCTAAATATGAAACTGAAAAATAAGCTTAGGAAAAATCGTTCTAGTTTGAAAGACTTTATTTTTTTGGTAAAGGTTAATCTCTGTTCTACTCTCTGTACTATAACAGTACATGACACCCAGAAAGGGAAAGGGTGATTTGACATCAGACTAAAACACCTACTTTTGCATGTGTACACAAGTGTCTACAAGTACACAAGGTGTCCAAGTTCTTACTATGGTCAAGGAAGGTCTATCCAGTAGAGTCAGTGGTGATGCAGAATTAGTTCAAATCACTTAGACACCTGACTTGGGTTAGATAAATTGCATTTTAAGCTTTGTTAGCTGTATTGATTAGGTTTCCAGCAATCTGGGCTGAATCCTACCTTTTTTATCTCCAGTTGAGAGATACTCACACACAGTGTATGTTCTGTTAGTGAAAACTGAAATCTTGCAATCATCTGGAAACCACCAAACCATTTGGGTAACCTTGTAATAAGCAGCACTGCAAGGCTCTACTTCATAGGTGAGCTGCACCTGTCATAGCTGCTTATGTTTTGAGAAAGTTAAACTTGTAATTACACCTCCAGGGCTAATGAAGCCTTGAAATGGTTAATTCAATGGTTAATAGCTCAGGGGCAAGGTCTACACAAAGAAAACAGAATAGTGCCCATAAAATCCTACCCTGGTCACTGCAAAATGATTATCCAAGAGAAAATAAAGATTCAGTATTGCCACCCCATGCAACACCAAATCACAAGTGTTGTCCAAAAGGTGTCAGAAGTATCATCTCAGCCTCTCCTCCCTGACTGATGCTTTATTCAAGTCGCTAGCATGAGCACAGCATGGTCCATACCTGGCTGCCTGTCAAATGTGCCTCAATCATCCCTGGGCAGTGGCCTCAGTATTTAGTCCCTTAGGCTGGCATGGTGGCAGAGAACTGACTGTCAGTAGAACATCAAAATCACTGCAGTTTTTTCCACATTGTTACCTGTTCTTGTGGCCCAATAGAGAGATGGGATGTTCAGCACACAGCTTTGAAGAAATGGGAAAATTATGAGTGAAACTGCTGGGGACATTAAACTGTGCTGTGGGAAAAGTGTCGTCAGCCATGTAAAATTATTTTAATATTGTCAATAATAAACTGTGCATACACTTTGCAACCTCCACATGAAAACATCCCCAGCCAATCTCCAAACAAGACAACGTAAGTTGACATTCTTAAAGGATGTAGGAAATTGAGAGGTACTTTTCATTCTGGTGTGAATTTTGCCACTGCTTTTAATAAGAAATGATCATGAAGGCCCAATAATCAGGTGGACATGAAGGGAAACATTGAATATCAAGTTTAATAATTAAAGATCCTAGAACACCACAAATCTAATAATTGTTTCTTACAACTTGATGTTTTCCTTGGCATGCTTACAGAATTACCATGGTCTCCTACTGAACATTCAAAGCTTGAGCACTTCCCATCTGTTGCTGATAGCTGGGGTCCCAACTGTTCACATTTTCAGGAATGTGCCAAAGCACTGAGTCATTCTTTTATTATCTCCAGAATATTGTTTCCAAAAGTGTTTAGGACACTCAATCTCACAAAGTCATTGGTGAGGCAAATTCTTGATACTGGTGAAGATTTTAAAGGGGAAGTTTGTGGAAGGGATTTTGTGGTTATTTATCTTTGTAGGAAGAGATAGGGC
The DNA here is from genome assembly GCA_013397245.1 of Thryothorus ludovicianus. NCBI lineage: Eukaryota > Metazoa > Chordata > Aves > Passeriformes > Certhiidae > Thryothorus > Thryothorus ludovicianus. The sequence goes on from VZTB01010550.1 coordinate 273,181, forward strand.
TGTGTGTGAGTCAGGTTCATAAAAGTTATGTTTCCATTCTTTATAATTAATTTATTTGATCTTGCAAAGCAATTAGTCATAAACTTACCTTCTCATATTACTCATTTGTCCTCAGGAAATGGTCTTTTAGGACTATCATAGGATCTTATGAATTGTAATTTATATTAATTATATATTTATGATTCCAATAACTGTTTGTTTTTCAGTACATTACTCAGTCTCTTACAGCATTTTTTGGGTCTGTTTATTATAGTCCTCCTTAAATTCTACTTTCTTTCAAGCTGGCACTTAGTAACAGGGCCCTCACCTACAATGTACCTGCAAGATCCAATATCCAATACAGAGACATATAATCCAAGGAAAATACAAGCTTTTTTTAATATTCAATATCACCTGTATTGTCATACCTCATTAATACATCAAAAATAATATGAATCAAAGTCATATATATGATAGGATAAAACTAGAAGCATCTTTCAGGAAATCTTTCCTCATTTTAAAAGAGATTGGAATCTATTCCCTTGTAATCCAGGTCAAGATAACACTAGTCAGTACACAGACATAAAAAACATTTCACTTGCTTTCATCAGTGAAGGGTGATGCAAAGATCCCTGCACAAAGGAAGAAAAAGGCTGTCATCCTATATGGCACAATTTAAATATAATATGGACATCCAACCAAGAGCTGAAGATAGAATAAGCCATCTGACACTTTATCCAAATCAACGGGCAGTGTCAGCTTGGATGTGCATTGTGCTAAAAAACAGAGACAGGGTTTCTAGATCCCAGCTGGCTCTTGCAGTGCCAGTTTGGATTTGCCTTTACTGCACTTCAGAAGGTTACTCTATACATATAACTTTGAACAGTGGGGTGGGAATGCCTGATTTTAAGAATATTTATGTCTCCTTACCATAGTATGTACAAACTTCAATCTTCAATTAAGCAAATACATTTGTGCATTTTTGTAACTGAAGAACTGAGATGCTTAGTAGCACAGCAGGTCTGAAGTTAGTATTTAACTCCAGCTACTGGCCTATCACCTGATACTGCTCACCACATAACTTTACAAGAAAAATTCAATTTTGCATGACAATATGAAGCATTCTGGTAAAGGCTATCAAGTATGATTTCTTTTGACTATGAAGCTTTTCCAATCATTACAAAGGAACAGTTTCATGCCTTTAACATGGTCCTCAGACCTTGAAGTACTTACAAATCTCTTATTTTATGAGAGTAACAGCATTGTAGCCAAGAATATTATCAGAAATACATCATTATGCACATCTGTAGGATTTGCCACAAACTCTACAAGTAATCCTACTCTCTTCCAAAATATTCTATTGGCAATCAAAATTGGTGCCAATAGCTTCATGTCACAGCCTGCCTCAGTCCTTTGCCACAGACAATGTGCCACATGTCCTTGTTTGACAAGGTTTCTGTCTAAAAGTACAGTATTGTGGCCTTCCTGTCTCCCATTTGCATCAAGATACATCTAGCCCATACGATCCAAGGGAACTCATGTGAAAGAGAAAACAAAAACCAGCAAACCAGCACTCAAAAGATACAGGACTAGAAAGGTAAAGATGCAACAATGTGGTGAGCAATGACACAGTGGGCATGGGCTGTAAAGCAGTTACTGTCACAGCATGGAGAGAAATGCAGATGGAACAGGCAAGATTTTAAAATTAACACCTATTTGTCCCCTCAAGTGTGGGGTGGTCAAAGTGACTTGGGTTGTCAAAGGCTGCTTCCATATGTTGCAGGGAAAAGAATAATTTAACTTCTTGACATTACCATATTCCTTTTGCATCTCTATCCCATCAACTAAAGTTGAGTGAAAACTACTGATGAGGCTGCACAAATTGAGCATTACCCTGAAAAACACAGCAAAATTTTGGTACTGTCTGCCACTGTCCAAAGCAAAAAACAAAGCAAAAAAACCCAAACAAACCCCCCCAAAGAACAAAACAACAACAAAACCAAGTTTGACCTAAATAATAATAAGTCAAAACAGTTTTTGCTTTTGTATTTCCTCCATACATTTCCCTCCTTGTAGCTCTGTATAGTACTCTTGTATAGTTATATAGTTCCTAGCTAATTCCAGTACTTTTCCTACCCTGATAGGCAGAAAGAAAAAACACATTCCAAAATCTCCTATCTTGCTTCCTCTGGGAACCAAGGTTAGAACCAGCTTCTTGAGATACTTTCTCATAAAAGAACAGCTAGTACAGCTAGCAGCAAGAANNNNGGAAGAAGAGGGGGAGGGGGGTTCCAGAAGAGGTGGAACCAGGGGGGGGGGAATTACCTCATTACTTTTGCTTCTAAATGGGAATTATTGTCAATTATGCTAATTTGCTAAACTTATAAAACTGCGGGGGCAGGCACTTTTCCATATCTGGCCCTGGAGGCCTCCAATTAATGAATAGATTTTATATTACCTCCTATAATAAACACACTCTGAAGTGTGTGTTTTATTTCTAGGTCTTTAAGGTTTTTAGGGCATATTTCTATGCATGACTCAAAATTACTAAGCATGAATTTTGCTAGGACCTTGCACTAAAATGCTGTTGGTCTTGACCTTTAACCAAATAGGGGCACAGCCTAAATCTTCAGGATAAGATGCCTCCCAAACAAAGAGTGGGAACAGGGGAATGAGGAAACAGGGAAGTCTGCCATGCAGAAGTGAGAGTGAAGGGCTCCCAGCCAACAGGAGTCTCTGTTCCATACCACAGAGGGGCCACCACCCTGAATTTTAGGTAATCAGATACTTTCAGTTGCTCATTACCCATCAAGCCCTTCAGCTGGTACGTGAACATAGCACTATCAGATTCAGAGAAAAAGGCAATTTATCCAGCTAAGGATCTGGCTTAAATTCAGCTGAAAAGGGGTTTTAAACACGTCCTCTGATGATATAACTGGATGGCACATAACTAGAAGAGCCAATTCTTTTGCTCTAAATTGAAACTGTGCTTCTGCATAGTGGAGAGAGAACACTGCCTTTGTTCCAGGACAAATGCAGACCGGGATGCAGCATTCTAATTCTGACTTGTTTCTTACAAATTCCTGGGTTTGGAGGTCATGTCTAATTGCCAGTCTCATGTGCATGTAAGGGAGAGATATTTCAGTTATAATTAGTGTAAATAATTATAGGTATACAAAAAGGCAAAACCTAAAAATATCTCATAAGAAAGCATTCTTTGTGCCATGTGTTTCTGTGCACCAAATTGATTTTCAGTCCACACAACCTCTTTCATTTTTCCAATTATGAACCTCAGCCTAATTTGGAGCAAACATAAACAGCAGGTGAAGATGCGAAAAGGGCACTTGCTTCTGACAAACATTGTGAATCTCCCTTTTATTTTTAATACTGAACCATAATCTGCACAGATGATAAGGTAATTAAAGCATAATGGATGTAGGGTAAATTATAATGACTTATATGGCTTAGGAGAAAGATGCTTCAGCGTAATGTATTAGTGCCTGAGAACAGAAAATAGTCATTATGCATTACCAGGCCACTGACAGATGGCTACAAATTATAAACTGTTAAGGAATTTTTAAACTGAATTGGACATAGTGATCTTCATAAAAGAACCAACAAGAAAATTCTTTATCATAATTAAATCAAGGGCAAAGTTGTGACTTAAACTGCAAGATGCCATTGTCTAGATGTGGGGAAAAATTCATCTTCTGTAAAAAACACTGAATCCCTTCCTAAATATGACCCTCTGTATACTCAAGAATATACCAGTTGCTTTAGGTTAATCCCTGTCATGGTGGCCATTAAATTTCAAATTAGTTTTAAACAGCCATCCATTTCTTAAACTCTACAATGACTCAGAGCAAACAGCCTGTGACAAACCAACAGTGCACAAGACAAAACAAGGGGACAGCCCATGTGTGTTATGCTGGCACTGCTGCTGCTGTCTAAGCTCTTGTGCAGACTGAGGGGTGCCCATATCCAACTCAGAATCCATCCTCTGAGAGGAGGCTTGCAGAATAAGCACAGAAGACTTCAGTTTAGCAAACCTAATGGTGGAATAAAGGCTTGGGGAGTGGAAAAGGGAGTTAATGCATCTGTTCAATCTTACTCATTTAAAAACTATGGCTAAATGAAAAGCTCCAGAAAATGGTTTCAGATATGCATAATTGAGCCTAATAAATGTTTTAGTGTTTTATTAGTAATTCTTAGAGTAGAACTCCACTGTAATGTAATATTACAGTCCTCATTATATAATCTTGTCTAGTAAAATTTAGCTGACAATTCTATTTCATTTTTTCCTTTGGCACCTTGTTTAGATCTCCATTTTAAGTGGACTTTAAGATACAGTTTGGCAGATATCTTCCTCAGACAGAACATCCCATTTAAAAATTAATACCTTGCTGGGTCTGCTAATCAAACCTGGAAGAGTTTACATTAGTGTTTTAAAACCAGAGTGCATGGCTCATTAAAATCCAGCTTCACTGAGCTTAAAAGAGAGGTGAATGCAAATGGGTGCAAGGGAGACTGAGCTGCTATTACTTTTATTTCTTCTCTACTTCTACAGAATCTGATTCATTTACACTTGCAACCTTTAAACCTGGCCATTTTAATTTGGCCCACTACATGTAATGACAAAATTATCTCTGCTGGTGTATATGTTCCCATGTTAAAGGAGAATACAAGAGACTCAAGGACCATTCTTTAAATTAATGCTATTCCGTTTTGATTGTCTCACACCATTCTGCTAGATTCTGAACAAGTAAATTCTAAAACTCTAGTGCAAGGAGTGATCCAATTTAAAAAATGGTATAAAATAAGGTTGTAATATACCTAACCTAAGAGATACAGATCACATACTAGAGAATATTTTGAAGATATAAATTGCCCCACTTGCACTTCAGCAGATCATTTCAGAATTTGGCTCATAAGCCCAGATATATCATTCCTAATGTACAGATCTATGATACTACTTTCACCACTGTAGATTATCATGTTTCTTCCACATATTTCTAACTCACTACATGTAACTCCAGTCTACATATGCTAAAGCTGAAATAAATATTCTTGGCAAGCATCCTGTTGACATCCACAAAGGGCTCAGCTAAACTACCTCAAGATTGCCTTTGAAAACAAAAGCAGCACAAACCATGACTCTGTAGGACTCTAATTTGTGTTTGTCAGTGGAGTTATCTATTACACAGTCCTTTTCCATCCTGCAAGCATTCCACCCCTTTAAGGCAGCATTCCATTTCCTAAACATGGAGCTTGATTGGATCAAGTCACCTCTACACCGCTCAGCCCCTCAGAGCTGTCTCCACACCCAGTCTGTCACCATCCTGTACTTGCTTTGGCTAGGCAGATTTACTTACAAGACCCAGGATGTTACTTTACATTAGGAGGAGACTCTTCCTCTGCTGTGCTCCAATCAGAATAGGGTTAGACAGGGCTCACACAACATCAATTACACCAGATGGATTTGTCACTGATGGTGCAGAATAAAGTTATTGCAAACACTGCAGGAATCAAGAACCTAATTTACTGCTCAGTGTCTAGATCTGACTCCCTATTTTATCTTAACATGTTCTAGCAGAAAGAATTCACAATTTCCAGGAGCACTAATGATAGAAAAACTCTTAAAACTCACTTTGCATAGCTTTTCATTTTAATTTGTCTACCAAATGTATTAATTTAAGAATTATATGATTAATTATGGAAATTGTCTTCACCAAGCTGGTGTCAACACATTAATTTGTTGCCATGTCAATATTCCCTTTGCAATTTCCCATATGCAAACAATTATTACAAAATCAAACACAAATATATTGGGTTTATTTGTCTTTAACTAAAGTTGCCAACTTATTCCAGAAGACAAGGTGACTTATGCTTCAGCATACTTAGTATGCAACTCACACCAGGTGTGGTTCTCAGGTCTACATTTTTCCTGGCTGCATTTCTATAAAGTTAAGACTTGAGTTTCTTGTTTAAGCTCTCTGACTCAATTCGGCAAATTATTATATAGACCTTTTGCCAGATTAACACTTCATTCTTCTGAAAACTAGCAGGAACAAAAACTTCTTTATTATTCCAAAGGTAAAACAAATTCCTAACAAAACTTTTTAAACCTTACCTAACTGAACTTCAAATGGGATTTGTGCCATCTGTGGCTAGTGGAGAGTTCCCTCTCCAGTAAAAATTGTCCATTTTGAATAGCTTTGATCCTCTTTCTTTCCACAAAAGTGCCAAAGGTTTGTGCTGCCATCCAGAAGGACCTAAAGAGGTAGGAGAAATGGGCTGACAGAGCTCACCACAGGAAGAGCAAAGGGAGGTACAAAATCCTCCAGCTGGAAAGAAGCAATCCCAGGTACCAGTGGATGCTGGGGAACTGCCAGCAGGAAAAGGACCTTGCAGAAAAGGCTCTGGGGTCATGGTGGACATCACACTGAACAGAAGCCAGCAATGCACCCTTGTGACAAAGTCTGGTGGCATCTGAGAGGCATTTGAGGAGAGCTACCAGCAGGTCCTTGGAGGAAATCCGTCCACTCCACTCAGCACAGGTGACACTGGGGTACTGTGTCTGGTTGAGGGCTGCCCTTCCATGTGAGAAATATAACAGGAAGTCTAACAAAGGGTTGTGAAGATGATGAAGGGACTGAAGCATCTCCTCTGTGAGGAAAAGCACAGAACTGTGCATGTTCAGCCTGGAGAGTAGGAGCCTCAGCAGGGAATCTCAACAATGAATAAGAATGCCTGAAGGGAGGGTGTACAGAGGATAAGCCAGGCTATTTTCTATGGTGCCCAGAGACAGGACCAAGGGCAATAGGCACAAACAGTTACACAGGAGGTACTGTCTGGACATCAGGAAAAAATTCTCCTGTAATGAGACCAATGAGGTTGTGGCATGTCCTCATACTTGGAGATATTCAAAAGTTGTCTGCATACAGTTCTAGGCAAGCTGCTCTAAGGGAAGCTGCTTGAGCAGAGATGTTGGACCAGATGAACTCCAGAGGTCCCTCCAACCTCAGCCATCCTATGATTCAGTGAAAAAAAAACCTCACTAACCTCTTCCCTTGCTGCTCAGAATTTAAACATGCAGTCATAAACTGATGGAGAGGTAAGATTAATGGAGCTTTTGCAGGACATCAAGTTCCAACTCCATCTACTAAAGGTAAGAAAATATTATTAAAGAAAGTATGAGATTGATCTGTGTGGTGGATTAGCCTTGGCTAAACCAAACCTGCACACAGCTTCTCACCCTCCTGCTTCCCCCTCCAGTCAGCAGGATGGAGAAGAAAATAAGGACATGAAAAAAACACCATTCCCCTACCCCCTGCTGCTCATTCCCAGGCTGACTCTACATGTACAGTTACCTCCTTCCCTCTCAAATTTTCCTTTCCTTCACCCTGAGCCACAGGAGGAAAGGGAAGGATGTTTGGGGTCATATCCTAACAGCTTCTCTTAGCTACTTCTTTTCCCATCACCCTTTCCTCTGCTCCAGTATGAGCTTTGCTGTTGCTTTAGGCCATATCGACCTGCTTTGGCAAGGGGCTGAAGCCTGGATAACTGCTCTGCTTTGGAGCACCTCCTCTTCCTTTGACTTTGCGTTCCCTCCTTTTCCTGGGCACTTTTTTACCCTTTTAGAAATATGTTTTCTGCTAGGCATCAGCACCTTGGCTGCAGGCTGCAGGCCCGCAGCTCCAGTTTCTCTGCACAGGGGCCCCAATACAGGCCCTACTGCCGCCAGTGTGGCCTAATCTACATCATTCTAGATTTTACCTCTTTTCACCTCCAACTTTTCAATTACTGTTTTCATCAGAATTGCTCCTAAAATGTGGCACACTGTTGAATCCAGACATCAGGGTTTGTAGTTGTCTGGTTCATTTGTTTCTCCTTTGTCTAACAATAGGAGTTCAAAAGCACAAAAGATATAGTTATGGAATAGCTGTAAGCAACAAGGGACAGAAATAGCATTTACAAGGGGACAGTCTTACAGAATTCAGACATCTGTCATGGTACTATCTTAAGAAGCTAGGACAGACTGTCAGTGTGTAAGCCCAGAGCATCAGCACTGTGAACAGAACCCAACAGAATGCTTTGGGTGGGAAGGAACCTTACAGACTGTCTAGTCCCAACCCCCCTGCCATGGGCAAGAATACCTTCCTCTAGACCAGGTTGCTCAAAGCCCCATCCAACCTGGCCTTGAACACTTTCAGGGATGAGGCATCCACAACTTCCCTGGGAAACCTGTTCTAGTGCCCCACCCTCCTCCCAGTCAAAAATTTCTTCCTAGTATCTCACCTAAACCTACTCTTATTATTAGAATACTTTTCTAAGTGTACAAGTAAATCAGAAATAATCCCTTGCAAAAAACCCCAGCCTAATAGAAATAGATGTTATTTAACTGTGCTACACAGGAGGAAAAAGGTTAGTTCTCTGTTGCAGGATGAGATTAATCCTTTAGAAATTGACAGCTATAATTACTAGTTTCACTTCATAGTAGTCTTGTAAAAGTCAATAGAACTATTTGCACAGGAAAATGAACAAGTTTTGTTATTAAATCTCATTTGATTTTTCAGGTTTCATTATTTTTTTATATCCACCACTATAGTTCTTTCTACCCAAAATGCAGAATTCCACAGCTCAGAACATTCTACAATTACCAAAGTGATTAATCTGCTCTAGAAAGATGACAATGAAGAAAAATCAATAAATTAAATTATCCCTTTTCAGCTTAATCCCTTTTTATTTGGTCACATAAAACTGTTGATTGAAGACCATATCAAAATACAGGTACTTTATAAACTTAATATCACGTAGATCAAGAAAAAGGGATGGAAGTTCTTCTACACACCATATATGTATCTCCCTATGACTGATTTCCATAGATTCAGGTTTGTGATTTCTGGTGTTTATTACATATTTCAAATAAGCACACTAAAATAAAGACCTCTTTATATTTCGATAGGTCTTTCTGTTAATTTCATGATGAATATACTATAAATGTATTGTCCACCAAGGTGCAAAAGTGTAAGCTTGGCCTTCTCCCACTTAGAGAGAGCTGTGAAAACCAGGAAGGATACACAGTTATGCCACACTTGGAGGCACAAGGGTTTGAGTACTTATGTCAGTGACAGAACTTCTAGGGTAGAAACTGAATTCCTTTTCTCATTCCCTAACAGCCCAGCAGTGAGACATTCTCCAAGAAGATGGGACTGAGATGTAATTGAAATCCTTTTGCTTGAGAAAGTAGAACCAAGTCTTCTGTATCCTGGATGAGTGCCTTACATGCAACATGGAATATACGAAGGAGGAAACCTAGATAAGTCTTTTTTCTGCCATGAAGCTGACAAATCTTTAAATTATTTGACTTTCATTATTTGCATTTTCATAATTAAGCACCTCTCTCCAGAGCACAGTTCCATGCCAGTGAAGTTTCCAGGTGAGGCAATATAAGATACATAATGTTACACTGAAAACCTTGAGGATAGAAGAAAATACACCCTGTACATGGAGCTAAGGGGTTTTTTCCTCAGTCTAGAAGGGGCAAATGAGATCATTTTGAATGTTAACATGATGACAAGGGCTGTGTCAATCGTATTGTAGAAAATAGATAGAAGGGTAAGCTCAGGAGATAATGCATGTTGGCAGGACCATCTGATAGTTTCCCTGGAGTCACCTTAGAACAGACCCTCAGGGGCAACACTGGCCAGGGCATCTCATCAGGCCCAGTGCTCTTTGCAGCATCTTGGTACCTTCCTGCACTGTGACAGCAAAGCTCCAAGATAACCAGAGCCTTTCCCTCGGATGACCTGCTGCAAGCACAGTGAGGCTGTGAGGCTCTACAGCTATTTCAGTGGCCTCCTGTCCACCTTGACTCCCTATAATGCACCCAGCTGTCAAATGAAAGCTTCCTGATGAGTTTTGGATCCCACTGAAGTTTTCCCTAGAGGAAGGACATAATCACTGCCTGTAAGCAACTTTCATTCTGAGGTGACAGGAACTGAACTGTTCATGTGAGAAACATGAAACTCTCTTTAGTTTTTATGTTACGGACATCACTTGTCATATATTTTGAACTACCTAAGCAGTGCCTGTGCTTTTCAAGCAAGTCTTGACACTATTTAAATCAGACAATGAAATAAATATTGCTGCTGTCAAACAAGAGACTGGCCAGAAGTATAAGCTTAGATCAGCTTATACTGAATCAGCTAGATCAGCTTAAACCTGAATTAATCACAAATCTGTGGCTCAGTTCCAAATCTACTAGTGAAAAGCTAACTAAAGAATAACCTAAAACAGAGAGAAGGAAGGAGAACCTGATCAGTGCTGCTGGTTCAATCCCTGGGCTGAGGCCAGGGACTGCTGCCTCCCCAGCTCCAGCTTCAGCCCCGGCGATGGCCCTGCTGAGGAGGAGGTGACACACACAGAGCCCCTGTCCTGCAGCCACTGCCCTACAAACCACAGCCATTTGAGTGTGGCTGGGGGCCACTGCCAGGCTGCAGTTGGCAGCTCAGGAGAAGAAAACCACTGAGGAGAAGAAAACCCCACCATGGCTATCCCTCTCCTCCTGCTGAGGACAGCAGGATGCTGGCGCTTTGTCACAACACGTTCTGCCCCCTCACTCCAGGAGGCAGGAAGCTGTCAGCCTGCATTGGCCAAGCTGCATTGGAAGGATAAGCACGATACCCAAAGAAAAAAAATCTATATTCATAAGCTTTTCTTATGTAAGTGTGTAAAAGAAGCATTTCTTTTAACTTTTTCAATCATTGTGGACAATGAGTGTTGATATTCCTGCAACTGGCTTAATAATAAATGTTTGGCGCATTGTGGTTAGACTTTTACAGTATTCACCAGCATAACAATAAATTCTTAGTTCTATACACATATATATGCATGTATAATGTCTTCCCTTTTGGCAAGAAAGAAAAATAAATTTGAGAGCATCATCTGCTGCTTCTTGCTTGGGGAAGTTTTCTGTTAGTTTTTTGGCCTTTCTAAGGGATCTTATTTCATCTTCCAGACTGCTCCTGTGAAAAACACCTTGATGAGGGCAGTGGTCTATTACAGGGACCAGACACAAAGACCTGAGTCTAAATAAATTACCTGTAACTACTTGGGAAGGGTCCAAAAGAAGCAGGAATTGAACTGAGATCATGTCTGCGTTCAACATAAATTCACCTGACTGTCAGAGTAGTACTTCTCCATAGTACTTTTCATCCCTGGGGTTTCCAAGGTGCTTTACCTATGGAATCTGTGTGTTAATTGTTCATTAAGTTCTGGATTAATTTTCTTGATCTTTGATACACAGTAGTTATTCACAGTAGTTATTGTACAGGACACAGCAACAGTCTGGGTACAGAACTGGGGTAGAGAAGTAAATTGTTAATTACATTGTAAGTGAATCATAAGGCAGAACATCGTTACATGGCTGAACATACTTTCCAGCTTAAAACCCACCACCTTCAGCAACACAATGCCTGTGAAATTGTCCCATATATGAATTTGTTAATAAAAAAAACTGTATCCTAATTAATCACTGGGACTTTTTACAGTACATTGTACTTGATAGCCATAAAGCTCTTCAGGGCCATGACCTACCAGTAAAACCCCACAATGAAAATAATCTTTCCCTTAGATAAATTCATAATGAAACTCTTCTATTTTGACATTTCAAAGTAATTTTGATACCTGGAATTGGGAACTAACTGAAACTTTCTCAGAGGCTACAAATTTCCATTACAGAGACAAGTTTTCAAGAACAGTAATGAGTCCTTGGCATTTAGTACAACTGCATTTTAGTATGATTGGACATGCTCTGGAAGAAGAAAAGTATCATTTTCCCCTCCTCAGCTGGAAGAAAAATAACAAAGGAGAAAGCTGCAGAAGAATCCCACAATGCCAGCTTTGTCAGGGAAAATTTACATCTCTACAGTTTTAAAGGAAAAGGCTTTCTGCATTCTTCCATTTCTGACTTTCATGTCTGAGCTGGCAATTTGCCTGAAGGACTGATCCTCTGACAGAATTATTGTCAGGGAGGTCAGCTGTAAATTTCAATCAGTCAGTACAGGGCACAAGGAAAACACTGTCAGGAGTATTTTCCTGCAACTTGGCTTCAGATATAAACACTGAATGTACGGCTTTAAGCATAAATCTTCAAATAATAATTCACCCTAAAAATCAATAATTTTGAATTCTAACTACAGTCTGCTACTTATGTACAAAATCTCCACTGATCACCTGTTTTTCTGTGCTGTGGAGAAAACTTTGGCCAGACTTAACTGGAGCCAATGAACATCTCAGAAAAGAGAAAGCAAACATTATTTTATTACAGATATTAAAGCCCAGGAATTACTGGGATAATCACTTGCTAAGCAGTAAATTAGGAGGAACCATGATTATAGACATAAGAATTACATTGGAAATCCACATAAATTATATCTAAAATAAGACTAAATTACAACATTTGTATCCAATTTTTGGTGTTGCCAGTTCATAGATTTTAATCATGGAGCTTTATCTTCAAACTTTAGATTTGTTACTGTCTGAAGACACCAGAACATTACTACCAATTTAAATTAAGTCTGAAAGTAAAGCCAGGGGAAAAACAACACAAAACAAAACAAATAAACAAACAAACAAACAAACAAAACAAAAGCACCACCAGCAAAAAACAAAGCCACAAAAGACTAAACAAACTAAAAATACAACAAAAAACCGCAACAAACACACTTTATAATCTTGACACTTCTGCTTACAGGGAGAAGCTTGAAAATGGACCACAAAGGCAGAAGGGTCAAAAGGATATTGTCAGAAGGCATGTATTCTGACACATCTAAATGTATCATCATGAGTAACTCAATACCAACCTCAGGTCATAATTTTCTGAGTCCTGACAGGGCATTGAACAGGTGAGTCTGATCCTGTTCAGGATTCAGACAAGACAGGGTCAACTGATGTGGTGATCAAAGGATGGTTTATTGGAAAATCAGTCTCATGGAAGGGTGAGACCTTTAGGTTGTTACATTTGGCACCTTGACACCAGAATAACATCTTAATTCTAGCTTCAATGTCTTTTATAAGTTTCTTATCCAAGTAACTACTTCCACAAAGTTTTCTAGCATCTTCATAAACCAATCATTGTTACATTTGCAATGCTTCTACTGCAATGCATCTCTTTTATCCAATCATATAATTCTACAAAAACTTATTGCTGTACCTTCTACTTTTAACAACTCCATAACAGGTTCTGTTACCAAACTTTAATATTTTCTATGATCTTGATTAACATATTTATTTGCTTATATGAGGCATATTTCTACTTGCTTAAAGCATATTTCTATTTAAACTACAAAAGCCAGTTTTACTGTTCTAAACTTCCAAGCCTTCTCCAAAGGCCTCAGGTCAAACATTGTATCCATCTCTATCTCTGAGCCTGGATGTTCGAGGCCTTGGGAGTTCTCTGGGCCTACATTTCTCACACTATTCTGCTTTCTGCAAGTTTCCAGACACCTGCAGTGCCAAAGACTGTGTGTGTTGGCTGAGCTGGGACCTTAGTTCAACAACATAGGGTCATCTCTATGTCCCTTTGAGAAGACACAACCTCAAACTGGAGAAGTGGAATTGACAATTCTGGTTTAAATTGGGTGAGAAATTGTAAGGAAACTTTCAAGCACAAGCCCCCATTACAGGCAGCAGTATATCCCTCTAACCTTGGGAGTATAGCCATCACCTTTTAGCTGCTTATGCACATTCTCACTCAAGACTGAAAGGGCAAGCAGCTCAGGCAGAAAGCCAAAAGCATCGCACATAAATCCTCACAGGTTCAAACAAAGCCCTCTCAATGCAAGGGAGCTCAGAATCAGGTTCACACAAGGTCTGGATGTCAGTATTTGAAAGAAGCTCTCATAATTTTCATATGAGTTCCCATGGTACTATACAGTGAACTTCAGTCCTGCTCTGCTGACACAAACTCAAGTCTTATGTTAGAAGGATAAGCAAAGTGTTTTCACTTCTACTTACCACTTACGATAAAAATAACTCCTGTGGTTCATTCTGTCCTCTGGCTATAGAAGTCTTGTCTTACCTGGTGAATTGAGGATTCTGAAAACACAAACTATTGCCATTGTAATAAAAGGGTTTTTACATCCTCTGCTGCTTTTGAAGAAATAATCAGCTATTATTGGATGTGTACAAGAGCTAGGACAAAAATTCCAAACCTAAGTTTCTCTACACCAACAAAAAATGTGCAGACAGGATGGAAAAAGGGATCTACTTTCTTTAAGGATCATCTTCCTCCTTCAGGGGACATAGAGGGGACTTTGCAGTACTGGGGCAGGGTCTTCAACAGGCCAAAGCCTTGAAATTATGCCCTTTCTTCCACGGTATGCCTCCTGTAGACACAAAACCTTGTAAGGACACAATAAAAATATATTATATAAATATTAGTAGCAAAAATTCATCTAGAGAAGGAAAAAAACATTTTATTAAGACTGTTAACAAGTGTATTCCCACCACCAACAATATATTTCTATGGAAAGCATAAACTGCAGGGTCCTCATGTAGGTTTTCCCAGCCCACCCTGCCCTACACTCCAAGTGTGTTCCCTGAGTTCATGGCCCAAGCTGTTCAGAAGAAAGACACATATCAGCTCTTCCCTTCTTAGGGCTCCCATTTGAAACAGGCTGCAGCAGCAAAATAATGTTTTGTTCCCCAGATACATCAAGGAAGAGGGAGCTGTTGTTGTTCTTGTTTTTTGTTTTTTTTTTCCTTTAAGAAAAATAAAAAGGAATTTTGCCATTACCAGAAAACACAAAGAAAGAGGAATACCTGGTACCTCTCACACCAGGAAGAGCTAGTGGGGAGACAGAAAGGTCCCAAATAATTACAGTCTCATGCTGAGTCCCAGCCTCAGGATATCTTTTTAGTGGAACAGGAGTCCATTTTTAACAGCAGGGTGCTATGGATTGCTAGTGACAATATTGCTATATGCAGTACTTGAATTAGGAACTGGAAACAAATTAAACTGCTTTACCCTTTGTGTGACAGAGTTCATGAAAAATCACAGAAAAAGCTATTGCAAAGCAGGCAAATTTTTCTGAAGAATACTTTCTTTCCCTGTGCTTGCAAGGTGAAAGCAAGCTTGGGAACAAAATAATACTTGTATTATTTTCTTATTGCTAAGGGGCTCAATCATTACAATTGTGCTAATAAAGTGCACATCAAACATCTGATTAGTGTCCTAATAAGTCCATTAAGGGATTAATTTATCACAGGGCCATTTTGCCACTTGGCCATGTGGCAACAGGAGACAAAAAAAATTGAGTGAATAACAGGAAAAATCTGCAGCACTGACTCCTTTTTGTTTCTTTCGCATCACTATAAAGATGACTTCATGTATTTTGAATGAGGTTAATTTTAAACAGTTTTCTCTTCTTACCTTAAGTGCTAAGTGGTTGTGGCAAGGCTGAGATGAGGTTTTGCTGTTAAACTTTTACCACAGTACTCGGGCAGTCAGGGGTGCACAGGCTGTGATTTACTCTTAGTGGGACGCCTGAAAAATGTTTAGTTCTAGTGAAATATGACTTGGACAAAGGAATCATGCCTACTGTATTCATTCCTCCTTTAAGAGTAAAAAAATAGATAGAAACAGAGATTTAGCAGAATATATCTACATAGGAAAGTAGCTCTGCACAACAGGATGGATTTGTAGAATCCCTACAATTCAAATTTGCAGAATTTTAATTATTTGGTGCTGAGAATATATGTGCCCCCAGCACTGGAATTTTGAAGGTTTTGATTCAGTCTGCTTCTGATGTGGTCAACACAATGAACACTTCCTCATGGCTGGAGCACACCTTAGATTTCATTTCAGTTCACACAGGTCAAAACTCCACAGTGCAATTCCCAGCCTGGTAAGTAGAAACTTAACACATTTGGATTCACATCCAAAGTTTGTTCCTTGTTTGAGCTCAAACATTAGTATAGTTGCTGCCTTTGACTCTCTCAACCAAGAGGTTCTGGAATGCATGGGAATTTCTTGGCCACCTCCATGGCACAGCCACAGCTACTTTCTCTTTGGAATCCAATCTTCCTGCCATGGTGGGATTAGGGGTTATTAAAAAATCATGCTTGCAGAGATTACAGGTGGGTTTCTGCATCTGTGCAACACATTATGTTCCTGACAGAGAGAATTTGCAGCCAAAGCTGCAGGATTGCAATGCACAGGTTTTAAAAAAATAGCTGCATCCAGGGTTCTGGAAATCTAGGATGTTATTTTAGACAATGAAATATTTAATGAATATTAAAATTTCTTGAATTGATACTACTTTAGGAAAAGTACAAGTTGTGAAGCAGATATAGCTGAGAAGATTAGTCATTGCAAAGTTTAAAGAAACAATTAGACTGTAACTATAATTTCAATATATTTTTTAAACATAAGAAAATACAAAGAAATTATTTTAGAAATTAAGTCAAATGTTCCAAAATTGGAAAAAAATTGTGTCATCTGTAGTGTTTCTATGTCTGTTCTGAAAAAACATAAAGTAGGTATTTTTAAATACTACCTTAAGAAGAACTTTCTAGCTGCCTTTATTTTTTTTTTTAATTTCTAAGATAATAGGAAAAAAGAATCAAAACAAAAGAAAAAAGGCTTCCCACATCCAGGGATTTAAGCATAAGGTATTTCTTTATTGGACTGAAGTGCTGGTCCTTGCCCTAAAAACCAGATTAGTTTTCATTTCTACCTGAAATAACTTCTTTCTTCACCAATGTCCAGGCCTCAGCATTCAGTGACAGATTATTTAAATCACAAAAATTCAATTAAATATTTTTACTTCCGCAATTTTATATTGCCCATCATTTCCTATTTCTGTCCACTGCACTTGCCTCCTACATGCTGTGCATCTTGCTTTTGAATCCTCCTGAAAAGCTCCAATTAATTTATTCATTGTTGGTAGCACTGTATATGTCTTCAGGTTTAAAAGGCATGAAGATTCAAAATTTAATTTGAGTTTTTCTTAATCTTGTCATCTTTGGACCTTACAATCAAGCTACAGAGTAAAGTTATAATCAGATTTTCTCTAGCTTCACTAGAGAGGTAGTCTTGACTGTAGGAGTGTTTTACAGAGAATACTACTTCTCTCTTCTACAATTGTGTCCATTGACAGTGCCCCTTCTGCCTTGCTCTTCTCCCCAGAGCAAAAGTGATGGTGTCTCTGTGAACCTCTTTCCACACACAGTTGCTGCAGAAGCTGGATCATATAGCACAGGATTTATTGCAGAAATGTACAATCTGTTTGGCTTCCCTGACATGCCTGCAAAGATAAAGAATATAAATCCAAGGTCACCACAGTTGAGTTTCAAGCATTTTCATGCACTTTATCCATTTCTTTTCATCCGTAAGAAACTGTGGAGTTTTGGCTACAGGCCATCGTGAATGAAAAAAGGAAACATTTCTAGGAAATTATCTGACTTTTGAAGCATAAGATAAGAGGACCCCTCAAGTTTTCTCCCAGCATACATTCTGTGGTCATTACAGTTCTGCACTGAATACTCAGTTCTGGAAGAATTGCCATTATTGTGATTTTATCAATACATGTCCATGGGAAGTTTAATTATTAGTCAATCATGATTCTGTGATTCAATAATCAACAACTTGTGTCCTTAGCAGTTGGACAGGGATAGATCAGAATTTCTTTGGTTCCTTAGATGGTATTTGAAAGAGGAAGCCAAAGTCACCACATTTTATTGAATTGCCTATTTTGGCACTATTTTTAGAGATATATTGCCTAGATTAATAGCATAAAAAGTGGCTACTTATATATATCAAAAAAGATACATCTACAAATATTTCTTCTTGACTTCAAAGGTACAGTATTTCACTTGGAATTTATAAACATTTTATACATCAAAATTTTGTTCATGTGGAGGCTTAAGAAAAGTCTCGAAGCTTGCATTTGCTCATTAAAAGAATAAAACGGGAAAAGAACAAAGCTATATTAAAAAAATCTTATCACCACGGTAACTAAATACAAGCTAATTTTGTAGCCAGATTTTACTGGGAGGACAGAATAGACATTACCTCTACATCACTTAACCATAGATTAAGAAAATCCCAATAAATTATTTCTCAGTAAATAATAATTACTTGAATACAGAATTCTAAAAAAGTAATGACAAGACATAGCTTCAGACATGTTTATATGATATCATCAAACATTTTCAGACAAGTACCTTTGTTTTAAAACTTTTAGAGGCTATTGGCTAAGAAGAAAATATGTGAAGTTAATTATTACTTGGCTTTCAAAGAAGAATATAATGTCTAAAGGGTAACTACCTGTGCCATTGAAAATATTACCCCAAAGTTTTTTAGAGAGGCTCAAAATTGTACCCAGTGTTTTGCACTGAGAAAAAAGTAGATGTGTGTGATTGGCAGAAGTGCACAATGAGTGATGAGCTGCTCACCTTACCTATGCACCACCTACCCCTGCTCCAAACCTATGAGAATTTACAGGGGAAGTGACTTTTTAAAAATGCCACAGAGTGCAAACACCTCGGATCAGTAAAGGGGCAAAAGAGATCCATCAAACTAATTACTATCAGCAGGCAAGAAGAAAGAAACATCAGATTAATTTCTTTGTCCATTTAGGATTTGACTTTTCAGCTGAAGCTACCAACAAAGGTTTCCATGTAATGGCAGTTTCGGTGGTGGTATCTGTGACATGCCCATCCATCTACAGCCTTCTATCACTTGCATCTTCCCAATGACTAAATACCCACTTCATTATTAGGACCTGGATAGCACTGAGAAACACATTATTATGAGTTACACCTATGCAACCCTCACAAAAAGCCTGAACTTCTCTACTATAATATATTGCCTGCTGTCCTGTACTTTTTGGAGCAAAATATTAATGTGCAGTATAAAAAATTCCCCACCAAAATAAATGAGTTTAGTGATCATCATCTCATGGCAGACTGCAAATGTCAGTATTCTTTTTTGAAGATTTAATCTGCTATTTATTACGCAGGGTCACTTTTTTAGTTCTGGTATTGACCAAGCTATTCCGAATGAAAATGGTTTTTTGTTTGTTTCTGGGGGTTTTGTTTGTTTTTGTTTTTAATAATTTTTTGTATGGTCCCATCAGGCCTAATAGAGCAGAAATAAGTTATAGATCTTATAGCAAATATGCATTACTTTCAACTCCTGATAAAAGCCCATAAAAACATTTCTCAATCACACAGCTGGCAAATTTTCTTTCAATACTTCTTAACAACCAGCCAATTATATACTATGTCAGATGCTGGACCTTTTTTTCTTCAGGCTCATTGAAGGATTGCCTTCATTTTAACTTCATGTCACTTCTTATCTGGTCAGATACTATTTCCACTTACCAATGAATATTTCAGTATTTTATATTATGTATTCATTGGAGCAGGAAATCAAATAATGCTGTTTTGCTTCCCTAGCAGGTACTCTAGCTACTGGCCTGTATAGCCCCAGCCTTTTCTGCTTTCTGTCTTTCACTTAATGAATTTTTAAGCAGTGTGTACAAAGTGGATTTATTACAAGACAATAAAACTTAAGGACTGGTGGAAAAACTTAATAGTCCCTGATTCTTAAATCAATGGTCTCTAAAAGAAGGTATGGGGGTGAAGATATACATCTAATCAGGTTAAATGATATCTACATATCTATTGGGACTTCTGTGTTCCAAAAGCAAATGTCTATCTTGTCAATTCTGCCACAACTGTTATATGAGAGAAACTAAGTGATTTGAAGGTACCAGAGTTTATGCAATGATGAGTAAAATTTAGTTGCAGAGTCAGGTTCAGTGGCTGCAAGCCTAATGGATATTCTGTGAACATTAGTGGGAGCTAAGTGCTACACTGAAGCACTTGGAGAGGCATGCAAGTACATCATATTTTGGATGTATCCACAACAGGGTATGCAGACTCTACAGGATTTATCTGATTGCTACAGAGACAGCAAATAGTCTTCTGTTTCTTAAACAACCTCAGTATGAAAGTCATCCTTAGGAACTATATGGAATTAATTTTCCATATTTCACTCCTTTTATGGGTGGTTTCCAACTCTAGATGAAGTGCAAGTGAGTGAAGACGAAGGAAATATACTGAGCTCTTGAATGGAAAAGAATTTTCTCTGGGTTTAATTATTTGTAATTTTGATGACAGAAATAACATCAAGTGAAGCATGTTAAGAATGCCAAACCATTTACTGAGAACACGCTGTCATAATTCACATCCATGCTATCCATAAAACAATGACAGAATCATCTCACTTTACAATAGCAGTCATTTTAGCACAGCATTTCAGAGGTTCTCTGACAGTCTCCAAGAAGCAACAAACATCTGGAAGCAAACTTCATTAAGATTTTGTTCTGAAAAAGTGCAAAATGAAATAAAGTTTTGAGAAGACATGCTCATTGAGGTAACAATGATATTAAGAAAAAGAAGAGATGAATTTGTTCTCTCACTGCAGCCTCACTTCAGTGGATAAGGGTAACACACACAGGCAGGGTGGGAAACATCCCAATTTTCCTTACTGCACAACTGAAACGTAGGGCTGGGAGAGAGACTACCTGAAATCATACCTACCACGCATGTTATAAGGGATTGTATGATAAGAAGACAGTAAATTGAGTAAACAAAGTTGGTTTTACAAACAGAAGAGGAAACACCCATGGACTCAACACCCATATCTAACTCAGACCTAACACAGGACTGAGTAACTGATAGTTATGCCAAAAGTCTCCTTCGTTGCCTAACTACCATAAAGATAACAACTATGGAGAGCTAAATCTTCATGGACAGATGATTCTGGAAAAGCCTTCACATATTTGAAACAATAGATCTGCAAGAAGTCAGTCCAGCTGTACATTATTTATTGCCAAGAGGCAGGCCTCTTAAGAAATGGCAGATAATGAACACCTTATTCTCTGCCTCTGCACAAAACCAGTCACTCAGGAAGCATCTTTGAATCAACAGAAAAGATGGCACTAGTAATGAAAGAGGCAAAAGAGCTCCAATTAGAACACACCCACTGAGTAAACAAGTTCAACAAAATATTGACCTTTTCCTAGTTGAACAACAGAGAAAGCAAGAAGATGCATCCCAAATGCAGATATATGGCATTTAATGCCATTTGTCTTTAAGAGGAAAAGGGAAAAAAAAGACAACCTGACATACCATTTCTCCATAGAAATCAAAAAGGACTGGGTCTGGAAAGGAAGTTAGAGGTCTAAGCAAGTGTAAGGGAAGTGAAGAAAGATGGCCATCAGGCAAGTTCAGTTCTCAGCTGCTATGTGAAAAGGATTAAATAGTGTCTCATCAGCTCAGAGCAGCCATGCCTAGAACACCTGATTAGCCTGGCTGGAACAAATAGCATCCAGAAACAGAAGTGATAAGGAAGAAGTCTTGCAGAAAAGAACTTGACACTGCATGCTCTATTCTTTCTTTTCTTGGATGCAGAGGCAAACTTGCCCTGTGAGAAACTTGACAAAATATAAAGGGCAACCTCTCCATGCTCAGGTAAAAGAAAAAAAAATTTACTATGCCATGTGTTCCTCTACTTCGGAAGTCAAGGACTGGATAGATTATACTGGACCAGTATCAAACTTCTATTGCACATTCTGAGTAGCTCCAAGAATATGGCTCTTCTTTTAGAATACCATACATTGCAATTTTAAAAATTCCATTTGTGAATTATACCTGCTGTTTTAGGCTGAAGACATTAATGGATTCATAAAGTTAACACTGCAGTTAATCTATTCCTACGAACTTTAAAAAATGGTACAGCCATCTTCTAAAATGTTCATCCAAGTAAGGTCTTTATTTATTGCTGCCGTTGGTTAAGTTCTATAGTTCCTAAATGATTAAGTCTGTAGTTCTAAATTATTCCTTTGTCTAACTCACAGCCTAAAAGTAATTTTAATATTCTCAATAAGTTTTAAGTGACTAAAAGACCTTTCTCATTCCCTTTCTTATTCAGGTATATGGTCTAATAGCATATATATAAGAGCATATATAGATCAGTTTTTAGCAAATAAACCCTATAGAAAGTATGTATTACAGATTACTTTTTTAATATTTCTGTACAGATAGGGAAAATTTCTATTTTACTTTTAATAAATATACTTAATGAAAAGGAACTTTCTTTCTGACACCTTCCTTCCTTCTGGACTACCCAGGTATTCCTAAAAGTTTACACACATGCAGACAAGCAAAGAATAATTTTTCTTGTATGTCAGTAAACAAAATGTTAAGACAGAAAAGAGAGATGAAGAAGGACTTATGAGATGTGCAAATGCAAATGCTTCAGATCTTTCTGCATTTGTACTTGTGAGTAGGAATGACTCCTAAAAGTGCTGCAATTAATGCTAGACTTTATGTTGATGCAATTAGGGGACAAAGAGGAAGCATTCAAAGGTTGATAGCTTATAGTGAAGGCATTACCTTTCTTCCTCAAGATAGCTGGAGTTGTGTGCCAGAGCTTGAATCTTCCCTCTAATTACTTCCTGACCCAGTGAACAAAACACATTGGTCACACATCCAAGTCTTTCGTGCTGTGATTTACACTTCTTTGCAGCACTATGCTGGGCCATTAGACAAATTATCCATAGCACTTTGTAAGACCATGAGTCAATGAGTTGGATTACTGCCAATTCAGAAAAGTCCTGCTAAAACTAGCTGTTAAAAGTTATTCAGCGGGATCTTGAATTTCTAAAATTATTAGGACCAGAATTTAAAAGTTCCACATAATTCGCAATGGTCTTTGGTACCCTTTTGGAAAGCAACAAAAAGAAAAAAAATCAGTTTTTAAATAACCCTTATAAAAAGTGTTTCTATATATAAGGTATCTCCCTTTCAATGGGCCAGGAGGGCCAGCCCTGTCCTGGGAGGTATCAGGCACAGTATCACTGTTGGGGGTTTATTTTTTTTTTTTTTGAGATAGGATTAAAAGGAAAGAAAGCAAAGCAGATTCAAACTTGAAAACATACAAAGAAAACTTTACTAAGAGAGCTAAAGGAGAAAAATAACAATAATGAGATAATCAGAACAAAATTCCAGACAACCTTTTTCTTTTTTCACTGACAATGCAAAGATAAAGCGCACAACTTTTAGTCAGTTTACTACCTTTAAAAA
>VZTB01010550.1:297188-326911 GCA_013397245.1 Thryothorus ludovicianus
GAATGTGTCTTTACAAAAAATGTAGCAGCCTTTCATTGGTTCTATTGAACAATGCCAACCTACGACAATCACCAGGCAAGGGAGGGGATTGTCCCACTCTGCTCTGAGCTGGGGCAGCCTCACCTCCAGTGCTGGGGGCAGTTTTGGGCACCACAATGTAAGCAAACATTAAACTATGAGAGAGTGTCCAAAGGAAGGAAACAAAGATGATGAAGGGCCTTGAGGGGAAACTGTGTGAGGAGGAGATGAGGGCACTTGGTCTGTTGAGGAGACTGAGAGGAGACCTCACTGTAGTTACACCTTCCTCATGAGAGGGACAGGAGGGGAAGGCACTGATCTCTGCTCTGTGGTGACAGTGACAGGACAGGACCCAAGGGAATGGCCTGAAATTGTGTCAGGGAAGATTTAGGCTGGATATCAAGACAAGGTTCTCCACCCAGAGGGTGGTTGAGCACTGAACAGGCTCCCCAGGGAATTCATCACAGCCCTAAGCCTGACAGAGTTCAAGAAATGTTTGGACAATGCTCTTGGACGCAGGGTGTGACTCTTGGGGCTGTCCTGTGCAGAGCCAGAAGTTGGAGCCAATAATCCTCGTGGGCCCCTTCCAACTCAGCATATTCCATGATTCATGACAAAAGTTACCATTTTTACTTGCAAACAAGACCATCTGCAACTCTAGATATAGCTAATCTTCACTTTTTTTGGCCTGTCTCATTGCCATTGGGGCAGAGAAGGAGACATGCCTGCATAAAATATTAAGGCTATAAAAGGAAATCTTGGTTCATTTAGTGTGCCTTGATCCTTGCAAGTGCTCAAATACTCTTTTGAAAAGAGAACTGATGAATTTATTATATACATACCACTTATTGCAATCAAAAAAAAATATTCAGGCCTCCTAAAGTCTCATGTGGTATTTAGTACAAAAAAGGATTAGTTCTCCAAAATCAATACTATTCTTAACATTCAGAAGTTCTGCTGTAATGATGGAGATATGAAGTATGGATATAGGCACAAAGAGCCAAACCTGTGACAGAAAAGCAAAGCTAGGCTATTCTCTTTTTTTATCTAAGCAGTAGTTTAGACTGAAATGATACTCTCAATAGAAAAGGAAGTGCTGGGGAGAATTTTTAAATCAGTATTCAGGTGGAGTTCTTCAGCATGACAATAGTGCTCTCACACATGGCTTCTAAGGAGCAGTTACAAATAGATTTTTGCAAGGTACCACATTTTTGTATCACTTCTTCTGAATACCTTAAAACCCAACTGTATCATTAATACCTCAATCTAAAGCCTAGGATAATCTTTAACAATGAAGGATATGAAGAAGGAAAGAAAAAAGCATTTAAATAACAAATGTGTCGTTTAGTAATGAGCAAATATATGGGGGTTCTGCTTAATTTCTATTTGAAAATACAAGTCCCCACGGTGTGAGACTGAACAATACTGGAGCAGAAACCATCTGTCTGTGCTACAGGAATCCCAAGAGAAGTAGATCATGATTGAACTCCATTACTGCTGACATTTAACAAAGCCATTATAAGAGAGAGCTCTCATTCCTACCACTTACAGTCAACTACTGAGTAAATCTAGTTAAGGTGAAGAGTACAAATTTGGAACGAGATGAGGACAGGAAGGTTGTAGGGGCATTGGGGCCAACATGAAGCATTTGTAATGGCTAACAGAAACAAGAATACATATATATATATATAGATATATATATATGCATGTGTATGTAAATGCTATTATAGGCACACACAAACAAAGAAGCACTTGAACTGATCACTTGACAGCAAGCCATGAGTTCCTCACTTATTTCATCAAGGTCAGTAAGGGAAGATTGACTTTGAGCATGAAGACATTAGCACCTAAGGAGACCGTGTATCTTGAGTAGATGATAAAACATGAGACTGAACAGATGATGAATCAAATAGAAAGTGAGAACTGACAGAGAATGTGAGCAGACAAAAGAAAGGAGTTTTCAAGAGCTTTACTTCTATGTACAAGAGGGTGGGATACATTAAAAAAGTAATTTCCAGTTTGTGCCCATGGCCCCTTGTCTCGCCACTGGGCACCACTGGAAAGAGCCTCCCTCTGTCCTCTTTTGCAGCCTCCCTTCAGGTATTTCTATACATTGATGAGATCCTCCTGAGCCTTCTCCAGGCTGGACAGTCCCAGCTCTGTCAGTCTTTTCTCATATGAAAAGCATCCCAGCCTCTTACACATTTCTGTGGGCCTTTGGCCATGTGGCCACTTAAATCACTAGTGTTTCAGTTTTCCTGTACTCTTGTAAATACTGGGATCTTTATCTCTACCTTTTCAAAACTTTTCAGACAGTGAAATTGTTACACTATTTTCCTGTTAGAAGATCAAGGAAAATTATCTTCAATTACAGATGTTCTGAAGATTTCTGGTCTTGTGATGTACAACATCCCTTCCCAAATGGATTTGAAATTAGCTAGAGAATACAATTATTCCACACTCTTCATACTTCAAAGCCGAAGCCCAGTGTCTACATATGAGCTCAAGCACACTTGATTTCCTAGTTCTGTGAGGAGGAGCTGGGGTTTACTTTTGCATCTAGAAACTAGAGCAGAAACAGCTGCTGAGAGAAGCATTTCATTTGCAGCACATTCCTGCACAAACTCTGTGTAGAATAATGCTGGATGACATGTTAACATCAGTGTAAAGGTTTGAATCAGAACAGAGCCTCCAGGAAAAGAACTGATACTCATGAGACACAAAAGCCAGGCTCATTTTCTCTTTTCATAGTGATAATTTTGTATTGTCATTACACTTCTTAAGAGAAATGAAGCTGGCCTGTTTTCCTGACCCTTCAGATAGTATTTTCTGGAGTCAAAGCATTATCTTGCTTCCTCTTCAAATAAAATGGGATTACAAAAAGAAATGAAAGGTTTTTAGAATTATAAAATAGTCTTCTGCTGCACATGAATTCCTACAGTAGCAGGAACCGAGCACATGTGACAGCTTTTCAGTATAATGTATTTCATTTGAGAGCAAAAATTTTAGTTATAATATCCCTTGAAACAAAGCAACTAATACTAGCCTTCAGAGTGAATCTTCATAGGGCAATAAGGAAAATTTAATGAGAATGTTATTAGTCATCCTACAGAAATACTTCAAATGGCTCAAGGAAGAGAAATTATACAGAAAGTGCTGTGCACATGCCATGGCTTTGAAAGGAATATTGGATCTTCATTTGCAGTGATAAAATTCCATACAAATAGAAGAAAGTTTGACAACTACTGTTTTTCGCCCCTCATCACTTTAGCAGCTCCGAACAGAGTTAAATTGCTCTGCAGCATTGAGCAGCACTTGAGACACAGGAATGGTCAGGCTGCTGGCAAAACAGGCTTCATTTTGTCTGGTATTTAATTTCTGCATTGTTGGTCCTGACCCTTCAGTAAATGATGCTCTGAAATTAGTGCTGGGAGCTGCAACAAAGGAATGTGGCCACTCATCTGTTTCTTCACAAACTAGCAAAATCCTTAATGGTGCAGTCCAGAGAATTAACTCATTATATTCAAGCATCCCGTCACACAGTACCCAGTGTGGATTTACAAAGGCTTGAATTAGATACTTTAGATCCTTACAAAGTGAATAGGGGCAGTAAGTTAAGAATGGAACACACAGCTAGCTTGCTTTCTAATTAGGATCAAGGCAGGTATCCATAAGTAGTGCCAAAGTTACTCATATACAACATATCATTTCTTCCTGAAATCTTAGGGTGCCCATGGGAAACAGTTTCAGAACCTGACACACTTTAAGACATATAAAAAGATTTTAGCCACAGCAACCTAGGGCAAAAGAGAAAGCATTTGTGTCAGCATCATAAGGTAATAAATTAATTCAGGCAGGATACAGCAGACATAGTGTCAGTTCTTTCCTCAGACTTCTCCCATTTCCTCAGCAGTTCTCTAAGCACAGCACAACCGTGTAACTGGAAGGGTAAAGGGAGAAGCACTTTTTGTCCATCCTGTTAGCAGTAAGACACCGTGCAGCAAAAAACTACAATACAGAAAGCTAAAAGAACAGCTAAAAGGTTCCTGTAAGCCTCACAAATTCTTGGAGCCTGACCCCAGAGAAGCTTAGAACAGTTCAAACAACTGTCACCACATGAGAAATGGCTGAGGGATGCTTTATTGCCAGCACAAGTTTTATCACACAGTACATTCTATTGACAGCCAGGTAAGTATGCTTGCACCAACACCAGCCCCTTTAAATCCTTCACAGGTATCAGACCTCTCAGACATGAACATGTCACTTGTATCATTAATTTCAGAAATAAATGATGCAAATAGACTACTTTTCCAGTTTGGACCTGACAAACATGATCATTTGGATTTGTGACTAAAAGAGCACAGTTTACCCCCCTGTGCTGTGGCTGTGCTGTGCCATATTTGCAGAGCACCAAGGCTATCTCTGCTCCTCAGGCTGCTCCCCACTGAGTAGGCTGGGGGTGAGGCAGGAATTTGGGAAAAGACAGCCAGGACAGCTGACCCCAACTGACAAAAGGGATATTCCATACCAGATGACATCGTAATTAACAATAAAAACCTGGGCAAAGAGGAGGAGGTAGAAGGAATCAGGACACTCCTGGTTATGGCTTTTTTTTCTTTCCAAGTAACCACTACACATGATGGAGCTCTTCTGTCCCGGAAGTGCCTGAACATCGGCCTGCTGAGAGGAAGCAGTGAATAAATTCCTTATTTTGACTGGCTTTGGTGCACAGGTTGTTTCATTTATTAAACTGTCTTTATCTCAAGCCACAGGTTTTCCTGGTTTTGCTCTTCTGATTCTCTCCTCCATCCTGCTGCAGGAGAGGGAGGGGAGAGGAGGAAGAAAGTGGGCAGGCAACTGAGTGGGTGCTCAGCTGCTGGCCCTGCTCAGCCCACTGAGGCTAGGCCAGCAAGACTGCTATTTACCATCAGTGGCCATGGGCACTCCTGAAACAGGAAAGTGTACACCTCTCCTTCAATAGCTATTGGCTTTGATACAGCTGCAGATAGCAGAGGCTGAAACGCTGGCTAAGACTGCCACCAGCCTGAAAGACAGAGCACACAACTGGGGTAGCTGAAGACAAGGCTATAGTGAAAGTAACACCAAAAGGAAAGCAAAACCCAAAATCTTCCAGGTAAGGTCTTCACCTACAGTCATACCCAATCGATATCACCATGCATCTTTCTC
Organism: Thryothorus ludovicianus; assembly: GCA_013397245.1. Taxonomy (NCBI): domain Eukaryota; kingdom Metazoa; phylum Chordata; class Aves; order Passeriformes; family Certhiidae; genus Thryothorus; species Thryothorus ludovicianus. The sequence continues at coordinate 302,394 of VZTB01010550.1, forward strand.
CAATTACTATTACTCATGTCTAAGAAGTAGACAAATCTGTCTAGGCTGTAAATCAATTAAATATCAAACAGCTACATCAGATTGGTATTGTGTCCAAACCAATAAAACTAGAGGACATGAAGGAAAGGAAAAGAAAAATCAAACTCCTGAGACCTTCATTATGACATAGGGACTTGAGAGTACCAAACCATGAAGACTAGACATGTCAAAGATTTGGTTTTTTTTTAATACTGATTGAAAAATTCTGAAGTGTTCAACATAATGATACTTTAGTATCTAGATCTCCATTGTGGAAACAAGTACAAAACAATAAGGATTCTTCATCAATGTCTTAGAGTAAAAAGACTGCATCTTCCAAGCTGGAGAAAAGAAAAATATTTGTCTATAGTTCATTTATATAAATTAGAAAAGTTACTTGAAAAGATGGCAGTAAGAGGCAAACTTGTACACAAGTGGCTGTGGAATGACACTAATGCATCTTTAGTTAGGCAATAAAGGAAGTGCACAGATTTTAAGAACACAGCTTCAAGACAAATTTGCTGGCTAAGATAGCTAGGAGACAAGGATATGGTGGGGTGGAGGGAGATTTTTCCACTTACTACAGAATGATAGCAAAAACACAGGAAAAAAAAAAGAATCCTTTAGCAGATAAAGGACAAGAATTCATGAGCTGTTCAGCAGCTTGAAACGTGACAAAAAACAGTACATGAAATAAAAATTAGTTCAAATTACCAAGTGTAGAAGACTTAAATATGAAAGTCTAGGATAAAGTGAGACACATTGTTTCTTGATAATAATAACAAAAATATTTCAGTACATAAGAGTCACAAGAGGGAGCACAAAGAAAGTAAAAAGAAAAAGAAGGCAAGAATTCTGTGTGGAAAAGGAAAGACAAGACCCAACTGAATCAGTGGATATTGAGATGTTTTAGAAAGTATCACACCACGTTGTTATCGTCATCTCTGAGTTTTCAGAATTCTGGCCTAGAGAAACGTTTGCTATGACCCACACTACAACTCTCACCGTGTTCTTTACCCGTTCTTCTGCATTAGAACTGATGAAAATCAGGGACCTGAAGAGAAGAAATTCCAGAAAAGATGGAAAATGTCATTATCTGCCTTTCATAGGGGTACAACAAGGAGTCAAAAAAATCATAAAATAGCTTGAACTCAATTCCAAAGAAAAGACTGGAACATATAATCAAGGCTATTTTCAAGCAATGCACAGTGAAGATGAATGTTTAACCTGTCAAGAGTAAGTCATTTAATCAGTTGCATTCTCTTCCACAGCATTTTTCTATACTTTTCTTGAACACTTGGTTCTATGGATAACATCTTTTTGCTATCTTAACTGAATAGCTCTTACTATCAGTGTTCCAATGTAAAAAAAAGGAATGAGTGCTATTTAACTGGGGGATGGGGAGGGAGGGGGATGGTACACTACTTAAGTGCAGCACATTATCACATTTTGATTTGCTCTACATTATTTGCTTAACTTTCAGAAATCCTGTCACACAACAGCCTGTTTCCATGAGTGATTTTTTTTGTCACTGAAATTGATTTACAGCTTTTCAAAGATTTATTTTTGCCCCAATTTATCTTGGCAGTCACCAGCAGTGGATATTCAGCCTTGCTTTTCCTTCTTAAAGAGAAATCAGTGGAAGTCACAATTGCAATCTTTTCTTCATCTGCTCCTTGACAATATTTGAAAAGAAGATAAATTCCTTATTGAATAAACCAGTAAAATGGGGAATTAATGTCAGATGGGCCATTTCTTTCTATAGTGTGAATTCAGCCTCTGAAATATACATATCCTATACACCTATGAATGCTTTAAATCCCCATGAAAATACCACTGTACTGTAAATTATAGTCCAACACTCCTGCCTCCAATCTCCTTTTGTCATGGTTTGATGCTGGCCCAGTGCCAGGCACCCGAAAGAGTCACTCACTCACCCTCCCTTGCTGCAGCTGGGCAACAGAGGGAAAATGAAAAAATAAGTTAAAGAAGGTTTCATGAGTGAGATTAGGACTGGGAGAAATATTTCAAGGGCAAAACAGGCTCAACTTCAGTTGCAAAGTGACATTTATTACTAACAGAGTGAGACCAAGATAATGAGAGGTAAAACAAGCCCTTAAAACAGTTTTTCTCTCTCAACCCCCTCCCCTTCCCACTGACAGCACAGGGACACAGAGCATGGGGGTTTGCTCAGTTCATCACCTGAGGTTTCCTCCCACTGCACTGGGAGGGGAGTCCTTGCCCTGTGAGGCCGTGGGGTCCCTCCCACGGGAGACAGCTCTCCATGAACTTCTCCAGAGTGGGTCTGCTCTCACAAACAGCAGCCAAACTGCACCTGCTGCAGTGTGAGTCCCTCCCATGGGTGCACAGTCCTCCCAAAACTGCTGTGCTGTGGCTCTGTTCCCACGGGGTGCAGTCCTCCAAGGACAGGCTGCTCCAGCCTGGAAGCAGGGCCCTGTCTCCACTGGGTCTTCCACTGGATCACAGCCTCCTCCAGGCATCCACCCACTCCAGCATGGGCATCTTCTACACAGGCTGCAGGTGGATCTCTGCATCCCCTGTGGATCCCCAGGGCTGTGGGTGGATCTCTGCATCCCCTGTGGATCCCCAGGGCTGTGGGTGGATCTCTGCATCCCCTGTGGATCCCCAGGGCTGTGGGTGGATCTCTGCATCCCCTGTGGATCCCCAGGGCTGTGGGTGGATCTCTGCATCCCCTGTGGATCCCCAGGGCTGTGGGTGGATCTCTGCATCCCCTGTGGATCCCCAGGGCTGTGGGTGGATCTCTGCATCCCCTGTGGATCCCCAGGGCTGTGGGTGGATCTCTGCATCCCCTGTGGATCCCCAGGGCTGTGGGTGGATCTCTGCATCCCCTGTGGATCCCCAGGGCTGTGGGTGGATCTCTGCATCCCCTGTGGATCCCCAGGGCTGTGGGTGGATCTCTGCATCCCCTGTGGATCCCCAGGGCTGTGGGTGGATCTCTGCATCCCCTGTGGATCCCCAGGGCTGTGGGTGGATCTCTGCATCCCCTGTGGATCCCCAGGGCTGTGGGTGGATCTCTGCATCCCCTGTGGATCCCCAGGGCTGTGGGTGGATCTCTGCATCCCCTGTGGATCCCCAGGGCTGTGGGTGGATCTCTGCATCCCCTGTTGATCCCCAGGGGCTGTGGGTGGATCTCTGCATCCCTCCTGGATCCCACGGGCTGTGGGTGGATCTCTGCACCCCCTGTTGAGCCCCAGGGGCTGTGGGTGGATCTCTGCATCCCCTGTGAGTCCCCACAGGCTATGGGTGGATCTCTGCATTCTCCATGGATCCCCAGGGCTGCAGGGGCACAGCTGCTTCCCCATAGTCTCACCAGGACCTGCAGAGGAGTGTTGGCTCTGGCACCTGGAGGACCTCCTGCCCCTCTCCTTGGTGTCTCCAAGTTGTTTCCCTCGCACATTCTCACCTCCCTCTTCTCTGACTAGAAAACACATACTTTTGTTTTGATTTTCTTTATAACTATGTCACCACAGATGTGTTACTGGCCTCTCTCATAAGCCCAGTTTTGGCCAGCAGCATGTCCATCCTCAGAGTCATCAGGGATTGGCTCTGCCAGACATGGTGGAAGCTGTGCCAAATCAATACACCTTTATACTCTCACCTGTAACAGAGGAGTAACAGAGAGACTACCAGAAGTTCTTGAACAGCAGGTTAGAAGCATTGTTCATGAAGAACAGACTTTCACAAGACAGATGTTAATCAGAGATAGGAGCTCTAACACGTGCTGGTTAGAATGTTTGCAAGCCTGTTTTAATAGTGTAAGTATTTGGAAATAGGATGCAGGATTTTGCAGTGCCTTGAGACAGGTACCTTCCTTCTAAAAAAGTGTAAGAACAGGTTAGAGACAGATCATCCATTACAGACTCCATAACCTTCCTAAACAAGTTCCAAAAGCTCACAGTTCTTTCTATTAGAACAGTTATTCTAGAAGTTCGTGCACCCTGTGCCTCCAAGTCTGTGTTGACATCTAATCATTCCTGTTACTTTCCCAAGAATTTTATCTGATTTGCTCTCAGGCTTCTTAAAGGCTATACCAAGAGCAGCAGGATGTATTCCTCCTGGTCAAGTCTTAACATTTTTAAGTGGAAAAAAGATTTTGCAGTTCTTGAAGGGCAGCTATCCATTTTTGTGTTCCCATAAATTTGTTGAGGGGTGAAAAAAACTGTAGGCACAAACTGTACTTGGTCATCTCGTAATGCACAGTAATTTTCAGAGAAATTTCTAAGCTTGACCCAGTAGCCATTTGTTCTTTATTTTAGCTCTGTCTGGTCACATCAACCATTCCTGTCATTTCTCAGAACTCTTAAAAACTCATTCTTTTATTTTACAGTGCTCGCATTCCTCCTCAAACTATTTGTAGGTTTATTAAATTTATTCTACATTTCATCATCCTGGTCCAATCATAATGTTATTATAGTATAACACTGAATACAGAGAAGATGGAAATACCTAACACATTTTTCTGGGTTTATTAATGATGAGTTAACACCTTTTGAGTGCAATTCTCCACTCATTTCATTTAGGTTCTAGGAGGTTTCCCCAAGACTGCTCATCAAAACGCTATGACTGTCAAGATGCTTTTCCCTGTCCACAATGCCCATACCTTTCACAGGGTAGAAAACTGATTTTGGTAAATCTACAGGAATTGTTTCTCATCTGCTGGCAAGCTTACAGGTACCTACCAACTATTCAGTTGTATTTTCTTAGAAGCTGATGGGGCTGGCTTTTACTGAGTACTGCTTTCAGTGAAAGAAACACTCAACTTGCTCTTTTTTCCAGTGTTATGACACATCATCACTGACTTACCCAAAAGAACTGAGAGTCTGACACCTCATCGGACTGGTTTGTTTGGGTTTTTTTTTGGGAGGAAGGTGGGACAGGTTTTGGGCAGGCAGCAGCAAAGGAATCTGGTTAATTTTAGGACAAAGTTCAACAGGTTTAACCCAGAATCTTACTGAAGTACCCTCTTAGTATGGTCCATCTTTACACAAAGCTGAATTTTAATCTTTTACCCACCAGCATACAGGAGGCAGTTAGATGATCTTTTCAGTGAGGACTGGCACAATAAAAGTGTAGTAAATCCTCTGATGGCCTTAGGTAACACATGTTGAGATCCCTGAATCACAGAGGAGTCCTTCCCTGTTTTCTGATGTTCACAGGATTATCTTTTACTGCAATTAAAGTCCTTTTAGTTTTGTCTCAAAGAAGATTCTGAGCTCCCCTTTAGGCATGCTATTGAGCCTGCCTGACTCCATGGTGTGTTCTGAGCGTACCTGCTCAAGCAGGGCAAACACACTTGCATTCCTGAGGAACTGGCAGGTGATGACAAGCCAGTCAGCTCATCTATCTCACCAGATCCTTTTGGACACTCAAGGATCAAGTGTGCACAGCAATGCTTCAGGACAACTCAGAAACCCCTTTGTGATGACCTGTCAAAAAAGCTTGGCTTCTCTCTTCGCAGGTGACAGCTGTTCCCTAGTCCATGTATGTCAGTTGCTCTCTGGATATCTGAACAACATGGAAGGGATCTGAGCACAGCCAAGGCATTGCAGAGATCTGCTGCATCTTTGGGTGAAAAATGTCATTTTATCAACTTGCCATTTAGACCACTTTTATTTCAACAGTATGGCAAAACATTCCAAAACGATTAAAAAAAAAAAAAAAAAAAGGAAGATACCATATATTAGCAGCACAGAAGTACATATTATGTAAGATGACAGCATGATGACAGGCAAAGGTAGAGAAAGAGAAGGGGCAAGAAAAGAAGCCCTTGGCAATCAGACTTCCCTAGGACATAGGTCTCCCTTAGCTAGACAAGTGACCTCCAGTGTGGCTAAGACAGCATCACATCCACCTTAAAATCCAAGTCTGCAGTCCTGACATGGACATTTTCTTTTTTGGTAGAGCACCTTAGTTCTTACAGTTGTCTTTCTGGAGTCCTACACAGATGGAAAATCCTTCTTCAAGAGTGTTACAATGTGATCACATTCTGGCTGTCCTGAGGTCAGTCACTATCTTTCCCCAGATCATCACCCCACATGCTGTAGTTCTCCCTCCTTTCCACTCCCTAGCTGCTGGGTTTTTTTGCTACTACAGTAGCAAACTGAGCGAGCTCCCAAACAGATTAAGCAAGCACTGCATGCTGCAGGAATATGCACAGAGAGTTCCTTTTGGCAGCAAGCTACAAAAGCAGTTCAGCATGACTCAGTTTCATACTCATCCTATTGCTTCCCTACCTAAGGGACAGTGTATGATTATTCTTAATACAAATAGGCATTGTTTTATTTCTGCATGTATATACTTTTGTATTTCACTAGTTAAAAAACTGATTGAAGAGTGAAAACTCCCTATTGTTTTTTATAATGGTCACTTCTGAGAATTCTGTATAAATACAACATAATTTACTCTAAACTTTATATGCTACACCAAACTACACATTTTATTAATGTTACACAAGTGTCCATATTGCAAAAATTATGCTTCACATTCCTATTGCTGGGGCAAGATGAAATATGACAAAAGTTATTTTCATACTTTGGAACAACCATTTCTGCCCTAGGAACTTTTTAAAATTAAACTCTTCCATTGCTGTGGAAGAGCATTTTTCATAGCTAAGAACTAACCACAAGAACATGAAGATGAAAACAATATAACTCATTACTTGCTCTTGGAAGAGAAACTCTACAGCAAAGAAATAGAAGTGCTTTAAGTTAAACACTGGCTATGGCTTGCTGGAACTGGGCAACTTCAGAGAGAATCTGAGTGGAGCACATTAGAGAGTTTTTATTTTTTCTGTCATATTGATGACTGCCACTGTAGGTGACTACAGAGCAGGAACCTCTTCAGCAAAGTGGGAACAAGAGCAGCTAGCTGAATCCATTACAGTATGGAAAACTGCTCTCATCCATGCAATTTAACAGTCCAGGCCAACACGTAAAGTTTTATAACTACAATGTTATAAAACTCACACAGGAGCACTACAGATTTAGGAGTACTGGCATATTTCAAAAAAATAATGATGTTGTATGAGTTGTGATGAAATGTAAGCTAAATTAACGTACATCTGTCAAGTAGAAGCATAATCTGCAGTTAAAGAGCTCAGGATCTGCAAAAGACTCACCAGGAATGGTTTTGGAAAGAGCCCAAACAATACACAGAGAGCAACAATAGGGCACCAGGTACAGCCAGAACATACAGTTTCTCTTATCCACAAGAGGATCATGACTTAAGAGAATTCAACTACACACCACCAGATTATTTAAATGGAGCTTTAACGCTACCTGAGGGTAAATATTGCAATGTTAATACATAAAATGAGACAATTCCTCAAGGCATTTAAAGATCATTTGCCCACAGGATTGGATTAGATTCCTGGAAGAGTGTTTTAAAATAAAGGCTTGAAAAACAAACGGAAATGCAAAAGTTTAAAAATTTGTTATTGGAGAATAGTGAGTTAAGCCCTATATTTAATTTAAATGGAACAGGTAAATCTAAATAAGGCCCATCAGAAACATAAGGAGTAAGATTAAAAGTAACACTATCAGGAGTGATATGTTTTTTATGAGATAAGTTCTTCAGTTCAAAACATCCCCATCGTACAGGCAACAGTATCAGACAGATCAGAGCTGCTGCTACAAAGATTTTTTCAGGCACTGGCCTAAAACAGGACACTAATACAAAAACATTTCTATTTCAGTACATTCCTTAAGACAGAAATTCACATGCATGAAGAGCAGCCCTTCTCCACATTATTCATCCAGCCCAATGAGAGATTTGCCAAATCTGAATGACGTACTTATCACTGTGTCTTTGGCATGGGACCTGGGAGCCTTACTGGGAACTGTGAACACACATCCAGCACGCCTGTCAAAACAGGGCCTGTTCACACATAGCTAAGAGGATGAGACAGAACCATCCTCACATGATTTCTACAGTGGCACCGGAAATCTGTGGAAACAGTTGAAAGGCATTAAAACAGCTCCTCGCTCCACTGTAGGAGAATGCCAGCTTGTCAGGATGCTGATCTTGAGCTTTTTCTGGAACAAAAAATAGACATGCTTCATCTCCAGAAGACAGGACTCCTCTTGGTAGGATGTGGATTTCTCCTGTTGCCACTTGGAACTGGCACCATTTGTCTGCTCAGCAAGCCTTGCACATCAGTGCTGGCTCCACACACACATCACATGGTAGCACTGGTTCCACAGCATGAAAAACATTTTGTTTAGCAAAGCAGTTTAGATTAGGCTGGACTATGTTACAACATAGCTTTTTTCAAGCCTGGAGGACCAATCTAGCTACTCTTGAAATGTCTCCACAACCAGAAAAAATTATAATTTGCTGCCAGCCAGGTGCACCACTCTCTGGTCAGACCATCACCACTACCCCTTGCTTTGTGGACACATCACATAGCAATTGCTGATAGAAGCTGCTGCTTCTACTTTCCTTTTTGATGTCAAGAGATGTTTAGAAGTCTGCAATACATCCAATTTAACAGCAGGGACAAAGTTCTCCCTCAGAGGACAGTGCTGAGGATTGTTTCCCAGGTGCGAAAACAAAAGTTTGCTCCACCCAAACTGAGGATGGTGCCATGATGTAGCAGTACTGGGTAGGTACTGCAGCCAGCCTGCATCAAGCACAGTGCACTATCTGTACTTCAAACATGTCAGATATCAGGCACATCTGCACAGAAGGACATCTCTGAATATATAAGGGACCTTAACTATAAATTATCTAGAAAGTTTTGCAATCCAAACCATGAACTAATTTTAAAAATACCTGGAATAAGTTTGTTCAAATTAAATGGCTCAGTTTTCTTGCTCAGACTAAATTCTGCCCACGTTTTAATCTACCTTTGCTATGCATGCGAAAGAACTAAAGTGGAAGGTCTAATCATCCAGGATCAGCACCCACTCAGCTTCTACCAAATGTTCCTCTTTGCCACATTCCAAAATAGGTGATGCAGCTCTTGAGATCTACTCGTCAAGAATATGATTCTATGATTCCATGAAAAGAATCACAGAATGGTTTGTGTTAGAAGGGAACTTAAAGGTCACCTAGTCTAACCTCCTTTGCAATGACCAGGGACAACTTAAACTAGATCACCAGTGATGGATTAGAGAAATCTGATTGTCTGTCAGCAATGAAAGCCTTTTAATAGATCAAAATTTAGAAACCTACAGATCAGGCTTAGGTCCTGCACACCTGTTGAGACAAGGGGTTAGGAAGTTAGAGGCTAATTAATTAAGGGTGATTGTTTAGCTGATGCATATTGCTTAATATTTACTGTGCTTGCAAAAGCAGGAATGTGCTTGCAGAAGCAGGATGGGAGGATACAAGGCCATTGTGATAAGGAAAGGAGTCAGGACTTACAGGATGGAAGAATTCAAGGTTGCGACAGGAGAGAAATTATGACTTCGTTCCTGATCCTCAGAGCCCTAAACCAGTCAAAACTAACCTTGAGGTTTGAACTACAGCCAAGAGATCTGGGAGCACATGCAAGGAGACAAGGTGAAAAGTTCAGCCGAGGAAGGGGGTTTTTACTTCCCATATGACCACTGACCACTAGGAGGCACTGGGCAAGCGCAGACAGACTGGAACTCATTTTAATACAAACTGAATCTAGGCAGGGCTAGGTAATGAATATTATAGACATACTCCAAAACTTAATGCATCTGTAACATTTCAGGGAACAAACAGAAGGATAAGCACGCATGCCTTTGGAGAAGCTCTCCCCCTGCGTCTCAGCGCTGAATACACAGCAGATTTACAACTTGTTAACGAGTTGTGGAGCTTTTCTTTCCAGGTATCACTGTAACCAGCAAGCTCCTTTCTCAGCACTCAGCTTTGCTCACACCACCCTGCAGCGCTAAGACTCCCCACAATGCAAATCAGCCTAGAGTGAAGCAGCACTGAGCTGTTAGGTACCAGACTGCCTCAAGTGTGAACCTGTGTGGTGCAACCTTTAATTCCTGTGGATCCAGCATATGTAAGAGTCTTTTCTCTCAACCTTTGTCTTTTCTATGATCAATTGCTTCCTAGAGCTGTCAGCCCCTTCCAGAATATTGTCAGGTACCATTTGGACAAGCTCTGCTTTAATCTCTTGGTCTGCTCTCAGCAGACTAAGAGATTAAAAATAGCTTCCACAAAAAATCCACATTATTATTATGTCTCTAACTCTGTGCTCAAAGATAGTTTGGGAAAGATTACAATTGATCTACAGTCAATTCTGACAGTACCCTTCTGCCTCTCAGAACCAGGGACAAGACCAGCTAAGTCTAAAACCTGTTCTACAATGATCAAATTAGCCAAGTATTAACTCTTCAGGAACGTAATTTCAAAGACTTAAAACAGATAGCATTTTCAACTCCATTCATTAAAAGCATGTTAATATATTTAATTCCTTTCTGAATGGAAAGGAAAACAGTTTGGTCTATATTCTTCCTAAGTACTTCAAGCACAAAGCAGCATGTTCCAAATCCCCTAGGATCTGAAACCCTTGAGGTTTTCAGTAGGATCTCCATTCAACATTTTTGAAAATCACACTCTAAAATAATCCTGATATCAGTCTCTGCACAACTTAAAAGGTATTATCTTTCTAGACAAGGAAATTAATAAAAAAATATGATTTCTTTGATACAAATTTCTGAAAAAAGTAGCTGTCTCATAGCTGGGAACATGAGGATTGCTCTGGAGTTCGTATTTTCCAGTTATGATTTCTTTTTACTCCATGCACTAGAAAGATGCGTCCATTGTTAAGAAATTAACTTCCAAGTTAAAAAAAAAACCCAACTTGTTCTATACTCAGGACTTTGCATCTCAAGATAGAACAAAACACTCTTCTTTATAATAAACTGAAGTTTTCTTCATTAGCCTATTCCAAAAGAACGTTCCACGCAAATCAGATATACTTGTCAACAGCATCTACCACTTTTATTTGGAAAGATTATAAAGGTAGCAGACAACAAGGATGTAGATTTGCGGTTTTCTAACTTGAAAGTCTAAAGAAGACTAAGTAAAACTCAGAAAATTCAAAAACATGTATGTGGTACTTAGGGATGTGGTTTACTGGCGGACTTGGCAGCATTAGATTTACCTGATAATCTTAAATGTTGGACCTGATAATCTTAAAAGTATTCCTCAAGTTACCCAAATGATTCTATAATTCTCTACTTAGGACATAAATGGTACCTTTAAATAACATACTAAGGGTCAGAATCAAATATTTTAATCCCAGTACACTCCTTCAAAAGGCTAATACAGTGATAAGTCCATAGGCTGTGAGTTTGGGAAGGGGCTTATGTGTGTGAGAAATATCACAGGCATTCACACCAAGTCCTTGCTGTCCAGACTCTGAAGTACTCCTGGCTGAAAAAACACACTTACCCTAAAAGGTAGTGTCATGATTAGTGTTTAGGCATCTTAGCAGGAACAGAGGTATTAACTCAATCTTTTAATTGAAATATTCTATTTCCTTGCAGGAAGTTCCACACATTCTTCTGAAAAGCACCATATCCAGCCTGCAATTCAGTAGGAACTACACACTTGTTCAGCTTCACATTTACTCCCGAAAGTCTCACAATCTCCATTTTTATGCAAGACACTTGGATTCTCATGCTAAGGATTTTGAAATTGACCTGCAAACATGCTCAAAAAATTTAAGCTGTTTTGTTTTATAGGCAACCTGAATTATTTTCTTTGTGAAAAAACACAGATGTTTATAAGACACAAAATATGGACTCGACATCAATACAGGAAGGGTCACAAAACTTACCACACCTGTGGCTTACCACTATTACCTATTATTCAGCCCTGCATAAACTGACATTCTTCTGTCCGACCCCCTAAAATACATCACACTTCTAGAAGCAGATCTGTAAAAAAGCTATAAATATAGGTCATTATATGTGCTTAAACTGTCTGTTTATTTAAAAGAAATATAGCTCTTTATAGCTATAAATTTGACTGAAGTGATATCACTCATGCAACCTCTCTGAATAGAAGGAAGTTAAAAATAGCCCAAGTTCCAGATAATTTTTGTAACAACCACATCTCACTAAAGCTGAAGAATTTCTGATCCATTTAATTATCCAGAATTGGCAAGTGTCTTAATTTAGAAGCAGAATTTGGTTTAGAGTATTAATAGAAAATCGTATCTTGCCACAATCAAAACAAGGCTTTTATTTCTTCTGAGAAGTACATTCAAAATACACATTTGCAGAAGAGATAGTGATTCTCAATTTCATTTCTTTGCTTTATCTGCAAGAAAAATGACCTTGCAGAAGGTTACAAGGGAATAGATCTACATTAATCTAAGAAGCATTTTCAATATGAACTATGGTCTTTAATCTGAGATCCAGAAAAATGTTAGAGCCTGAGTATTTCAAATTATTTTGATAATTTCAGAAAGAGATAAATCTTTTTTCCTTTTCTTTATCTCAGAAACAAGGCTTAATTTCCCCACCCATGCCCAGAACTGTATCAGTGCAGTCATAAGGGCTGAGTATCTCCTTCCTTACTGGAAAAAAGTTACCTTCTACACTTCATCAGTTGCCTTAAACACTTCAACTGTACCTCTGCTATGCAAAACAGAACTTAGCATTATTTTAGGATAAACCACATAATAGTTTCTACGAAGGGGTAATGGTTTTCAAAACTCTATTGTAGGCCAGAAACTGTCCAACTCAAACTTCTGTTGATAAAGCCAAATAACAGCTGAAATCCTAAGAAATACAGTTTCTAAGCAGTAGAAGACATCTCAAAGAAACTGCATAGTTATGTCTACACTGATTATTCAGAAGCAAATCATAAGCATTGAAAAGGTTCATTAGCTTTCAGCTTAAATAGTCACATTTTCAGAGCATGCAATTACCATCCTTTGCAGCATGGCTCTTGTACAGGTACAATCTACTCAGAAGTAGATTAAAATTTTCAGTGCAAAAATTTCAAGCCTACCCTGCAATCATTTTCCTGAAATTAAAGCAGAAAATACAAAAAGCTAGCAGATATTTCCATCTTTACCAGGAAAGGCTTTTCACTTTTTTCTGACAATCAGCAGGAAATCTGCAGCACACTCTCAGCTTCAGATAAGGAATAGCAAACAATTACAGGCTTTATCGTACTTATGACCTGGAACTGTGGATAAACTACCATCCACTGTAGCCCAAGTAGCAAAATGAGGATCTATTTGACACATATTGCTGAATTCTATCCAACAGAATCTAGTGATCTTAGTTATTTGACATGTCAGCAAGATTTAAGGCTCTCTAGTGTCTAAATGTTCATGAGACTCCAGCATGGTAGAAGTCAACTGGAAAAGTACAACAACAAAGGTAACTTAAGGCAGGTCTGACAAAAACACTACAGGAGTTTTGAAAGCTCACACTTCAGAGGTGGATTTGAAATACCACTCATTTAAAGAAAGCAGTGAAACAATTCTGAAGCCGTTTAGTGACTTTAGTCCAGAAAAGATCTCTGACGACTCAATTGAAGGTATTAAATGTTTGCTCGCAAGGTAGAAAACTATTGTAACATGACTGCAAAGTTCAAATTCACTCCCAAAACTACAAACTGGACTATCATTTCATATTTAACAGCTGAATGAGTGAGATGTGCTGCTACAACAGCGCTATAACTTTGTGGATGAAAAGTAATTAACTGTTCCAACTGCAAGTACTTAAGACTGCACAAGAGATAACTAGGACAAAAATATACTGGAAGTTCTGTTTCTTGGAAGTTCCTGCGAGCGTTGATCAAAGCCAAGTATTTTAAGTCACGGCTGTCTTAAACTTCACTGCTAGGTTTCTTGACTGGGTGATAATGGATGTAGAAAACCAGAGTTCACACAGAAAACTTCAAAAACACCTCTAGTTCATTTTAAAGGCACAGTACAGCTAAAAAAAGGTCAAGTTTCCATCACATGAAGTATTTAGTGATGAATTCTTAAGTGTATATTCCTTACAATTACATTAGTGCAGGAAAAATCATTTAAAACCTTGCCAGTAAAATGGTTCATTGAACTCCTGAAAAATTTTAGTGAGGATGTGGCAGGTGCCGAATAATTCAGATTATGAATGTTGGCAGTTATTTACTGCTTCTGTGACAGAGGGTCACAGCAGATGTCTGAAGTAACTTTTGAACCCTCCTAGATAAGCCTGCTTCTTGACAGCTGCAATTAACAATGGGCTGCTTATAAATCTGATTAATACCAGGATTAAAAAACCTGGTACTTACTGAATCCTCCAGTTAAAAAGACAAAGTCAACATTTCAAAGGCAGATTGTTGTATTACTGCATATAGACTATTTAGACAGTAAACAGAACTGGATTGGGAAAAAATGCTAGAAACAGGACAGACCCTTAACAAAATGTACCCAGGCATCTTGGCCAGTGATCCCCAAAGCCTGCATAAAGCATGAAGCAGCTGCATAGCACAAAACCAACACCTTCCTAACAATCTTCCCCAGATGAGCAGTGATCTCTCCAGGGCAAAGTTAGGGTAGAATGGATGTAACTCTGCAAAGCTGTGTTACAAACAAACCTGTAAGAAGGAAGTGACAATTTTTGGTTAAAACTGAGGATGATAAATGAATAAAACCCACAAAGAAAGGAGGACATCTGAGCAGTTAAGTTTATTTAAATTAGCTCATGTAAGTTTTTACCAGAGCATCTACAAGTAAGTATACTCCAAGTTCTTGCTGTGCTCTGGATGCAGCTTCCAGACAGTCAAGATCTCATTGCACCTTGTGTTTGAATTACTTCTTATAACTAATTCCTTGCAAGTTTCCCCAGTTGTCATGTTTAAATAATAATCAGCTAATTCTAGTCAGACAGCTCAGACTGCCTAGTCAAACTTCAGTCCCTACTCTCAGTGTTTGAATACATTTCTGTCCTTTCAAATGTCATATTGGTAGCAAACAGATTTATTGGTACTAATTGACTTGAAAATATGCAGATTTGACTGCATATTTTCAGCTTATGATCCACCTACAACACCAGGAGATGGACTCAGTGATCTGTGTGGGTCCCTTCCAACTCTGCTTATTCTGTGTGTGATCCTTCCACATTGCCACATCAACATTTATATTACTGGAGCAGTTGGCATAGAAGACTTGTTAAAAGACATCAGATTGTTTTGTTCCTATAGTCCAAAGATCAATTCCCTGTGCTTCTGCACTAACTACACAACTCACCCAAGACCTCCTCCAATACTAAAACTAAATTAGAATTCTGAAGTTCCTGAGAGCCTACTGTTCTGAAATACTGCAGAAAGAGGCAGATAGTTCTCAAAATAGCTTTAGTGTTTGCAAACATGAAAGCAGGACATAATATTAATAACTACCCTACATTCTAATAACTATTTAACAATTAGGCTTATAAAAAAGACTACCTAACTACCTTTCCATGTGCTTGCATGGACTATAATGTCCCTCAGGAAGCACTAGAAGTTTAAAAACCTGTCCTTGTAAACATTTTCTCTTTCAGAGTCTGTCAAAGGATATATGAAGATTTTTGCTCATCCTTAGAAATATAGCTCAGCAACTATATAGCTAAAATAGGATTAATTTACAAAGACAACACAAATGACAAAAATATTTCTGAACTGTGTTTATATAAACATTGGTTTATAAACAAATTGACATTTACTTTAAATATTGAAAGAACTTCAAACTAGACAATCTGCATTAAAGAGAAAAATAATTTAAAAATTAATCACATCTTTATTATTCCATTGGTTATGACTAGATCAGGCACCTGGAAATTTCACAACTGAACCATACTAAAACACTGCAACAGTGCTGAATATTGTAATTTACACTATGATTTCCTTTGAGAGAGCAAAAGCCACCTCATAGTTACCTGAGGATCTCCATGGTAACTCAGTGCAGATCACAGTATGAAAATGACTTATTTTCCACAGACTGGAAACTCACCAGTTAAATAATATTTTTGGCATACTTAATGGAGTCTCTTGTTAGCTATAGTTTTATACAGAAATCCCAGCAAAACTAATGCAAAGGTTAAGTCAAGCCCTTCGGAGAGTGTAAACTTCATGCAAATCTTTCGTGCAATATTTGCACTGTTTTGCAGGATTTTAGCTAGTTATATTTATGAATAAAAAAGTCCTACAAGTTCTACATGAAAGTATTTAAGAAAACCTAAGTTAACAGAAAAGCATTGTGAATTATGAAATAGTTACAACAGTTCATCGAATTATACATCAGAAGGTTACATATATGGTTAACCATAAAACAATATTTTCTATATATTATTCAAAGTCAGCTTCAACATTTGTTCTCATTTAACAGTGATACTCAGGTTTTTTATCCCTTTGAGTACACTAATTTATTTTATTGTTACAGGTGCAAAGATGCTTATCTGGATAAGAGTTCCATGTGGACATGACTCTCAACATAACTTTACATTTTTTCATCTTGAAGGGAAAAAGGCTGTCAATGGTAATAAACAGACAGTTCATCATCACTCATATCTGAATCATCATCATCTACTTCACCTTCAATGACCGATTTCTTGCCTTTGCAGCACGAAACAATTAATCCAATTAAGAAAACCTGCAAATTCAAAGTAGAAAGTGTTACTGTTATTCAGTTCAGAGGCATATAAGGAAAATATAAGCAAAACAAACTGTAGTGTGGTGATGCAAGTGATGCAAAGAGAACTACTGTAAATTATCCATTTTGGAGGTTTCCAAAATCCAGGTACTTACTGCAATGAATGCCCAGTTCCCAAAGTAATAGGCCGCACTGAAGAACCAAAATTTATGAAGAAAGAGGTACGTCCGAGTGACAATGCACTGATCTAAATTGAAAGGAAACAGTACTGATTAACACAGAACAACAACAAAATCAGCTAAATACCATACAGTAAGATAACATATTAGCAGTTATGGAGAGTATTTAGCTCTGCAGAACGATTACACACTGTTACATCTAATTTACTCTCCAGTACCAGGAAGCTATACAAAAGGGACACTTGTAATGAGAGAGTGACTGTGACAGGTAACACAAAGCTACAAGTTACACAGGTAAGCCCATTACTATTGGGAACAATTTCTCATGCAGATGTGTCAATTATTAACTAGAATCTGTCCAAAAGGGAACTCCCTTCCCAATTTTTATAAACCACAGCCATACAAAGCAGATTCTGGATTAAAACACACATTTCAGGACTATGAAAAACTGTGTGTCTACCAGGATTACATAAGCTTTGTAAAAAAAAAAAAAAAATTCCCAACACATACTGGGCCTTTTGCAACTCAGAAAACAGAAGCCTTAGTTGTACACAAGACCTGACAGTACTGGTTAAACCCTACTCCTCTAACAATATGAATATTCAAGTAGCATTTTCTGATGTGGCTGTATTTTTCTTCATTTCTGACTGGTATATTTTAAAATTAAGAACCAAATAGCCAAGGAATTTTCCACACACAGACAGAGAGCATAAAGGCTTGTACAGGACACTGAACCTGGGGCATTCAAGGGGTCATGCCAGAGGATGACAGCAGGACACACAAGCCAGTTCATTAATCTCTCAAATGTAAGGAAGGGCACAAACTGAGTTCATGCTAAGGTAAAATATCATTTCCTGGTTGGATTTTAGTTTTTTTTTTAACTATGCTAGCTATGCTTCAAACCCCACCTAAAGCCCATTTCAGAGCAGGAATTGGTGTGCAAACATTTTGAACATTAGAGAAAGTAAGCAACTCAGAAACTGCCTCTTTGTCCCTCAGTTCAGACCCCAGGTTAGGAATTATTCTCTAGGTGCAGCTGAAGTGAAGATTTCCTGCCTTCTAAAGCTGGAAGTGATACACTACTTATATAGCTACACAGCTCACTTTTAGCAGCCAACTAAGTAAGAAATGCCAGTGAATTAAAAATGCCTCATAATTGCAGATAATATTGTCAATACCATCTGCAGCTCTCCAGGTGGTTACTTGAATTAAAAAACAACTAAAAGATTTTCAGATGGCTCTTTATAATAATTGGATTAAAAGATGATGATAAATATTTTAGAATAGTTTGACCTTGAGAGACTTTACAAGAGCAGATAACTAAATTTTAGCTATTGTTTCTGAATTAATGTTACTTAATGGGCTGACATCAACTGATTTTCAACTGCTTCCTCTATATGACTCTATTTAGAATAAGTTATAATGAATAGCTTGAATTGAGATAGCTACTTGTTATCCAGAATGATCCATGTGAATATTAGATGTATCTTGATCATGTGGAACAAAAGTACACACAGAAAGCTACCAATCCTCCAACAGATACCTGCCACCATTTAAAATTGCAACACATTCTATGACATATGTAGTGCTAACTAAGGAACAAAGACAAACAGCCAGGATTTTAAAATAAAGAATGACAAGTACTAATAGTCATTACTACCAGAAGAATCAACTATTTTTTGAGTCCACTGATGAAGTTTTTCATTATGGCATGAAACAGTTACACTTCAATGTAATATTTTCAAATTAAGGCTTCTTCCAGAAAGTGAATTAGCTAGTTTACGATGAATTACAATGATAATTATGTTCAAAGCCAAGTATTAAAGCCTAAAGCATGACTTTGTGCACTGAAAACTCAAATTATGAGAGCTTACTGATGAAGTCTGTCTTTTATGCATCTCAAAACACATTAGGCTTTCACAAAAATACGTAGAAGGAAAGGGTTTCTTAGGGAAGAGTTACAATTTGTTGTGAAAAACAATTTATAAACATTGGCACTATTTGAATGTCAATGCTGTACACTTGTTTTACCTCTTCATTAATCAACTAGACAATGAAACAGATTATACCCTCTGTAAATCCATAGATCAAACTGGGGAGAAATAAAGAGCAGAGGTCCAACACACTAGATGGTCAGATTTAGGAAAGGGTTATTTTTCAAGCCCCTTGAAACAGTCCTCAATGTTTAAGAGAGACAGAAGCCCTGCACCTGGAACAAAGCAGGCTGGGGGCTGACCAGACATAATGCAACTGTTCAAAAAGCAACCTCATCTCCCAGCAGACAGACAGAACATGGAGTTACCAGTGTTCATCTATAACTCAGAAATGTAACTGAGTATCAGCCTTCACTATCTGCAGTGTAGCCAAAGTCCACAAAACTGGTAAGTTCTTCCACTGACAAACTGCATCTGCAATGGTGCCATCTTGCCAGTACAAAAGCAGCATTGACTTACTGAAGCAAATCTAGTGGAGGACCACTGCAACAGCTTAGAGCACGCAGCAGACAAGGAAGATGTGTTCTTTCAGCTTGAAGTAAAGGAGTTTGCAGGTGTATCTTACTCTGCTATCTAGTGAGGGCTTACAAAGTATTAAATGAGATTCCTCCCAGACCTGCATAAGAACAGGACAATAGATGGCAGAGCTGCAGCAAGAAATACACCTATTAAACACTAGGGCAGGCAACCAGCACAGGCAAACATTGAAGCAGGCTGTCCCTCAGACATTCAGAGCTGGTTGGATGTGAGCAACCGGCTCTACTTGCCTCTTGCTGGGGGTTGGACCAGATCACCTCTTAAGTCCTGTGTGTGCTCAAAATCATTACATGAAGGTAGATACTGAGACAAATGTAAATAACAATGGTATTTTTGGATGGAAAACCCTTACTTGAAAATGTTAGACAAAGACACATAAAGGGTATGTCCCCAGTTTCAAGCAGAACCCAGTTTCACTTAAAATACACCCAAAACTACTTCCAAAGGAAAAGCTGCATCCTTACTGTGCTTGAACATCTAAGCATTGCAAAATTTCAGACCCTTAAAGTATTGAAGGCATGGCTTCAGGTATCCAAGAACACTTATTTCATACAGCCTTGCTGCCAATAAATCAAAAGCTGCGTTGCAAAAAGCAGCTGGTGCTTGAAGGTCCTAGGTATGACTTCAGTCACAGATCAAACTTAGACAAAGCAAGCTTCAGGAGTCTCTACTGGAGGATATTAACAGGTATATTAAAAGTTTTCTTGTTTTGTACCTATTATCTCAATCTAGCATCTTGATCAATATTTCATAGTGTTAAGGTCACTTAAGTGCTTCCAAACCCACAGAAGTTTATGTTAAAGATTGTATTACATGTATCACTTCCACCTTTCTCTGGAAACAAATTCATGGAATGGCAGCAACAGCTGTCCCAGCCATAAATACAGGATTCCTTTTCTTGTTGGCCGAACAGCAAAAAATGACTACATTCTTAACTGCCCCTTACTCATTAGTTTCTACAAGTGGTTTTTCTTCATATACTACTTGAGCATATCCCCACTTATTTGATATTCTTCTCTGCTGTTATATATACATACACACACATTAATAGTAGCCTCATTCAGCTGTTGAGCCTGTCTTTGCACCTGAAAAACCAGGCCCTCCACTGCTGCTACTTCTCTGGTTTCACAAACTAAAATTAAGCTCATGAACAAAGCTTTTACAACTTTTGGGTCATGGCATCCCATAC
This sequence comes from Thryothorus ludovicianus, assembly GCA_013397245.1. Classification (NCBI taxonomy): domain Eukaryota; kingdom Metazoa; phylum Chordata; class Aves; order Passeriformes; family Certhiidae; genus Thryothorus; species Thryothorus ludovicianus. The sequence continues at coordinate 322,917 of VZTB01010550.1, forward strand.
CAGTTATCCTTCTCTCAGCTAGCTTCTCCCAGAAATTGCTTTTATTTCAATTCATCACTCATTCACCTTTCACAATAATGCATGTGTTAAACAGCCTCAGCACCACTTGCTTCAAGGTTAACTTTGCAATAAAATCACACCTTTGATCCCTTACCAGACTGAAAAGCATATTGGAACACATACTACTCACATACAGCAGGAATCTGAAAACATTTCTCAACTGGTTGTATGTAGCTACAATAACTCCCCACTTAGAGATGTGAATCACTAAGCTTCCAACACTTCAAGCTGACAGCACTTTGAAGTACTACAGTGCACTACAGAAACATGAGTATCAAATCACTCAGATGTTAAACAACAGTTTGCAGCCATCTAAAATCTAGGTCTAACATACAAGCAAAAAAAGCTGCCTGCTGTTTCATCCCAGTTGTCTGGCTTTGGTGCACTTTTTTTTTTTTTTTGCTTAGCTGGAAGTGGTAATGAGATGGCACCAGAATTAAACCTGTAGAGACCAGAAGTCTAGCCAGATCAAGTCTAGTCCAGAAAAACGACCTTATTCAACAGAAGCTGTTCAGTAGGTTTAGAATCAAATCCTGACAAAGGAGAAGATTTAGCAGGCTAAGGAGGCTAAAGGCCAGAAACCTGGAAACCAGGATCTAATGAGGAGGCTGGAAAAGCTATTTGAGACAAGTTATTTAGAAAGCAAACTCTGTGTTTTTTCAGTGCTTCAAGCTACTAGTATGTTACGTATGATACTTCTCATGGTCTGTCTGCAAATCAAACACAACCTGATATAAAACTAGACAGACAGAAAAATGATGTAATCAATGTGACTCAGTCTGGTTTCATAACAAATAGTCACATCTGATTTTATAACAAAAGTTAAATGTCTGAATAACCAATAGCTATTTGCAGTTATTTTACAGTACATGAACAACTGCAGCAGTCACAAAACTTCTTGATGATAATTACACATTATGAATATTTACATTAAATGGAATTTTCACGTCACATCAGTGCTAGCAGGGCTTTATAGCATAAGGAGGCTTCCAGTAAGATCCTCCAAGATTCTGTACCAAAACAAGTCACTAATCAAAGTTACTAAAAACTAAATAATAAAAATGCCTTACTGAGCGATCTAGCTGGCACATTTTTTTCCCCAACCGTCAAATTTAAATGAAGTGACATGTATGAACAGGATTTGCATTTATGTATGAAGAAAATTGTAGAAAGAAGGTTCTGGATCTTACAACCAAGCATGAACAAACTCTAGCTAAACATAGCAAGAGTTTTCACTACTTCCCTCTGCACGTTCAGAGAGCCTGTCAGTCCTTTTTGGCCGGTTTAGATTTGTGGTTCATCCTAGCACAGTTATGGCATTATAATGCAAAATTTCACCCAGCTGTAAGGTTTCTATTTCACTTTGGTTACAGAGATTCTGTGAGGGTGGCAAGATTTGCATGTATTAACAGACTCGGTGAAAAACATTTAATGAGATTTGAAGAGCTAAACCTGTTAATCTCATTTTTCATAAGTTTAAAGGATGACTCGATTTTAATGTTTATTAAGTACCTTCAAGTGAGGAAAATACTAATGCTACAAGTTCATGTATAAAGTGAAAAGGTATAGCATTAGCCAAAAGCTAAATCTGAAGCCACCTTAATTCCAAAGAGATAATGCCCAGTTTCTACAGGGAAGCAATAAATCATTGTATCAGCCTGCTGATGGAAAAAGTGTTCTCAGTACTTTTGTTGAAAGTAGAGCTCTTTTAAAACATTATGTACAATTCAGGTTAATTACAAGCACTGGCCACAAGGGTCTAAAGCCAAGCCATAATTCTTATTTCATGCCTTTGAACTGCCACCTTAAACTTGCAGTTCTTCAAGAGGCATTTTCTGAGTCTCCCTTGAAAAACTTATTTTTAAGTAACTAGAGGCAAACAATTCTTATAAAGATAGAGCCTGTGATAAACATCAAAGGCAATACTCTGGGGATGAACACAGATGCAAAACTCTACAAAGCAAACAGCAGACAGTATACCTATTATTTTCATTCTTATCAAAACGTCCTTTAGGAAAAATAATTGTGGGAACTGATGTATCTACACCACTACAGTGAACAATGTACTGCAAAAATATATTTATAGCACTCTCAACTACTCATATTGTTTACAGGTGCCAAACAGGGCTTTCTGTGCTCAGACATGCACCACTGTGCTTATGTACAAGGAGTTCACATGGTTATAGATGACTTTGAAAGTGTTAGGTATAAGTATAGATTCAGGGTAAAGTACTAGTAAGGTCATCAACAAAGCAACAGGAAAATGGAAAGCACTCACTAAAATCCTTACTTTATCTGAAGCATTTTGTAACTTTTCAAATTAATGATTTAGAACAACAGTGTGGAAGTAATGTACAGTCATAAAACACTTCACACAAAATTACTAATATTGAGGGTTCTGAGCAACTTGCTTGTGGTTTCCCTTTGCACGTGTACTACATTTCCTCTAGAAGAGAAACAGAATATGCTCCTGTTTGGGCATTTGTATTTGGGCCTCCTTCCCAGCTTAAGTAATACCTATATCTAGTCTTTATTCAGGCAAAAATAAAGCCTGAGGTCTTAAACTTTTTGACTTCTAGTTAGTAAGCGTGTCTTAGAAGGCAGCACAGATCAAGTTAGCACAGTAAGACCTTATTTCAAAGCCTTAGAAATGAGATTATCTTTTTCTTTCTCACTTCACATGTAGCTCCAAGTCAGTGAAGGTCTATGAAGAAGGCCCAGCAGACAGACTGTACCCAGCATGTAGCAGGCCTTGGGCAAGGATCATTTCCCCAATGGAGGAAGAGAATCCAAGGGGGATTCAGAGCAAGTTATACGGATTTAAAGTGAGCGATGCTTAAAAACTAGATCTTTTAAACTAGAAAGAGGCAGATAGTGCTTATCAGATCTCACAGTTCAGGCTTGCAGCTGAGTCATTGCTCATTTACATTAAATCCCATAAAGTTGTTAAGCTAAACCTATATCAAGTTTTCAACACATTAGCCCTGCTGCAAGAGTCTTAATCGTGATAATTGATCTTTGCTTTACCTTATACTCAACTGAATTGTGGAACCAACATTTCAGCTGTCATTAGCCTTGAAAAGTCATCACGATATTTTTGCCCAACTGTACTGAACACTGAAAACTAAAGCTTGTTTTGCCTATAAAAATATATATTAAATTTGCTGCCCCCAAAAGATTACTTAAAAAGCTTTTTAAGTTAACCAGAACATAAGCCTTTTGTGCAAGATATTTAACTAAAAAAGGGTACTTTGACTTATAACATGTACCCTGCTCTATTATTTTTTGTCTTCTATTCTGTTTCATGTAGTTACACTATTATGGCCTTTATCTGAGTATAAAACAGATTTACTTCCTGCATATCAGGAACAAATAGAGACAAGTTTTGCTGAATGAAAGCAGATAACAATGTTAACCCCCCCCCCAAATTATATATCTAACTATAAATACTCAAGAATGTGTTTTTTGTAAGATTGCATTTTAACTGCCTTGTGTTTCTCCAGGAAGTGAAATTGTCCTTTGGACCAAACCCAACATCAGTTTGAAACCAATCTATAGGAAACACTGCCCAATAAAGCCTGAAGTATTAGCTGTTACAACTTGATCAGGTCTCTTTTACCATCTCAGAAAGATAAAAATAATTTAGTAACCATAAGTAGCAATCATATCTCAAACATCTGAGCATTCAATAAGACAGCAGATTGCTATAAACTTATGTATCAGCACAGCCATTAAAAGGCTTTATGTTTAAGGAAAAGCACCTGATAAAATTAAATCAGTTTTAATGGAATAAAATTAATTGAGGAGACAAATCAATGTCTGCATTCAGTTACAGTTCACTGGTTTACATATAACCCCAGTACCAAAGAAGGCAATTTAAACTGCAAGTGCTTGACCAACCTTTTTCTTAAAGTTATTTGCATCTATTTTTGCCC
>VZTB01010552.1:0-56443 GCA_013397245.1 Thryothorus ludovicianus
CTGAATTCAAACTGTGCATTCAGGGTGTGGAACCAAAACTTCCCAGAGAAAGCTCCCTATGGATAGGTAGAGACCTAAATTTGCCATGGAAAAGGGTTCAGTTCAAATTATCATCTTTAGATTCCACTTTCATATTTGTGTCTGTAAAACGAAACTCAACTTTTAAATTCTATACTCACCTCTGTATTATTGAATCTCCAAATTCAAATACTAGACTATTTCAGAATTTTATTCTATCTGTAGGATTGAATAGGCCCTGTATAAATCAGTAGCATTTTAAATAAGAAAAACACTCAGTATTGACAATATTTAATGGTCAAGGAACACAATAATCAAGCTCTAGACATACCCAAACTGTGGAGTCCACATCCATGTAGAAATTTAACTTCAATGGCTGCAACTTGATTCCATGTAATATTAATTCAGTAAAACCAGTTTTCTGTTCAGAAATATGTTTTTCTGGACCATATACTGCAAACACATCAGCAGGTGGTGGCTTCAGAGAGGGACAGAATGGATGCAGTCCTAAGAGTCAAAGCTGGCGATACTTTAAACAGAAAGCCATGTTCATTGATCGGAGGAAATCTTTCCAAAGTCAGCATGGTTCCATGGTAAAGACTTTATCTTTTCTTTGTAAAATAGTTGCCTGCTCCTACAGATTTGCAGGAATAAATTTTACATCATGTGTAGCTTGTATTAAAACAGCTAACCAAAAAAAAACCCCAAAACCCAAACAACAACCCCCCATCAGTTCCACACTGCCGCCCACCTGGATTCTGCTTTGTTTTGGAAACTTCAAGGAGTTGAGAATCAAACTTACCCCCAGGGCAAATCCAATGAAATCAATGTACAACCCTGGGAATTAATCTGGCCCAAGCCTCATTTACTCTTTAACTGCAGGAACCAAGGTCATTTTCCCATCTGGATTTTGTAGAGGCTTCTGCACATACTGATGAGTTATACCTTTTATCAAACCTTGACCATAATTTTCAGGTCTAGAAAATGATTGCACAGTGTCAGAGGATCACAGGAAACAAGATGAAAACTCTTGGTGTTAAAATCCAGACCTTAGATTTACTATGTGCCACCTCTCCTGTGCCCCCCAAAGTCATGTCCAGTATCCTTTGGAGTACAGAGACAGGCTCTGTCCTCCTTTGTCTCCAAAATCTCACACTTAGTGCCAGATGACACCACTCATCCTCTGTCTTAACTTCAGGGAAGTTACTCTTTTCCACATCTGTTGGTTTTATCTAACAGTGTGATCAGAATTTTTCTGCTGGTTGAAGGACTTAGAAAAACAAACTGAAAGTTTTTTGTTTTGGAGGAAGTGGGTCTATCTGTGCCTACAGACCTGTACCCCTCTTCCCTTCTCAGGAATCCCCTCTGTGTCTGCACATGTCATGTCTGGATGGATCTGGCCCTGCAGGAACCTCTGATGATAACAGAGCATTGTGCAGTCAGCCTGCCTTAGATCTTGACTTCATCAGCACCTCAAAAACTGCTTTTGAGAATTTGAGGGCAAAGACCTCATGTGAGCAAGCAATTAGAGCAATTCTTCCAAGTTCCAAAAATGGTTGGTGGGCCAAAGAATGCAGAAAGGATTGGCTGCAGACACCCTCTCCCTCACAAGGTGGTCTGTGTCAGCATGCTGGCCAAGGCTCTACCTGGTACATCCAGCCTCATCATGGGAACAAAACATGCCATTCAAACGTGGCAGTGACTATAAAACAACATATCAGAAATAAAGGGTCTGCAAAAGCAATTCCTGACTAGAAGCAGACTGCACAAGGCTATGTGAACATCCCCCTTGTAACCCAGACTTGATATGAGCACATCACCTCCTCACTCCACAGACTGGCATTCCAGATGTCTGCTACAAAATAATAACACTAAGAAATTCGTGGTTTGTGATATTTTAATATCCTGAGCAGAGGATTATTTGCTGTTTAGTGTGCTTTAAAATGTTGTCCTTCTGTGCAATTGATAGCTTTACTGCTCCTGGACAGAATAACAAACAGCTGTGCTGCTAAATAAAAGAGATCTTTTGGATCATCTTGGAGCTCCATCTTGGCAGCCTTGGAGCCACAGTGACTTGCACAAAGGGTGAGTGGTCGTGGGGCAGGTTTGCCAGCTGCTCCAGGCACTTGCAGCTGCTTAGAGTTTATGTATTAAAAGATTTCACCACAGATTATTAAAGGCAGAAAGGACAGTTGTAAATCAGAGAGTCTGACCTCTTGTGTAACACAGACTGGTGATTTCAGAGCAGAAGTCAGAGATTAGCCTGACCAGAGGTACCCAGCTGGGCAATGGAAATTCTGCTCTTAGTTCACTGGAATCTGACATGCCAGTGTTGTAATTCCACAATACAGCAGAGAGTTCATTCAGAGGCTGCAGACCAGGTAATCAGATTCTGTGCAGGTTTACTTCTTGATTATTTATTCAATAAGGATCACATTAAAAGCCCACTGGAGGCAGTGAGAGACTCCTGTTGACTTTGCAGCAGCCTAAATCAGACCTGAAGCATTCAGAGTTTTAATATGCACAATTGGAATTTGGTAGCTTCTAGAGGTCTGTATCAAATTATGAGCTCCCTTTGGAGTAATGTGCTCATCACACATCTTTACTTGCCCAAGGGTAACCTCTTATAAGTTGTTCCAAAAAGCTTTCCTGCCTGGATTGACACCTCCTCAGGAGACCTCAGGTGAACTAGGATCACCTACTGACCTCCTTCCATGCAAAGATGATTTCTTGGCCAAGATGAAGGAAGGTGTGGCTGGTAAGGATGGCAGAGAGGCAGAGCCAAAGCTCAGGAATTAGGAGCAGTTGGGGCAGAGCTGTTTAAAGGACTCCAAAAAACTTGGTGTGAAGCCTCAGCTGATGTGGCCTGATCTCTCTATTTTATTTCCCCTTCACAACAGGACATCACAGGCACTCCTTCCTCCCTTTCTCCTGCACCACCATTCTCCTCCAGCAAAACCTGAATGCTGTTTTTGTCAGAGCTTCTGGGGTTCCTGTAGAGCACAAGAGACCACAGAAACTGCTCATATTGGTGGATTCTGGATGCAGGGCCACATAAGCAAATAAAAATGTGTTCCTTCATAACCCTTGCTATGTGTAAAAGCACCAAAAAGAATGATCTGTCAATATCTGGATATGTCAGATGTGGAGACAGATGTGTTATATTGTCTTTTGACCACTTTATATAATCTTCTATCCCATCTGTAGAAGATTAAAAATCTATGTAATATTTTTTGGTGGAACAGTATTTTTCCAATGAGAAAAAACACAGCCTCTGATTTGTATTCCTCTGACTTGAAATCATTCATTTTAAATGACTGTTTGTTCTGCTAATTTAGAATCCGGGCAGGCATGGAAACAATTTATTTTGGTTTGCAAAAGGAGCTGAGCTTGGGTTTGTTAAGTGCATACGTACTCTGTTGCTTTGGGATGCAGTACAGCTCCCTGCTGGAATAAGAGTTCTCCAGAGGCAGGAGCTCCATAGTGAGCTCCATGATGACACCCTCAGGGAGGAACCTGTCCTTGATTGAACATCAGATCTGTTGCATCTCCCTTGTCTCCTCCACAAGAGGTTTTTTTTCTAAAAGTCTTTAACGAACTAAACCCTCCCTGGCCACGCCAATGTGACGCAGCCCAGACAATGGGGAAGTGCTCACTCAGGAGCCCAGTCTGACACGGAGCCTCTGGCCAAACTCAAATGGGGACTGCTCCACCCCAAAATCCAGTGTGGCTCGAGTTCCCTGCTCCCATGGAAAAGTCCTTGTACTTCTTACAGCCTCATTAAAAACTTGGAGTCTCCTCGTGCTGGAAGCATGGAAACACATTCAAAAAGCCTACTTGTGCAGACACAGATAAAAAAAGAATTTTGACGTCTCTAACAATGGCACTATCCCAGTAAATAAATTATCAGCACTCACTTATAATTACTTTTGCTATACTTGTACTTGCTTTGCCGCAAATTTCCCAAGACAGAGTTCTGATGTCCGCTAATTTTATTTTCCATAACATCTAAGCAAAACCAATTTTTTTTGAAAAATGCTCCTTGATATTTGAGGCAGAAAAGTAACTGGTATTGAGCCAATTCAAAAGCTGGATAATATTGTCTTTCGTGATATGCTGGGCAGCAACATGGACTACAACAACATTACATGAAGCAAGGATTTTTTTTAAATAGCTTTCATTCTGGTTTGTTACTAAACCTCAGTAACAGCACATTAAATACATGTATTTCAGTACCCCAGCACAAACATTGTGTTCTGTAACTCAAAATATTTCATCTTATTGCTCTGAGAGTTCTTGCCAGTTGACGTGTTTGCACATCTGGTAAGTTGCTAAATTTTTAATATTTCTCTACTTACCTGGTTTGACACTGCTTACCTACGTGAGGCAGAGGGAATTGGCCCTGGGAGTGTGGGCACTGCACTTTCATTGTTGACACTGACACTGGCACTCTGTAGTCAGACAGCACAGCAATGGGCCCCTTGCATAAAGTGATAATCAACAAAACATGTTAGGAGCTGTATGAATTGAAATCAAAGTAATTTGCAACAGAGCTATCACCATCAGGACGAGAAGAAGCCAAACCCAGCTAATTTCCTGCAGACAGTTCATCTCTTTTCAAACCAAAGACCAAATTCATGCTGTATCCTTGCACCAACCACCCAAGGGTTTGAAGGGGGGTTTGTTCCACAGGCAAAAGAGAGCTTGTTTCTACGGCTCAGACTGAGTGAAACTGGTGAGGCAATTTGGCTTCTGCCACGCCAGGGCTGGAGCTGTCCCAGCTCATGCTCATGCTCTCTCTTGTCTGAGCTAGGCCAAAACACTGAACCAAAAGAAAATTATTTGCTGGTTTAGCCCCCAAGGCAGACTCACTCCAGGAGCAGCCAAGAGCCAGCAGTGGCACAAGGGATGGGGGGGAGCATGTGAGGACAGCAGCTGGTGGCAGCCCTGGGAGCAGACAGCCCTTCCATCACCGTAGCCACAGTGCCATGCCACAACATCCTCAGTGCCTGCTGCCCTCACTGAACAGTAGGATCCCTTCTCACAGTCCCCTGACTGGGGGGGGATCTCTTACCACTGTCAGATTAATGAGAGTGTCACAGTCCTAGGGTGGCTTTATCTCTGAACCAAAGACATTCCTTTCTCCATTGAACGGTATGAAATTAATGAAAATTAACAACAGCCCATGAACAGAAGCACATTAAAGCTATGCAGCTGCTATAAACTCACAGAGACAGGGTCATCTCTCCACAGATGGTTGCTCTGAGTATTTCTAGCACTGTTGCTAACTAATCCTATTAGAGAGAGCCAGGACTGTCTGAGATTCCCCAGCCATGTGTCCATAGGCAATGTGCAGACAGAAATGCATGGCAGAACCCAGGATCCCCTGGCCACGTGTCCACAGGCAGTGTGCAGAGAGAAATGCAAGGCAGCAGCTGCTGACAGCCTGCCTGGCCCTCAACTGCCTGAATTTCAGAGCAGTGTTGTGCTAAGCTGCCAGCTCTGCCCAGCTCTCTTCTGGGCTCACCAGGGATCTTCTTCCAGCCACATCTGTCCTGCCAAGTTGGTGCCAGAGCAGAGAGTAAATTCTGTCCAGAGAGGGGCCCTGAGTATTCAAGGCAGGCAGCACAGGCTCAGCTGTCTTTACAGAGAGGAAAATTGGCTTCTAGAGCCTCTTAAATAAATAAATAAATAAATAAATATCTTAATTCAAAAGTGAGAGAGGCTTGTGGCCAAAATTTCACATTTTGCAGTATTTCAAAGAGCTCTAGTCTTTGTTCCAGGCTGAAACTCCAGCCCAGTTGGCACAACTCCCATGGGTTTCAGAGCAGCTCAGATTTCATTCTCTAACACAGACTCCCAAAAGCACTGGCTTATGAAAGGTGAGCAACTTCTAAGAAATGGGCTGGAGCCAGACCTGATCTTCCTTATCACTGTCTCCCAGTGTTTTAGTGTGAATAGCAGGCAGGTAGCTGGTGGTGAAAAGAATCCACAGTAACAGCAGAGTCCCACGGCTTGTTAAGGCACAAGCTCCAGCCCATCTCCTGACTGAGCTGCACAACATTGCAGCAAGGCTGCCCATAGGATGCTTCATAGGGAAGGAATGGAGCTACACTTCTTCTGCTGAGCTCTTTATCTTTGTGATAATCCAGGAGAGTGAGTTTGAAAAGAACCAGTAATCCTCCCTGGGTGCAGTACCATGGCTCCTTCTCCCTGTGGTGAGCAGCAGCCTGCTAAGGACATCAAATGGCAGTTCTGCACTGCCTCAGGCACCTGAGGGGAAATAAACCATTGCTAACAAATGAGTTCCTCTGAATGTCCTCGACCTACAGGTGTTTGAATGCTGGAATGAAAACGCCACCTGGCTCTGGGAGCCTGCTCCCGCCAGCAGCACCAGGTCTGCCTGCCCTGGCCCTCTGTTCCCACCCACCCTTAGGGGGGTGATTTGGGCTGATCTTGGCTTCAGATCAAGGTCTGGGCTGTATTCTCAGCTCTCCTCCCCCTGCTTCCCAATGCTGTGCAGCTCAGATCCCTTCTGTGAGACTCAATCTCCCTTTCTGTGGCAAAAGAGTGAGCCATAGGTTTGTTTTTGAAAGTTCCAGACAAGCAGTAAAACAGGAGAGAATGAAGTATTGGGATTATCCAAGCTGCTGTCTGTCTGTGCAATGGCCTGAGCTCAAGAGTTGATGAGAACTGAGCATCAGCCACCTCCAGCTCTGGTTTTGGAAGCAAATTTCCACATTGCCAAGAAGGCACAAATTTCAATCTTCCTGTACTCCTGCCCATTCTCTATGGTGCCTCTGAAAATTACAGTTTTGCCATTTGAAAACAAAAGTGCTAAGTTGGCAAGAAAGACTCCATAAAGAAAGCAATGGAAGCTGTCACATCTGTACTGTCTGAACACCATCTGTCTCCCAAGTTTACTCTGAAACAAAGAAAATCCCATCCAGTCCTCCTGCAATATATCAGTAAATTGCTTAGCAGTGGCACTTGGAGAAGGAATGAACACATTTCAATTAGGCAATGGCATCATAAAACATCAGCTCAGTAAATAAAAACCTGGGGGTTAACACTTGTAGAGATTAAGCAATCTGTTAAGTAAAGTTTACTATGGCATTTCAGGATTTTTGTTATACAGCTATATACATGTAGCATCCAAAATAGTCTCCTTAGCTTATTTTTCAGAATGTTGTTTTTGCTTTAAGCTTATGTGATTACCTTAGAGTTACCTGAGGCCCAGAAACTGGTTTAGAACTGCAGATACCTGCAGAAAGAGGTGCATGACTTCTGGTAGAGAAAGAAAAGACAGCAGAGCGATGGAGAGGAAAAGTAAAATCACAAAATGATTTGGATTAGAAGAGACCTACAAAGATCAAAAAAGCAAATTGTCCCTTTGTTTTAGGGGCTGATGACAAATGCTGAAAATGGGATGTAACTGCTGCAAACAGGCTAGTTACCTTCAGGAAATCCTAATTCCAGGTTAAATGGAACTGAAAGCTGGGATAATACCCAGTTGGAGAATATGTATCACCTCTGATTTCTAAGACTTCACAACCACTATGGTTATGACATTTGAATTCACTGCATTCTACCCTGTAAATCTCAAAATAGCCTCAAACAAGTTTGGTCCTGGAAGGATTGTATGCACTGCAAGCTTAAGCTTAGATGAGGATCCACAGTTTCCTGGCTGATTTTACAAACAGTCTTTGCATCCAAAGCAGATAAAACCTGGGCAGGCTTCAACTTCTTCCAAAGTCAGATAAATGTTTTTTGATTAAGATGAAGCAGTACAAATCCTAAAGAAGGCTGCTCCTGCAGAGTGCTCCTGCAGGTCCTTGCATGCACAGGGAGATCTCACTGTGCTTTTCAGGAGTGGTTTCTCTGCCAGCTTCAAGGAGTGGCTGCTCACAGCTGCCATCACTGTGACCCTCCACTAACTCTATGAACAAGACTTCAGCCAGAATTTGTTTTCTAAGGACCTTGTGAATATTCAGTGTAAAAAGTGAGCAGCACATTTGCACTGCAGTGAGTTGAGCCTCACAAACAGCCAAAACCCGTGGTCCAGGTTATATAGGGATAAATGAGTCCCAGGCAAACACACCTGTGATGATGCACCTTCCACTGCACTCCCCTAAGAGCTGGACCAGACCCACTGGGTACAAACATCCCCAAGAGCTGCTGAAAGCTGCTAGCTGCTGCAATGTCCCTGTACTGCAGCACTCTTGCTCCTGTGCCAGCTCTCCTTCATTGTCACTTCCCCCCTCTCCTTCAACATCCCTGCCCCCCACACGAGCTGGGAGATTATCCCAATCATTCCAGCTGTTGTGCTACACCACACTGAACATAATCAAAGCTAACAAAGCTTGCCTCACTGGCTCTGTTGTCATCTGGCACTGAAGGCTGAGGATCCAAATGAGCAGGGCTCAGGCTGATGCCATACTTGAGAGAGTTTGGCAGGGGAGAGTGGGGAGAAAACAAAAAAAAGCTGTGGATTTTGCATGGCTGTTTTTATCATTAGAAGACTTCAGGGAAGTATTGATAGGGTGGCTTGATGCTGTGATTCTGAGGGTTTATCAGTCTTGATATCTTTCTGAAAGGCAGACTTCTTATACAAATATTTCTCGGTACACCTTGGATTACGAATGCTGGTTTACCTGAAGCTGTGCTCATACAAGGTCCTGGATAGTCTTGCAAATCCAATCACTTGTGCTGACACAGGCAAGATGCAGCCTTCCGCCTTAACACTGTGATTAACGCCGTGGCACCCTCAATGCATCCACCTGAAACAAAATGGAAAGAATAAGAAAGAAAAGACTGCAGTAGAGCCTACATTATACACACTTCCAGCTCATTTCCCTAGGCAGAGAACTCCAGACTCACCAGCACCCGGGTGGATGATAAAAGAGGGCCATGGCCTTTGGCAAAAATAAGTCCATTTGCTCACCCAGCTCCATCCAAACTTGCAGCAATCAGTGCACAAAGGTGCTAAAGTAGGAAAGAGGAATGGGAATAATTTGCCAATAACAGTTGGAACTGACACTGGATCCTAACCTAGTCCCCAAATGATGAGAAGCACTGGTTAGGCAGGACAAGCAGCTGAAGGTTAGCTCTTCCCCAGGCTTTGCTTACCTAACTAGGCATAGCTCCAAGAGCCCCTGCCAGCAGTTTACAGGGTATGGTCCCAGTCCACTTCTACCTTTCTGGCTGCTAAGTTTTGTTACAAACCACTGAGAAAATACCACATGCCCATACAATGGCACTTCCCTCCCATGTCTGCTTTTTCAGGGGCTGCTGGGCTCCACATCCCAGCAGCTGAGAGCAGCTCTGAGTGAGAAATGCTAAAAGGGGATCCTAAGGTCATCTCCAAGGACTGAGACAGCAGCCATTTCCAAAACACAAAGGATTGAAGCTCTTCACACATGGCTCCACTCTTACAGACTTCTAAGCTGCTTAGTTGTTTTTAAAAATGAATGATGACATTCACATATCCTCTCCCAGTGCCAAAAAGGCCAGAAACTTCGCAAGTTTTCATGTGATGCCACTTCAGCAGGCTGAGAAGCTTTTCTTACTTTTCAACATGAGAACTGCAGCAAACTTCTCTCCATTTTCATCTTTAGTATTATACTATGGATGTGCATTCCAGAGGCATTCAGATCTTTATGAAAAGCATAGAATAATTTCCAAAATCTAGATTTATGTTGAATGAAAGAAGGGACTCCCCATTCCTCTGGCACACAATCAAAAAGGCCGGCCTCCATCTCATACAGAGCAACACTGAACATCCACAGAGCAAGCTTTATGCAAGATTCATATACTGAATATACATACACTCTCTAAGATACCATGCAAAAGTGATAACCACACACAGAGCTTAACACCCAGCACCTTAACTGTTAATACAGCACAGAGGAAACCATGTAATCCCCGAAATGAGGACAGTGCTCCAAGAACAGATCGATCTAGGGTTGCCCTTCAGTTCATAGCTGCTGACAGACAGCAAATTGATCAGTGTGGTTTGAATTTCTCTCCTGACAATTCAGGCAGGAGAGGGCCAGGAGCTCTGCAAATGCATAATCTGCGCCTGGCACTCGCTCGCTGTGTACTAAACAACGATAAAACCTTTGGAGCAAGCTGTTTCCCCTCCAGTTGGTTAACATTTGTATCCAGCTGAACTCCTGGGGTGATAACTACAGCAAACCTCCTCCTCTGAGGCAGATAAATAAAACATACTGTAAAGAAAAGTACAGGGTATTGGCACGTCTCTCTCACAGGCTCTAAGCTCTGAATGCCGCGTCCCAGTGAAGGCGAGCAACGAGCAGGTTTCTTTCCCGGGGAGGCTCTGCTCACTCTCTGCCTTTCTCCCTAGTAACTGATCCATTTTTTTGTTCCTCCTTCCCCCTGGCTGGTGCACAGAGCCATACCCCGGCAGAGGACACAGCAGCATCTTTGCTAATTCTCAAAGTGCCACCTACAGTTTGTGCGAGTGCATGTGTGCGAGCAAACAGAGTCCCAGGCAGCGATGGAGAGAGACATCCTGCAAATGATATACATATCTCTGAGTTCTGAGACATGATCAAACCAGCCCGTAGCTCTCACATGAGAGGCCAGAAATAAATCTGGGAGTGCTTCTGTTGTGGGAGCAGGTCTTCTGCCTGCGGGAGAAATCAGGCAGTGAGCACACAAACTCTGCAGGAGCACAGCAAGCCTTGCAGGGAATGAAACAGGGTCCTTCTGACTGCACCTCGGATGCTCTGTGAGTGGTCCTCCATTCCTAGCTCAGAAGAATTGCTAAAATCCAGAATAGGGACCCAGAAACTGTTTTTCCCCAATGAAACACACCAGGGCATGTGGCAGTACCAGCTCCCCAGAAGTGCCATGAAAATGATGGTAAGTGGGGGCAAGTGCTGGAGTAGAGCAGTGCTGTGGCTTCGACAGTCACAGTGGCTTAGCAATCCTCAGCACCACTGCCATCCCAACCCCACCCCTGGCAAAAAGGCCCTGCACAGGGGAGAAGCTTTTTTTAGACTGTAGGGAAGGCAAACAGGGCAAAGGAAATGAATGCAACAGCTGAGAGGCTTAGGATTTAATCAGAGCTGGCTTTCTACAGCTTGCTTGTTTTCTTCACTTATTTTCAAATGAAAATGTCCATGTCTATAGAAAATCCCAAAACACAAGCAACTGTGCAACGGAAATAGGGGGAAAAATGGGGTTTGTTTTTTATTAATTTTCTTGTAGAGATAATTTAAAAGAAATGAGAGAGGACTTCACTGCTCTGTGTTGTCTTACAGCAGTCAGGCTGGTTGGGGAGCTCATAAAAGCCATGCCTAAATCCACAGGGAAAACACTGGCCAAACACACTCTCAGTTGGAGGCTTTCCTTGGAGTTTTGCCTCCCTCACCTGGCTTTTTTGAGGGGGGTTGACAGTTCTGTGCAATAGCTTTGTCTTTTCCTTGGGCTTTCATCCAGCCCATAGCAGGCTGTGATGGACTGCCACCATCAGGGGATTGCACTGACCAGCTTTCCACTGGTGTAATGTGCAGAGCTCAAACAAACTCCCCATGGTTTGCTGAAGAGCCTGATTCTGGCTGGAAAAATCCCTTCTCAGGCCTGAACAGAGGTTTGCAGGAGGAGACTTGGAGAGCCTGGAGTGCTGTGCTCTGGAGTTCCTCATCCTTTCTGCCCCCTGCTCCAACCAACCCCAGAGAACCCAGCAACAGCCTCTGTTTGGACATGGGCACACTTGAAAATTGTTGTTTACAGTGATTTCACTTGGACTGACTGGAAAACAGGAACACAGACTGGTTTTTAAATACACCCTGTGGCTAAAAGCCTGGAAGCAGCTGGCCTCTGGCCAGGCTGTGAGAATGAACAATGATATTTTGGGGCAGAGACGGAGGCGAGCCCAGATTCTTCCTGCTATAATTTGACTTTTTTGAATGAAGTTAAATGGAGAGGTTATTAACTAATCGGATGTCTTTCAGTTTGACTCTTAGTTTTGGCTCATGATATAGCAGATACACAAAGAGCACATTCTCTATATCCCCTTCAGCCATCAGTTATTCCTCTTGCCCATCAGTTCCTTTCTTTCTTTTATTTTTTTTAATGTTTCTTTGCTCTAAGTTTAGACTTTTTGTGAGAAAAAGAACATGGAAAAACTTTTCTTCCTGACTGTTCATAATAAACACTTTTATTCTGCATGTTAACTGATTTCTTGGCTTCTGAAGAAGTAAATAAAATGTTAGGAAGTCAAAATAAAAGATGAAATATTGAGGTTATCCAGACTTCTTGTTTCCTTTACAGCTCTGCCATCAACCATTTGAGATTTTAATTTCTGTTCCAAAGCAGCAAGCAAGAAAAGAGTTTAAAAATTCTTCAGAACTCCCACAGAAATGGGTAAAAAATGTCTTACTCAACCATCTAGACAACTACTGTGTCTGCTCCAGCTCATGGCTGTGAGAGCCCAGTCTTCTCATCAGTGGTGGCAGCAGCCACAGGCGGAGGGACCACAGTGACTCCAGCCCAAGGCTGAGTTCCCACAGGGTAGGAGGCTGTGGTGCTGAGACTTGTCCTGCACCCTCCTGTGCTGACAAGGACACAGAGTCACTGAGGGCTGGCCCAGCACCATTGGAAAGCTCCTTCAGGATGGCTCTGGCAGTGTTTAGGGTCGAAGGAGCACTTAAATCACTGCTTCTGAGACAGGCTCTCAGGTCTTTTTAACAATGTAAGAATAACTAACCAGGCCTGTGATTATCTTTAAGGGCTTTTTGATCAGCAGGTGGTCACTCATCTGGCAGTTTTAGGCACGCTACTCTCCTGGTCTTTTTCTGCTAGAGAAAGATATTTGGTGGGGGTGGAGAGAAGGAAATTGAAAATGCAAAAGGAAAACTTGACCAGACTACTCCCACTCTTTGAAAACCCAAAATATATGCGTGCATGCATGAGCTGGCTAGATGGAATATAAATCCCAGCTGTACCTGGAGTCACCCAGCAATATCCTTGTTTGTACTCTTACTTCTTCCCTCCACTGAATTCTGTTACCTTAGAGCCTTGCAGTGGGTTGAGAAGAGCCCCAGAGAATAAATAGGGGGAGCCCCTGGCCAGAAAACTGCCTGGGATGGCTCCACAGCCCCACCTGTGTCTGAAGGAACCTGCTGGGAGCTAAACCAGGACTGGGAGATGCTAGAAATAAGGATAAACACAGGTAGCTGAAGGTCCCCTCATTGTTTAATTACAAGTGGGTGGGGAGCCTGCTTGTTGCCCTAGGGATAAAAGGCAGAAAGACAGAAAACCAGTCCTGTGGCAAGCTTGGCTGCCATTTTCATGAGGAAAACATAATTTTGGTAATCCTGCTGCTATCCTGTACCATTTTATTGGAGCCAGTGCCATGCTACAACCAAGTATGTTTGAGTGGTAGAGGGCAGGCATAAGCCTGAAAATAACTCTCACAAAAGTTCTTCAAGCAGAGGACACACAGCAAAGATGTCAGAAATGGGACACTGGGATGGACAACAATCAAAATTCAGAGTGTTTCTCTTACAGACCACAGTCAGCCAGCTGTGGCAAACCAGAGGAGACTATACCACATGAATCCCAACTGTCATGCAGGGACTCCTAATGCTTTACACTTTTCCATAGGTCTGAAACACCCCAGCAAAGGAGCAGGTTCAGGGGGTGAGGTCAGCTGCAGCCCAAGAATAAGGTGTGGCACCACTGCAACAGCTTGATCAGAAGGAAAGCAGGGGTTCAGTGAGCCCAGTGACCTGGACCCAGACTCTTGTGTGGCCATGGAACTGCATGGCTTTGAAAGAGCCTCCTCATCCAGGCTGCCAGTTTACATCTTTAGCTCTTAACTGACAGGGATGCACTTTGCCAGCTGCTCTCACTGTGCCTTGCACAAGAGAATCCTCTTAGAAAATGTCATCAAAACACTGCTGAAATGGAAACAGAGCAACAGGGCGAACAGAGGGACAAGGTAATGGTTAAAGGGGCACATTTTGCATCATGCTCCATGCACTGCCTGCTCAGCACTGCTGGGCTACCAAAGGTGGTTTTCCTTGGCAGACATTCACCTGCCTCCCTCGTGCAAATGGATTTCTGTGTGTCCATGTCTGAGCAGCTGGCAGGGTTGTGACCCTCTCCCCTGCCTTTTATGACACCTACTGAACGTGCCCTGGGGAGCTGTGCAGATAAACTGTACATGAGAATGTATGTGAGGAGGAGTGTGCAAGCTGGGAGAGAAGAAAGGAGAACATGAGAAACCAGACATCTAACAAAGAAGGAGGAAAAATGATCAAGCAAAGCAGTGAGATGAGAAAGTTGTTATTAGAGGCAAGAAGTGAAAAGAGGCAAATTAAACACTGGTTCAAACCAGAGTAAAAATAGCACAGGAAGAAAAGGAAAAAGAAAAGATTGCAAAGGAATACAACTGATGGCTTTCAGTAGGTGCTATCACACTCACATACCTGCTCTGCCAGCTTTGCAGAGGAGCACATCCTGAAATTAACTGCAGGGCAGCAGGATGCCCCTGGAAACAACCCTGGCTGTAGCCCTCATGCCCTCCAGCTGGGCCAACTGAGATAACAAACTTGGGGACTGCTGCTGAGTTACTGAAGTTAGTTATTTACATCTAGTATTGACCAGCCACTGCAAAAGAACTTGGCTCTGTGGCTGCTTTTTGAGACATCTGCCTCTCCCTTCACCCACAAAAGCAAATGGGGTCTGGCCCATGGAGATAAATCCAGCTAAAAGCCAAAGTTACATCCAGATACAAAATTAATTGATGCAGAATTCTTAATGTTGCAGTGTCAAGAAGGATGTCACTACTAAGATATGTCAGAAAGTTAAGACAGACTCAAAGTCCATATATTTATGCTTGATTTCCATTCTGGTCACAAAATTAAAACTAGAGATGAGGTCAAGATCAAAACTTAATCTCAGGCCATGACTTCCCTCCTGTGCCCCATGCCCAGCTGGATCTACACAGTGACCTGCATTAATCTCTGGGGACAGAAAAAAAAACAAACTGAAAGCAAAGAGAAGCAGGAATTTATGTGTAAGAAAGAACCCTATGTCAGAGTACAGAGCAATGAAAATGCATCACTGGAAAAATCACTGCTGATAGATGCATCTTGGGGTTGTCTCCCTTGCACCTTCCCAAAGCAGGCTCTGTCCTTATCCTGGATGCCCAAATTCATGACCAAGTGTCACCAACACGTATCCCAAGAAGGCAGCTGGTACCACTGTTACCTGTGGCTGACACTCAGACATCTGAGGAAGCGTGGGGCACTGGAAAGGTAAAAGTGAGTCACTCCACACCTGTGTGCCTGCCCTGCTCAATCCTCATTCCCCCCAGGATGAGCCTCAAGGGCAGGAGTTTAAGAAAGCTGTCCTGGTCTCTCTTTCCTGCCTTCAGTTTTCCTGCCTGACCTTTGCCAGGTGACTCTGCAGTTCAACTCCCTCCCTGCAAAAGAAGGATCACAGAACCACCCTGCTCCAGGACAGCATTGCAAGAATAAATGCATTAACAGTCGTATTAGGCACAAAGGCAATGAGAGGTTGGATTAATATGAAACATTACTGCACATTTGATTTCTAATGTTACATTCCTGATCAGACCAAGTAACCTGATTTAGTATCTAAGAGCCACTCATGCTGACAACCTCTGGACAGCAGACAAGAATAATCTCAAGACCTGAGTGTAAAGTCCAGCCCTGGTCACTCTTTGGCTCTGCTGTCACTTCTCTTACAGTGATTCCCCACATTTCCAGGGGTTCACACACTCAGAGAGCTTTAGATCTGAGCAGAATGAAATATCAAGGGAAAACAAAGCCCTAGGACACATATTTATATGCAGTCATAAAAATACAATTCTTTCTTTGATTGTGTATTATCCTGACAATCTCCAAGTGTAAGTACATGCTACTCCAACTAATCTGAGGTGAATCTAAATGTTAGTGCACCATTTATTTGCTTTAATATGAATATAGGTCTTCGGAGAAAAGAGAAGCCGTGTTAGCATGCCTGTGTGATAGACAGGAGGCTTTGAAACATTGAATAAACATTTTTATGCCATAGTTTTATAGGTAGGATTCACACTATGAACTCTTTAACGAATAATGTTTTACTCCAAGCCCCTTGTCCTCCCCTCACTGCATCTCAGCCTTGCTGCTCTGCTTTGGGAGCTCTGTAACGCCAGATTCCTTGATTCAGCCAAGGAACAGCTGAAATAGCAAGGGAGCAGGGGGGGAAGGTCGAACTGACCTTGTGCTGCACACGCTGCCTGGGCAGGAGCCTGCTGGGGCCCATCCACGCCTGGCTAATGCAGCTCCCTGTGTGCAAACTGCTGCTTGCTGGAGTTAATATTCACACCCACTCTGTGCAGGGGTTGCAGGTACCCAAGGAGCAATTAACCTGCCACAAATGCTTGTTTAGTCATTTTTAATCCAAGGCATTGATGGGAAAAAATTGCTTTTTTTTTCCTGCTTGGCTTAGAGTAAGAAGCAATGATGTCTACTGATTTACTGATGAAAAGCTTCCTAAAAGGAATTCTCAAACAATGAGCCCTCCAAACATCCTCTTTTTATCCTCTGATTTTCGTGCAGCATGGAATTTAGATTTCCTATGACTTATACCTGCTTTTGTGAGAGAAATGCCCTTTTTAAAACATGCCACTGCCTCCTTACTGGTGCAGCTGTCTTGCTTTTAGAAAGAAACAGTTAAAAGAAATATATTAAATCTTATGCCAGAGCCAGACCTGCTCTCTCAATTCCTTTGAGTCAATCAGCACATCGATGCTGCTGTAAATCAAAGGCAATTTTGCAGTACAACACCATTTTGCAAGGCAGGTACTGCCCTGCAAAGGTAAATGCATGTGCATATTAACTATCAGAATTTATTCAAAGTTCATAACCTCCCAGTGTTTTGCTTATGGTCCAAATATTCAAACATATTAATTTAACTGACATATTTAAGTGAAGTACCAAAAACATATGTACAAGGCATATACTATAGATGTGTAGATACACCACATATACATATTTATTTCACTACACAAGAAGATGGAATCATTGCTATATCTCATGTAAAGCTGGTTGCTGTTTTCTGTAGATCATGATGACAGCCTCAGTTGGAAAACTGCAGGAAATTAGCCTTGAATACTCTGCATAAATTCTCAGCTTTTGAGGAGCTGCAAGAAATCAACTGATATTCAAGTTAAAACTGTTCCTCAAGAAACATGCACATTCTGAAAAATGTGATTTTTCAAGCCAGTTTAACTAAAGACTGTGAAGCAGAGGAAATAAATGTGCAAAAGAAAAGACTTGAGAGAACCCTGAGAATATTTATATTGTTAATTACCAGATATGAACAAAATATTAGTGTATCTTATTATCACTGTGTGCTTCAATATCATAACAAAAATGAAACAAGGCTTAAAATTGTAGAATGTTTTTTCTACAACCAGTAGTTTACTGTGAATTTGTTACCACAGTCTTATCCTTTAACTAGTCAAAGGGATAGTCAGCAGCAGAGATATGGCTTTTCTGGAAAGCTAGAACATGGCTGAGATACATTTTCTGATAGAGGAATTCAAATGTTTTAAAAACTAGGTCTATTCCATCTCCCACTTTTCTGCAGTACAGGCATGTGAATGCATTACTTGAAGCTCTGTACACTGTGAGCACCAGTGCCCACAGAAATTCTTGCAAAACCCAGCAGGGAGTATGAGATGGCTTGCCCAGAATGAAAGCAGGATCAGCTGCTGCCTTCTTGATGCAACAGCACAATCCTCACTCCACATGAACCAGCAGCTTTATCATCCTCCAGGTCCCTTATGTGTTGATGAGCAGAAATAAGCACAGCTATAGGAAAGATGTGATCAAGAGATGGCTCTCAGAGCACCTCTCACTGCACAAAGCAGTGAAGTTCAGCTACCTAAGCCAAAGCCTTATGGCATGAAGGATAAAGCAGGGGCACTTGCCATCTTTCCCTTCAGTCAGTGCCTCAGGGGCTGCACTGATTCCTTGTACCTGTCACAGGAGGTGCCTTGACTGCCAGGAACAGGGGCAGCTGGCAATAAATCCCTGTTACAGGGGCTGCATGTTTGTAAGCACAGAGGCTTGCGTGTGTGTGGTCTGTGCATCTGCACTTTGTGTGCACACAGGCAGTGAATTCCACACTGAATGTTTATATAGACATACATCTGGTACACAGACCCAAAAGATGGATTTTTCAGTATAACCCATGGCCATCCCATGTGACCTATATAATTCAAGGGCAGGAGAGCTACATAACATAGCATCTTTGCTGATAACAAAGCAATAATCCCCTTTCTGTGAGGAAATGACAGGTTTGAAATTGCCTTGTGTTCCCAGACTCCAAACTTGGCAGCATGTCGGTTCTTGTAAATGTTTCACTCCAGAAGAGTCTGGTGATCCATTATTAGCAGCTAATTCACTGTCAAGCATGTGGGCAACAACATTTGGACAGGAGCAATGAAGCATCAGCTGTTAGTCTGCTGCAACTCCCCATGTGCTAGAGACTGGGAGACTCTGACATAGGAATGTATTTCATGTCTTGTGGGCCACTCTGTCAGTGAGAACAACAATTCAGACAAAGTCTGGGCTTTGCAGAATCTCTTCTCCCTGCCTGAGGAAAAGTCCTGCAGTCCCTTGTCCCATGGACAAAGGGATAGGAAGCTGGTTACAATAAAAAGAAAAACAGGATGAAAATAAAAATGTGAGTGCTCAAAATTCATGTCAGCCTGAAAAATCACTGTTGGTTAAAAGTACTTGTGTCTGCTACCTCGGCAATCTGCCCTGGCAGTCAGCTTGAAGGGGGCATTTTGATTGATGATAATTTCCAATGTAGTTCAATTCTTTCGTAAGGCTGTCTCTTTTTTTAAAAACCAAGTAATTAACAGTAATGAAAATTAAAAATAGCTTTACAAATATCACCATGCTCTTAAACAGGAAATTACTAAACTCATTGTACGCTTATCTGCCACAAAAAAGATCCAGTCAGCTCTTCTATTTATAACAGCATCTCCCTCAACTAATTAGCAGCATTAGCAGCATTAGCATTCACAGGCTGTTCACCAGGAGGATCCAAAGACCCTCGTCTCATGGTCTGGGCCTGGGTGTTTTGCATCATATTCCCATTAGCTCATGGGGACTTCCTACTACCTGTGTCCTCAATAAGTCGCGTTTCTCTCATCTCTTGTCTGTACTTTTGTCACAGCCAAAGTATATTTTGCCAGGAAGTCACAGCTCTGCATGTGGGCACAATGGCACCCTGCATAAAATTCTGGCTGAACTCGCCACTGTCACCAAGACCTCAGCCCTGGTATTATCCCCAAGCCCTTTGCAGAGCCATCATAGCAGGCAAGAGCTGTTCAGCAGGAATAATATTAGATTTTTGCCTATGCCTGAGAGAGAGAAAAGAAAAATCTTTCCAGAGCAGAGGGGGAAAGTCAAATTATTCTGAATATTTGCCAAGAGTAGGAGAGATGCTTTTAAAAGGGGTTTTGATACCAGATTGGAGCAAAGAAAGAAAAGGAGGAGGAATATGCCCTAAAATAATTCCCCTTGCTGGGCTGTTTGTCTTCTAGGAAATAACAGACTGAGATTGCACTGGGAACCCAGCTCAAACTGCAAGGGGAAAAGTTGTGAAGTGAGAAAGGTTGGCTTGGGGAGAGATCAGGCACTGTGGAGTTGGCAGTGATGCAGTAAAGGGTGGGGGGAGGAGTGGGGGTGGAAATCCCATCCTAGAATTGACACTTAGGGAACTGCAAAGCTGTGCATGGAATAGAAGTCAGGCAGCTCTTCAAAAATAGGCTGGGAAATCCAGCAAAGATACAAGCTGTGCTGGCGGCTGCTCAGGAAGCCAGGACCTGTGAGGAAAGGGGCTGTGAGCATTTGCATTGCCAGGAGGTGTGCAGAAAGCATTGCACCGTGCTCAGACTATTTACACAATGATTTTCCTGGCTTCAGGAGGTGCTCAGACTGCCCCTTTGAGAAACTCATTTTGTATTTATAAGGCTTTATGAACTTGCAAAATCTTTCAGAACTTCTGATCTGTGCATAATTTCCCATGCTATTCTTCGAGTGTTTTTCTTCTCCATAACAATGTGTTATTAACTTTCAAAATCTTATTGCATGACTGTAAAATTCATGTGAGGTTTCAGAGCACTGAGTTTCAGTGGTGCTAACAGATCCATCAGTACCAAAGGAAAACATGTTCTGGGAAACATGAGAGGGTAGGAGGGCTACAATAATTCTTCATATGAAGAAAAGAAAGTTGGAGTTGTTTAATAAAGGAAGCACACAGCCATGTTCTTTACTCACAGGGGGAAAGTACAGAGAAAGAGAAAGGTACAGTGGATGTGAAGATAAAAAAGGGGAAGAAAACAATTTCTGGCTTTCTCCAAATTGTCCTTTATGCTGCAGACTGGGTGCTGTGAAACCCATTCAGGCATGTCCCCAGGCACATTGTTTCATGGCCAATACTTAATCTACAGCCAAACAAATGCACACAAGCATCCAGACTTTCCTTAATATGTTGGTAGCTTCCCAGTAAGAAGATTTGTCACACATCTTGAAATGCAGCCCACAAACCTACTTCAGACATCCTATGTTTCAAAGATTTGTGGATGCCAAAGGTAGAACAAAGCATTCACATTTTCTGTGTGATACAGACCACAAGATACCAGTTAGCACACTTTAGATCAGTAAAATAATTCTCATTAGTATCAGCTGATCAGAAGGACAGTCATGTCATTGTAAGAAAAAGAAAAAAATAAGCTGTGGAGAATCTATTCTGTCTCATCTATCTCAGTATTAATGACCTTCTTGCTGAGTAGTTCAGCTTTGACTTTAGATTCAATTTTTCTAGATTTGGAAATTGTCAAAATGCCTGGGTGAGACTCTCCAACCTTTGTGATAGAACAGAGCTGACATTAGCTGGTTATAGCAGCATTTCTAGCTCGAGCATATCTGCATCTCTGAAAATACTATGAATTTTGACAGGTTTTCAATACATTTGTCCACCCACAGAGCTGATTTCATCTCACTTGCTGAAGGAAACTATAAAGGATAGATTTCCTTTGGCTCAAAAGAGATGTCTGGGTAGCGGCAGAGTCTGTTCTTCCACAGTCATTTCAATTAGCAGGGAAAAGCCTGAGAATCCACGGGCTGTTACAGTCAATCAGTGGCCAGAAACAATTAGAGAGCCTGGCTGGGTGTTTCTTCATCCTGCATCGCTCAGACAGGGCAGCTCTCATGGTGGGAAGAGCCAGAACCTCCTCTTGCTGAGCTGCATGATTTAAAGGCATCCTCCCTCCACTGGCACAAGGTTTCTGCTGGGTGGGAGCAGGGTGGCATCCCCGACAGGTGGGACAGGGGCTGGGAGCACTGGTGAGGTGCAGACCAGTGAAATGAGCCTGTCCCCACTGCTCCCCCTGCCCGTGGTGCACAGCTGGGGACACTGCTGTCCCCAACACCTTCTCCTCCCATTGCCTACTTTCCCCTGCAGCAGCCCCCCATGGAGGAGCGCCCTGACAGAGGCAGCTCTGGTGCCACGTGTGTCTGTCTGTCACTTGTTACACTGGGTGTTGGGGCTCTGCATCTCAAAAAAACTCCTGCCTTCATCCCCACACTGGGTCCCACCACATTCCTCACCTGCAGAAAGAATGGCAACAGCAGGGCATTTAAAAATTGGACAAATGTCAATTTTTGTGACATTACTTGTGGAACAAGGGAGAAACCCCAGCAGTGCTGCACAGCTTGGACCTGCACCCCTGGCCCCATGCTCCCAGGAGCCCTGCTAGAAGGCAGGTTTCCCAATTTCCCTGCAGATAGCTCTTCCAGCCTGTTTGAGAAGGGAGGGAGGAAAATGTGGAGATCTGATACTGGCTCTTCCTACTTGCAGCTTAGAAATATAAGAGCTGTAAAACTAATCAGTTGGTGAAATTTTCCTCTGTAGGAGTCACAGCCAGTGAAATAAGCATTAGAAAAAGATGGATGTGGCAGGTCTGATTAATCCAGGTGCTTTTCCTGAATAACGATAATTGGGGTTTAGCGTGGCTATACGTATAAAATCAAATTTAATCAGCAAATGGACTGCCTCCAAACTTACTGCCAACCCACCCTCACATTTATCTAGGTCTACTGCTATAATTTCATTGAAATTGAAGTTTTCACCCTGAAAATTTATTCTTTCACCTTTGATGGCATTTTAATCCTTTCCTTTGCGAAATACAAATTCGGCCTTTCACTCTAAGAAGTGGAGCTGCATGTTCATGTGCCTGGTCCTGTCAAGAGGCATGAAAGATCAGTGAACTTTACCTCATCTATGGCCACAGGACTCTGTTAATTCACAGCTTAGAAGGAGGAAACAGCAGGGCAATGCACTGAGTGTCAGCTGGAGCTGCCAGCAGGAAAATTCACCTGAATATCCAAACTAGAGGAATAAACTACACCAGCTCCAGGAGCAGCCCTGTGAGCTGCTAATTGTGGTTGGCCTTTATCTCCATTGGCTTTCTTACTTACAGCAAATGCAATATGGCTCGTTAGCACTGCAGCACACAGACACAAGTGTAATTACAGTAATTACTTCTCTCAGCTGTCCCAATCATAAGCATCTGAGCACCACCCCTTTGGATAGTCAGAGGACCTGAAGAGGACACTTGAAATGCATCCTGCTCTTGTGATGCCATGGAAGATCCTCAGAGATCTCCGAGTGGTTGTGAGGCAACCTCAAGGCATTTAGCATTACCTTGTTATTTATCTGATGTATGAGGTTCTGTGGGTTA
This sequence comes from Thryothorus ludovicianus, assembly GCA_013397245.1. Lineage (NCBI taxonomy): Eukaryota > Metazoa > Chordata > Aves > Passeriformes > Certhiidae > Thryothorus > Thryothorus ludovicianus. Next base: position 22,826 of record VZTB01010552.1, read on the forward strand.
ATAAGCAGCCTCACAGCTCCAGTGCAACCCTGACTGTGCTCCAAAAGAGGGATAACCCCAGCAAACCAGAGCTCAAACCTCCCTGGCCAGCTGTTGGTAGCTGTGGTCTGACTCCAGCTCCCAGACCTGCTCAACAATCCCTGGTATCCCAATGTGCCTGGCTTGGCTCTGCTCACAGACAGAACACAGAGTTCTTGACCTCCAGCCAAGCCGAGTTATTGTCTGGATTGCCTGGCTGGGATCAGCAGTGATGTTCTGAACTCCTTGAATTGTTGACTGTAAAGGGAAATTCTTATACGTGTACATATATGTGTACATGTATATACACATGCTTAGACATGTACAAACTGCTTCTCTCAGCTTCAGTGAAAGCCCATGGCTATGTGACAGGGAGGGACCTGGATGCATTAGGAAAAATGAATAAGAAGAATGGCTGGGGCAGTTTGTCTCATCATTTCCACCAGAAAATAGGACTAGTACCTGCACAGTCCTGGAACACGTTCCTGGCTTGTAAATCAGGGGCTGAATTAAAGGGAATTATTGGAGTTTGGTCATTGTGCATTCCTACAGATGTGGTGCTACTGAGGGAGAAGAAAACAAGCTGTGTGTATGTATAAACACTGAATTTCAGTGGAGCCCAGTTGTTTGAGCTCAGCCTTCTTCATCCTATAACCAGCCTTGGAGTGGCATCTCAGGCTACATCCCTCCCCTGTGGGCTCTTCTGCCTGTCAAGACTTGGCACAAATTCTTCACAAGCCAAGAGTTGGCTCCAAGAGGATGAAGCAAACTGGGAAAGCAGCCACTGCCCCAGGGGGACAAGATACAGATGCTTGGGGTCATCAGTCCTGGGGATGCAGAGGACACGTTCTTATTGACCAGGATCCAAGCCAGATGTTTCTTTTTTTCTCCTTCCCTTTCTTGTTGCCTTTTCAAGTAGGCTCTTCTTGACTGGTTCTGGGGTGAGTGCAGCCATAAGGAGGAAGAAAAGAAACACATGCTCTTCCAGTTCCTGAACATTTTCCAGTGATCAGCTGATCTTCAGACATTCTCCAGCAGAGGTGAGGAATATGGTGAGAAACACAAGACTGACAGAAAGAAAATCCCTGTCCTTAGCCCCTTTGTGCATCCGCTAGGACTTGTCAGTCACAAAAGGAATCCCTGGGACCTCTGGACCAAAGTGTAATGACCAGCACTCTAGAGTCACCCCTCCTCTCACAGGTCTCTGCAAAGCCTTTATAGTCCTCTGCTCTTTACAATATTTTCCAGTTTTGTGTTAAGTCAAACTTGATATTTGTCTGATTACTAGTTGCAAGGAAGGGATTATTCTCCACTCTCTTGTTCCTTTCCACTATAGTAAGTTGCTGATCTAATCTGTCCATGTTTATTGCCCAGTCAGTGAAGATCTTCTTCTGTATTTCCCAAGTCATTCTGAACTAATTTCTCTTAGCTTTTGTAAAGAAAAATGGAAAAAGGACCAATGTTTACTTCTAGAATAGCAACTGCTCAAATGACATTTTAATTATTTTAAGAGAATCGGTTCCAAATATCACCATATGTGAAATTAAATAAGCTGATATTGTCTCTTTACTTCCAGCTTGTGAAGAGCCCAAGAGATGCTGTTGTTACACAGCTCTTTTAGAGCACAGACCTGTGGTCCTGGGCCTGCTCCTCCCCTCTGCCCAACCAGCAGAGGCTGGCACAAGGGATGATGGAGCACATCCCACTCTGTCTCACTTTGAAAAGCTGCCCATATCAAGCACTTGGATGGGCTGCTGGAATCATGTTATGTGTGACAGACAACCGATTTTACTTGCAAATGCTTGCACAGTCAAAAAGTTAATGGGAACAGGCAGACACTTCCGTGGATTAAATCTGGTTTTGCCATGCAAGATAGGAGCAGTTCTGCAGCAGGTACACGGCATGGTGACTGTGCACTGGCACAGTGACACACACTGATGTAGCACAGCTCTGCTACTGCTTTGGCACAAGAAAAACCTGGTCCATGCTAGGACTTCTACCCTTAATCAGAAATAACATCTCTTCCACCCAAACGCGATATAAAATTCCAAACTACATAAGGGAAGAAAACCCCTAAGGCGTTCCTCAAACTCATCAGACATTAATTTTATCAAGTACAAGCTGAACACTTTTTCCTAGAGTTTACAACATTCATAGAGCCATTCCCTTACTTTATTACAGATTGGTCTCTATAATAATGCTAAAGATCAAGCCACAAAATCTGCATTTCCCTTTAAGCAAATTGCACTTCTGTTGAGGGGCCTGGAAGAGAGGAGAGCTGCCAGCACTGGATGGCTGCATCATTTCCTGAACCTTCTGCTGGGGGCTGCAAAGCATTTAGTGCTGGTTGTGTTCCAAGAGATTGAAGTGTGCTGGCGACACCCTGCCCTGGGCAAAACGCTGGCAGTCTGTGCTCTCTAAAGGGATTTAATGCAAGAGGAGTCCTTTATCATCTGTCCTCAGGGAAAACTTCTTTATCAGGTGCTTCAGGGTTTGGGCTAGCTGTGAGAGCAGAGGTGGTGGCAGTGCCTGGGACTGGAGTCACAAGCCTCATCAGGGAAACTGTGTGTCAGAAGGGATTCCCCAATGGAAATGCTGTGACCAGTCCAATGGAAATGTTACTTTGGGCTCGTTGCCTCCTCTGCTTCATAAAGGGTGTCCTGAGCTGGCACCAGTGTGTGATGCTCAACTCAACCCATTGGATCTGCAATTCAGAGTAAACCTCTTAAGATTCAATCTGTGAGTTTAAATATACAAGAAACAAAAGTATCTGATGATGGCACAAGCAGATCCGGCCTAACAGCTGATAGAAACTGGGATAAAATGTTATTACTTTGGTTTTTAGGACAAACTGGCCCTGTCTGACAGGCAGCTCAACCACAACTGATGATATAGAAGGATCACTTGATACTATAACTTTCTGAACCTGAAATAAAACTGGAGAAACAATAGTCAAAGGGAGGAAGCACAGGCTTGAATAATGTAGGTTCAGATAATAAATACATCATAGAAGGCAACAGGCATTTCTCTCTATCAAAATGTCCACTCAGATGGGGAAAAAAACCCCATAAAAGTGCACAAAATAGCATTTGTGAAAGAGTCCCCAAAAAACCTTTAAATGCAGCTGAAATTTGACTTGATATTTAGAGCTCAGACCACAGCTTCTCAGAACCACTTTGCAGAGTCTTTTGTTTATTAATGGTTGAAGATGCTGCAAATTTCTTCTTGTATTTCTTTTTCTTTCCTTTTTTGTTTCTTTTTATGTTATGTGTACATACGTACATACACACACACATTATTTATAAACAAAATCCCTGCCTTCCTGGATGAATGATGGGATGCCTGTGATTACAGCAAGAATTGTGCACCCTGGCAAAGACAGACATACTTGTAAGCTGGAGGTGCAGAGGTACCCATCATACTCTGAAGGACCACATAAAGCTTCTCAGTATCACAAAAAGCTGCCAGTGGAGAGGCAGACTCTTGTGACATGATCCCTTCCCTGCTAGGATTCAGGCTGAGATAAAATCACCCCGAAAATGAATCTTTAAAGTTCACTTAAATTAAATAATTATCTGTGTTAAATCAGAATACTCGAAACAGTACAGCATTCTAATTTTCCCTTGACTTGAGAATAAATATTCATCTTTCCAAGATCTCCAGAACACTTCTCCAAAGGTGCTATCTCCATATTTTATCTTCAACTGCTGCAAAGCGCAGACATTTATTTCCTAGTATAAAAAAATACACATTTTATAAAACAAAATCCACAGGATAAATACTTTTTTTCTTTGTTTTTCAAACCAAAACAAATTTCTCCCAGCCTCGAGGATCTTCCCCAGGACTCATTTAATTGTAAACCTGGACATGTACAACACTATTAATTCAACAGTGTTAAAGGACACTGTTATTTGATTATATGAGTTTGCTCTTCAGTGGCACAACACTTAGCCATTATACAAGTAGAAAGAGATAAGTTATAATTAGAGACTTCAGGAATGTTCTGAAGATCACTTGTAATTGGCAACAGCGATAAAAAAACCCTAATTCATTTAATTAGGCATGTGATAGATATTATGACTTGTAAAACCTATCTAAGCTTATTGATAAGGAGTAATTATTGAAAGTGGCTTCTGTTTACTGACGGAACAGCAGCAGATACATTATAAACAGTCTCTAATTCTTGTGGACGTTGCCATTTTTGCTCTCTTTTGTTCTGTTGTAGCACTTAAAAGAGTCTGCAGCATGGCAATAATGGTAACACTGGGCTTCTGCAAAGATTATGGGCTGTTCATGGCAAATTAGCTGAAGATCAGGTCCACAAGCCCTGTGCCATGATAACACCTCCATGCTGAAAAGACAAATTAATGTATGAAAGCCCCAGAAGAGAGTTACTCTAAAGTGCCAGGTATGATGACCTGAGCATCCCCATTTCAGGTTACTGAAGGATATTAGCATTTGCACAAGGTCTGGAAATTGGTCTCACACTGTGCTTTTAATGACAAGGGAATATCATGATTTGGAAATCTAAGCAACTCATCAGGAGGCTGGGCTCTTAAATGACATTTAAATTGAATGGTGGGTAAGATGTTCTCCAGAGCATCCTCTATCAGCTTTATGTTTTGAGTTTTGCCAATCTCAGAGTAAAAGCTATAATTAATTTCTCCTTTTCAAACATTTAAATTATAATTAAAGACAACATACATAATAAGAAAGTTTTCTCTTGATATTACATGCAATGTTGGAGTTAATTATTATAATTTTAGCTCGTGGTTTTTCTCATTCAGAATGTTAATCTCTCTGTAACACTAAGAGATTGAGGAGAAATTTGAAGAAAATTTTTAATTTTTTTTTTAAAAAAAAGGCTTCTGTGCATAAGTTGAATGTAGCATGCATCTAATTATGATGAAAATATTTAATTGGCAATGACTACAAAATAAACTTTGTTCTTGTTATCAAGAGGTTTTCATCCCTTTTTAAGAAGTACTTCTGGTAATTAAACAAAGGTGAAAGAATATTATACACAAAATTGCAGTAGCTCATTAACTGGGTTGTTGTACAGATTCAGCTGGATACAGCTTTGATGAATTTTAGCCTTGAATTTTAGCACAGAATCCCAAATCTGCTGAGTTGGGAGGGACCAGAAGAATCATAAAGTCCAGCTCCTGGCCCTGCACAGCACCATCCTCAAAAATCACACCCTGTGCCTGAGAGCATTGCCCAAACACTTCCTGAGCTCTGCCAGGCTTGGTGCTGTGACCACTGCCCTGAGGAGCCTGTTCAGTGCCCAACCACCCTCTGGGGGCAGAACATTTTCCTCATATCCAACCTAAACCTCCCCTGAGCCAATGTCAGGCCACACCCTCAGGTCCTGTCACTGGTCAGCACAGGGATCAGTGCCTGCCCCTCCTTTCCACAAGCACTAATGCTCCCTCTCTGCCCAGCCAAGGAGACTCTCTGGGAGGCTCAGGTTAAACAAGATTTCGAGTTTTGCAGAATGGGAGCCATGGTTGCTCTCTGGGAGCCACTGAAGTACAATAATTCAAGAGAAGCAGGCCAGGTTTTGCCCTCTTAGCAACCTGGGCTCGGACTCCAGGTGTCTGGGCATTCTTAGTGCCTGCACTTTGTTTTGGTGCTTCCAGAGAGGTGACAGACACAGCTGTGATGCTGTTGGGGAGCAGGGGAGAGGGAACACAAGTGCCATCCCGGGCAGGTGTGCAGGCTTTTCTCCCTGTGGAGCCCGTGGCTCTCGCTGGCTGTGCCCACAGCGGGGCTGTGAGCCTGCACTGACAGACCCAGACACCTCCTGCCCCAGCTCCAGGCTGACAGGGACCCCCTGTGTGCCAGCAAACAGCAGGCAGAGGCACCCAGTGCTGCCCACTGCACCTGGCTCTGCTCCTGTGCTTTTGTGAAATCCAGGGATGCTCATGGAGAAAATTATAAAAGCACGGGACAATGACAACCCATTCTTGGAGGAACGGCTTGTTTCTCCCTTGTCTCACACACATTATCATTCACAACCCAGGAAGCCTATCAACAACCAGGAACAAACCCCATATGCTGTTTTATTCTAGCACACAATATTGTTCATCTTTTTCCCCTTTCAATTTGAATTTGTCTTTGTTGGGAAAAACACCGTTGCAGTGCCTGTGGTGCAAATGTCCCCACTGACCTGGGTTGTGGGAGGAAGTTACACTGTTGCAGAGTTTAAAATCACAATTCAGAGATCTTTTTTAAGTCTTTCACATGCAGAAAAAGTAAAGCTTCTCCAGAGGCAGACATATTTACTACACCACATCGGCTACATCACAAGCAGCAAGGACTTAAATCTTCACACATACCCAGGTTTTGCAAAGTCTCCCAGGATGTGAACCTGAACCAAAAGGATGGATATCAAGCTCTGGTGTAAAGACATGAGAGATAACACTTAGAAAGAGAAAAATTACTTGAAAAGAGAACAGTGAAATATTACCTTGAACACAAGAGAACAACAACTTGCAATTCAAACCCAATTACTTTTTCCAGCACTTAAAGTGAAATTGCTTTGGCAATGCACAATGCTGAGAAGGTGATTGACATGATCTAGCATTTCATGGACATAACCTGGCCCAAAATTCTTTTCTTTTTTTTAAAGCAAGTACCTATAAATCTACACAAATACACTTAGCTCTATTTCATCCTATCCAAAATATCCTGTTATTTGAGAAGGAAAGAAGGAGTTCACAACTACCATAATTTATATCTTAGTTCTAGAAAAAGGTCTGCCTCAGCTCTACTAGGATTTGTACAAAAAACTGGGTTTCCTTAGATTTTGGTGCTGAGCATGTGCTTAGGAAAAAACCTTGAGATTCTTGCCCAATAGCTGAGCCCCAATCAGCTTGCTTGTTAATCTGCCATTACCATACAAAAACTAAGGATGTGACACAACAAACCCCAGTACAATGCTGTAAGTTACCGAAAGAGATTTGCTGCAGCCTTATTGGGCTTTTTGGCTGATCAAGTTGCGCCAGGTTTGGGTCCCACAGCAACTGAATTATTTCTGCAACAAGCTACAAGGATTAACCAAGGCAGCAGAGATTAGCTGTGCCACAAAGCTAATTCCCCCCAAGACTTTCTCCACTAATGGAGGAGTTCTCAGTTCAGATTTTGCAGCACAGCCTTATAAGCAGCCTGGTCATGGCCATCTCCCTTGAAAAGCTCAGAAATATCAGGATGCAAAGTGTGAGCCTATCCCTGTTTTAGGCCTCATGGGAACTCTTCTGGCCTGACTTTCCTCTGTTTATGCCACAGTTAGTGTGGCCCGTTGTTCAGTGTCACTCTGCCTCTCATGGGAATGAAAGGTCCACCAGAGCAGGGAAGTACAGCGTGGGTTTGCAAGCAGGTTATAACTTCCACGTGGGAGCATGGAACGGCCCTAGGTCAATAAAGCCTATGTTTCTTCAAACTCTGAAAATCCAAGTTTCCCTAAAAACAAAATCGCAGTTTTGCCTTCTAACCTGCTGAAATAAACAAGGAGCTTAAGGGTCCTTCTCACTTCCTCCAGCTCCCAGGGTCACACATCCCACTCTTCACTTAGACTTTATTTAGCACATCGTCTGGCATCCATCCCTCCAAAAACAGAAGGGGACATGTTTCAGATCACCACTCACTCCCCTTCACAGAGAGATGGAACGGCTTGGGTTGGAAGGAACTTGAAACATCATTCAGTTCCAAGCCCCCTGCCATGGGCAGGGACACCTCCCACTATCCCAGGATGCTCAGAGCCCCATCCAGACTGGCCTTGGACCCTACCAGGAATGGAGCATCCACAGCTTCTCTGGGGAATCTCTGCCAGCACCTCACCACCCTCACACCAACTCCCCCGACTTTTGGGCCCAGTCCCTCTTCACAGCACCCTGGAGTGCCTTGCTTTCCCCTGAACTGAGCTTTCCATATCCACCTCCATGCACAACACTTATGAAGCATCCTGGTTTATCTGTCAGAGAAATAACATTTGATGCAGTGCCTCTGAACTGAGTGATTTGTCAAGGTAACGGCAATGGGAGGACAGAGCAGTGCTGGGAGCTAATGTATTACTGTCCTGATAGATTCATGTTCTTAAATTGATGGCTGACTTTGCTGGACCTCTCAGTGGAGAAACTGCCTGGGCCATTGAAAATGCCATGTTAAAAATACTAGTATTTATCACTTACAGGATGTTTTATAGCCTTGGATCTATTTACAAAAATTAACCAATGGATCTCTTCCAGTTTCTGTGGTGAGAATTCCGTTTAACTAACATTACTCTCATCTTACAGCAGGGGAAATATGAAGGCCTCATGAACTGGCTGAGTACTCACAGATCTGGTTGAATGCTTTAAGAGTAACAAGAAAAGTGCACATGAGACACAAACCCATTAACACCAAGCTACAATAAAAAGTTTGGTCAGAAACTACATTAATTCTATTTTCTCCAAAGAATATGGAAATATGACCTTTTCTCTAGAGATGTGATACCACAGCTCTAAATTAGGAACAAGGGTAGAATTATGAATTGTCAATGTTTTACCTGGTGCCACAATCCAAATCCTATTTTTGATGTGCCATTGACCCCTTTGCTTATTAGTACCATATGTCGCAGCAATTCTCTGAAAAAAACCATACTGTATCTGGACATTATTTAAAGTTAATTTTCTTTGTACCTTTTATGTCAGTCATACAACTTCTCAGCAGACAATCCCTTCCTTCAGACGTCTCCTCACCAGTACTATGTGTGCAAGTGGCAAGCCTATTTTGAGCTTACATTATAAATAAGCATCCTGGTAAAGCCCAGCCTCCCCTGAGTGCCCAGTGACTCTCTCTCTGCAGGAAAATGGAAAATGAGTTTCCCTTGCAGGCGATCAGAGCACTGGCAGCACTGCAGGGCTGTTTGTACATGTTCCTCTCCAACGCCTGATTTCAAAGCTGAGTTGTGTTCCTGGGAACTCCCACACACCAGGACAAGTGCTGTTTGTATTACTTAGGAAAATAATGAGGTAATTTCTCCTTCTCCTTGTCCTTCCAGGTGTCACTGCCTGCAGAGGCCATTCCCTCCAGCCTCTGTGGTGTTCCTGGCTGTTCACAGGTGCTACCAGAACAGCTCTGGGGCCTGACGTTAGCACTGCCAGGCAATTCCCTCTGCTGTTTTCCATTTTCAAATTGCTGTATTCCTAATAAAGGTGAGGAATAAATAAATAAATAAATGGGACATTGTACTACAGTCTAAGGGGTCTTCAAAATAAGAATTAAACACCTAAAATTCTCTCTGTGCTTTTGGTTAACCCCTGGCTCCCCAAATGAAGGCAATCAACACAATATTTTTGACATTTGGAAAGCAACCTACTGAATGGCCCAACCTTCCTTACCTTTAATGTTAATACTGACTTCCCTTAATCCCCACTCTTGAAAAATACATCAGGCATATGTCTCTGTTTGCAGAGGACAAAACCCAAACCAGTCAGCCCAGAATAGCTTTGATCTTGCTTATTGAAGTTGTCTTTGTGAAATATGTTCCTTTTAAAACTTGGTTATTAGAAGTTCAGAATAATGAGACCATTAAAATATCTTAGCACAGACTGGGATCAATTAAAATAAATGGGTAGGAATAAGGACTTTAAGAACAAGTTGCTTCATCAGGGAATTCAGCACTCAGCTGTGTCTGCCTTGACTTCAGTCTTTGCCACATGTTTATTCATAGTGCCTTGATTCAGAGTTACACACAGCTCAATGTCTTGGTTATTGGACCAACTCAAATGTGCTCTTTCTTTTTTAAGGTAGAAAGACTGCTTTTTAAAAATAAGAGTGTGTGCCAGTTCACTGTCAATGAATCTTTAGTGGTCTCTCTTCTTTTTCAAACAGATGGAATTCCTGTACCTGATCTCTGTGTATATAAACCCATGCTTAAGTTTATTTTGATCCAGTAAATCAGGTGGTTAAGGATAGACTATTCACAGGGTTGTATGCCTTTCAGTGGGATTTGGGGAATTTAACCTCCCTTTGTTGAAAATTGTAACTAAAGTGCTGAACTGAATAGGGATGAACAAGCTTAACTGGAGTTTTTAGCTCACCAGATGTGCTGCTTTCTTCCCAAACTAATGCTAAATCTAAAGAAGGGGAGACTTTGCTGAATATACCTTACACAAAGAGAATTTTTTCTGAAACATAAGCCTGGATTTGAAAGCACTTATCAGCATGAAAAAGGAATCCAGAAAAAAAATATAGTGGGAAAAAAAAAAGCTTGTAACAGGTGCACAGCCTCCCTTGTGGCTTGAAAGTAGGTAGAAGTTCTTTCTTTTCTGTTTACATTGGAAGTTGTAGAAAAACTTTACAGGAGTGTTTCAAGATCTGAATATTTTCATATCTGATACCCAGCACATTTCCATTCTATTAAAAAAAAAATAGATTAATGCACCATATGGGAATTCAGGAGAGTCCAGTAAGACTTGAGTTTAGCCAGTGATTTTCAGTGTAAGGAGTCAAACAACCAGGTATTTTTTGCCTATTTCTTCTGACCCTTTTGTCTGTTCTTTGATTTAATCCTACTGTCCCCATGAGTGCCTTTCCATGCAGTTACATGACAATTATTAAGAAATGTTACATCTCTGGTTGCATGGGGCTTTGAACAACCTGGACTACTGGAAGATGTTCCTGCCCTTCCTGTGTGTTTTTAAGAAGATTTAATTGTTTAAAGCATACTTAAGCTTGGTTTTACAGAGCCATTGTTTTCCAGCAGTCTGCAGTTGTCCAGCTACACCAGGTTTTGTTGAAAGGGCTTCCAACCTTATTATCAGATGATTTTCAGTAGCTCTGCCTAAGCATGAATGTCATCTGAGCAGGAACTTTGCATCATGAGAATAAAATCTCAATAAAAAGCTCTCAGCAAGTAGCAGTTCTCCAAGGCAGAGTTATTAATGTATTAGAGCATGCTAGTTAAGCAAGGTAATTAATATATCTCTGAGCATTAGGTATGCATGGCCAACTCTGATAGCTGTCAGCAAAACATAATCTAGGTAATTTCTAGCATATAAATTGAATGCACTTTTGAAAAACAATTTCTAATTATGAAGACTAATTGATTTGGGGGAAAAGCTTGCTTTTGTTTAATTTGAACAATAAATTTAATTATAATAACAAACACCCAGTGGACAAACCATTCTGAAGAACATTATCTCTGTCCTCAAATAATCTGTTTTCTTTTATTTAAAACCTGATCCTGGAATGTCACCAAGAAAAAAACCCACATTGCTTATTGCATACACCAACATGATTCCCTATGTCGTATTTAGGGATACATCTTGCATTAAACTCACTTGCAATGGTGCATACACAGTGAGGTATCACAATCTGCCTGATGCTCAAAAGTGTGAGTGAGATATTCAATATATATTCAATACCACAGGCAATTGACAAAAAAACAAGTAGCTGGAATAGAAGGTATTTTTTTTTTATTATCAGCTTCCAGCAGCCTGGGTAGTGCATAGAAAGCAGTGGAACAAGACCAAGGGAAAAAGCTGAGCTGTGCCAGGCTTTCTGTTTTTCTCCTCAGGACAGGAGTCACTCTTAAAAAGCGGCAAAGTGGGAACCAAACCCTGTCCTTCTTTGTCCCCCTTGCATTCGGTAATAACCTGTTCACACCTGGGACACAGCAGGAATTTTTGTGGTCCCAGTGTCAGCCCCTTGAGCAGAAGGTGCTGGTAAGCCCATTTCAAATAAAGCTGAAAGCCTGTAATGGTACAGCTCTCCCAGTGCTTCCTTGTTTTGCCTGTTCTCTCCCCTGAGCAATACGTGTGGACTCTTTGGAGCAGGATATTCAGTCCTTCATCACAACACAGAACAAATATTCTGCTGATTGTATTGGGCTGTGCAGGCTAAGGGAGGAATGAGCACTCATGCAGAGGGCTGATGGAAAAATCCTGCTTCTGTGGTTGGGAACAAGCTATGCACCCTTTGGCAAAGCAGGAGAAACCCTGGATCTGTACAGGCATGCACGTGTTGTCCAGGGAAAGCAGCACTGCCCACTGCGAGGGTCATCCCCTGCTCTGCTGGGACACGGCTGTGCCAGGCGGGACCACTGCCAGCACCGGGCAGGGATCCGGCACTCCTGTGCCTGCCCTCTCCATTCCTCAAGCACAGGAAGGTGACAGTGCTGTCACACTGTCACCTCCCAGCAGCTGGGTGTGCTGCTCGGAAAGGAAGATTCTACCAGTCCAATGATTTTTGCTCCCTCCTTTCTCCTGCCTGCAAGCTGCTCACCACGGAGCAGAGCTGCGCTGTGATGACCACGAGGCAGTTTTCAAAATAAAATATCTTGCTTTTGCCCATGGCAGAGAGTTGTTTTTATTGACTCTGAAGTGTCACACTCCGCCCTCGTTTGTTCGCATGGGGTTTGAGATTAGAAAGTGAAGTTCAAGCAGCCAGTAAAAATTGCTGAGATTTGGAAAGGGAACAGCACAAGAAGCACGGATTCCCTTGAAAAAGGACAACAAGCCTTTGAAGTCTTTTTCCTTTGCTCAGCCATCTAACTTGTGTGCAATTCATTGCTCCTGGGGTTAAGATTTGCATCCCAAAAGAAAGACTTGAAAAATAGCTGGTTTGAGGCACTCACACTCAGAATCCAGAGACTTCACAGGCTACATGGAGAGCTGCATCACATTTCTCTGAAGCCTCTATAACCTTGGTGCTAAGGAGTTGTTCCTGTCACAAACCCTTCATACAGCGCTGAGTCAGGTGAAACATCAGCAGGGATGTGGCAAACTTGCTTACTCTTATTTTCCTTCATGATCATTGCTTTCCCTTGCTGAGTACCTGGCTTATCAGGACAAGTTCTTCACGAAGGAGCCCTTCAGCACTGAGACATGCATTCAGATGACATAGGAAAGACCACAAAACTGTTAAAATAAAATAAAGAGAAAGAGAAAAGGGCACTTGATCTGCCTGAATTTCTGCTAAAGGCAGCTTGGAAGCACATAGGTCCTTTAAAGACTTGAGATGAAATGCAGTCTCGACTTTGAAGTACTGTATATGTGAGCTAGGGATCATCCTGCTGGAAAGATTAATGCATTCTTCATCATCCCTCAAAAACTTTCTTCTCACATTTATTGTTTTACCTCCTGCTGCATTAACCTCATTACAGCTGGAAGTTTCTGAGCTGTATTCCTAGGAACGAACTCAGGAAGAATTGTCTGGTTTGCTGTTCTCGTGTTCAGTTGCAGGGGTAAAGCAGGGGTTTGGGAAGTGCTTGCTACTCATTGCAGCTCTCAACTGGTCTCAGGCAAGTCACCACAGAGGGTGGTGTGAAAATCTCCCAGAAATGCCAGAGACCAAGTAAAATAAAAATTTTAACAGCTGAACAAGCCAAGCAAAACTTGTTTGGTGAAGAGGAGAACAAGGTCAGTATGTGTTCAATCCAGCTAGGTATGTCTGCTGCACTGTGTGGCTTCTGAAACTCTGACAAGTAAACCTGTGAGGGCAGGCTGGGCAATTCAAGAGCTAGCTGAGCAAAGACACTCATTGTCACAGAGTAGCCTCATTGTCAGACAAATCAGAGCATATGAAACTACAGCAGTAAGACAAATCTAAGAGAAATTCATTCGCAAAGGACTGAGAGCAAATGGAAAGAAAAAAATTCCTCAAACACTTGGCATAAAACATCATCATCCTGATACCACAAGTGAGAGCAACAGGAATGAGGAAAATTTCTGTCACTCTGCAGAATACAGAGCCCTGCAGCTACCAACTTTCCTCATGGGAGTAGGGAATCCCTGCAGAGGCACAAATAGCAGCATCTGGCTCTGAGCTGAATTCCCAAGGTCACTTTTAAGCGGAGGAAGAATTTAGCTGCTGCTGAGGCTTGAAATGTGGTACAAAGCACCATGATGGGCTTTACAGAAGCCCACGCATTGTGCCCCTGCAGAGCTCTGCCAAGGAGGAGCAGTGCAAGGGGCAGGGAGTGCTACATCCTGGGAAGCCCTCCCGCTCCCTCCCCTCTGGAACACCGTGGCACTGCCACATCCAGGGAAGCCCTCCCTCTCCCTCCCCTCTGGAGCACTGTGGCACTGCCAGTTCACAGCCCCAGCAGCACTGCATGGACTGCCAGGAACCTGTCCATCCAGACAAGTACCCAGGAATACACTATGGGGGTGGAAGGACATGAAGGATGAAGATTTTATTATTAAATTATAATTGCATTTAATAATTTCACCTTATAACCGAGTAACTGGCTTTCAGGTCGTTGCCCTACAGGGGATCTGCTGCACAGGGAGTGCCGAGACTTGATTGCTTTTGATTAAAGTCCCTGCAATTCAAGTCCCTGAATTTCAAGATTTCTGGAAAATGTCTGGTTTCAAGACAGCATTTTCTGATTGAAAGCACAGTGCAGGGCGATTCCAGCCAGAGATGAGATCCCCTCTTTCCAATGCACAGGAGTTGATTTTCACTAGAGAGTTTACAGCAAAGCAAACTGCAGAAGGAGAATCCTGACTGCAGTGTTTGCTTCAGGTACACAAGGGTGATTCTCATTAGCAACAAAGTCATTAACATAATCTTTATCTTCTTCTTGAAGAGAAAATTGGTACGTGGCCAAAGGTTTTGTTTCCCACCCACTCACCTGGCCCCAAAGCCATCTGAAATTTTCTCATTAGGTTTCCTGCCCAACTCTCCCACCACAGGATTTGTATGCTTCATAAAAATTAATGAATTAATTCTGCCAGCAGTCCTATGACAACAGAAAGTATTACCCCCACTTTACATATTTTAAAGATGCAGACAGCTCTACAGGCTTGACTGGATATCCAATATAAAGGATGGGAGTCTCATGGATTTCTCGGGTGCCTGATATTTTTATGCTCTAAGAGCAGTTCCAAGAAAATTCTGTTAGACACAAATATGAAATACTGGGAATACAAATGTGATTTATCCCCATCCTATCAGTCAGGCACCTAACAGAAATTTAATTAGGTCTTTATTTGCTCTAATCTTCCCCTGTAGTCTCTGAAGAGAAGTAGAGCAACTTGTGTCCACATGGTTGTGCAATAATACCCACCCTGGGTCTCCTCTCTCCATATATTGTCCTCATAAATGTGGAATGAGTTTTCTGAAATAGAATAATGAGCATATTTCCAACAGATTTTGCGGTTCAGTTTCCTCTAGCTCAGCACTACTTTGTTGCTCTTACAGAGTCAACAGGGCCTCCAAAAGGACTGGCTGCAGTGCAGCAGTCCCTGTTATTGCTGTGCTGCACTTGTGTACCTCTAATTTTGATATTGCACAAGCCTACAATAAAATGTCAATCTGTACTCCAACAGACTGATAATTACGAAGGAGCTACTTATCTGTCTAATGAAAGAGTGATGAGGATAATAAGAAGATCTGGCCTGTGATACTGTGCATTTATCACAAAAATGTTAATTAAATTTTGTTCAATCTTTGCTGGTCTGGCTATTTGCAAAGGAGGGCCATCACTGTTTCTGGCCATGAATGAAAGGTGTGGTCTCTAGCAAGGAGGCAAAAGTACTTTTTTCCTGAATTAGCATTTTTTTAAGCCTCTGGATGTGCATATGCCAAGCCTTGGTTTGCAAAAGCACATGAGGGCAGCAAGTGCCTGTGTGACTGGAATCATTACCCAGGTTGCAAATGTAAGAAACTCAGCATGCAAAAGACATGCATCAAAAAGTCCCCACTTCTTCCCTGGAAACACAGACCTAAGGAGCCACTTGCAAAACACAGCCTTAGATCTTGAGCTGCTGCAGCTGCATCTGCAGACTGCTTTCAAAATGTAATAAAATGCAATTTGAACAAGAGGAAAAGAATGTGATATATGCTTTATAGCTAAATAATTAACAAAATGAATTGACAGGACTGAAATATTCATATTTTTAAATATTTATAAATTAATTTTTAAAATCAGGATGCAGTATTGAGTTATCTTTAAAAGTCTGCCAATCTAGGACCTCTCAGTTTCATTTCTGCTTGTTAGTACAGTTATTAATGCTGAAAAAAATGACAGGTGCTTGGCAAGAGAGATGAATTGCAGCTTCCAAAACAGAAACAGCAGCTAATGGTTCTACACTAGTGTAGGGTCAGCTACTCTGCTGGCAGTCACTGGAGGAAACCCAGCTCCTGATCATCCTGAGTGGATGTGCCCAGAGCTAGACAAGCCATGCTGAGCTGTGCCAATAAATCCCCCAAAGCAACAGTTCCTGGCCCCATCAGAGTTAGCAACAACCTGTTGCTGACTGATACAGGGGCAAGTAACAACATCCCTCTGCCTGGGGTCCTGGCTGGACCACTCAGCAGCCTGGTGTGCCTCAGTGACAGACAAGAAAGACCAATGCAGGAGTGCATTGGCTGAAGCTGTACCTTACTCCTCCTTGTCCCCACAACAGTCTGCACACCATAGTGAGAATCTCACCTGTCCTTATTTGTCCCAAGATAAATGAAAAATATTAATAACGAGGTTGGTGACATTCCACTCTGGCACCACGTTACCATGCAGGAGGAGACTCCTGTCCGCTCTCCATCAATCCCTGAAAGCATTCCTCCTGGAACACAGCCAGTTTGCTGGACATGCACAGTCCCTTCATGCTCACAAATGCCACAGACACCAGAGCACCTCGGGTTCCTCCTGCATGTCCCCCTTGCAAACACAAAGTAACAATGGCACAAGAGCAATGATCCTTTTCAATACCTCTGCCTTATGTTTCTCCTTCCCTTCCCTTTGATACTTATTAATGTAAATACTCTGTATTCATGTAGCAGCAGGAGACCATTACCTTCTGACAAGAGTCTGTTTCCATTGACATCTCTAAATTATTCTCATTTTATGTGACTCAGATGGGTTACACTTCAAGAGGCTTGCACGGTAGTGCTTAGAAGAACAACAAAAGTTGTCAATTTTATATCACTTAAGTAAATAATTACTTTTTTCAAAAAAAAGATATTTTAGTATTTGTAAGTGTGTGAATATCTGGAGCTTATATCTTTCCAGAACAACAAGAATNTTTTTTCAATAAAAAGATATTTTTATATTTGTAAGTGTGTGAATATCTTTCCAGAACAACAAGAATAAAAAGTCAGTTTATGACTCACAGAAGAAATAGTTTAATCCATTTTTCTTAGAAGGTTCAATAGTTTAATCCAGAACATTGCTTTAATCTTTTGCTTTAATTTAGGACTATACTTCAAATAGAGCTGAATACCATAACAGAATGGATAATCACATATATGAACAGTTCCCAAATGGGACATAATGGGACACAACCAGTGAATAGGAAAGTTTTATAAAGATACTTCTCAAACCAGGAGATCATTCCTCTGATCAGCCAATGTTGTTGCATCTGCTCCCGAGCAGCCCTGGCCCATCACAGCCCAGGCCATGGAGAGATAAGCCTTTAAGAGATGCAGATCACAATCTCTGGATGATGTTGATTATCTGAACTTCTTTGCTTTTCACTCGCACTTTCTGGC
The DNA here is from genome assembly GCA_013397245.1 of Thryothorus ludovicianus. Classification (NCBI taxonomy): domain Eukaryota; kingdom Metazoa; phylum Chordata; class Aves; order Passeriformes; family Certhiidae; genus Thryothorus; species Thryothorus ludovicianus. Next base: position 40,325 of record VZTB01010552.1, read on the forward strand.
AGTTTCCTGTCTTAATCTTTTAAAAAGACCTCATTTAAATAATGATCCTTCTCTAAGAGTCAATCGCTTTCTTGAAGTGAGCTGATGTAAATCGAGTAGGTGGCTTGTCATCACATCATAGACACATCAGAGAGATGCAGCAAACTTCATCAGGCTGCAATTAGTACTTTCAGAGCAATTTATATGGTTCATTTTGTAGTGCCACTGCTGGTCCTACGCAGTGAGGGTTTCTCTTCGTGATTACAGATGTTACTCAAAACAGTTATAAAATTTCTTCCTTTAGAATCACTCTATTTATGGGATTATTTATTACATGTATGGACAACTGAGTAAATCAGAAAGAATTTGAAAGGCAAAACATACCCTTTTCCAGTTCAGAAGGTGTCTGTGTATATAATACCATCCTCTCAGACACTCTGTACAAAATTATTGGTTTGTTTATTTATAAGAATAATGACAGCCTTGCAGCTTGTTAGTGAGAAGTCTGTACCAAGGATTTGGTATTTAAAGCCTGACCTTTGAGTGGGAAACAACAGCTGAGGTGGTTATTTCTTGTCTTTGAATAAATTAAAGTATTCCTTAGTGCTAGGACTGGAGAGCCCCAGAAGGCCTTTCTGCAAGTTTCCTCTCAGAGTTTCCACTGCAGCAAACACCAGTGGAATAATTGCTGGGAGTTATTCCTGTAGTAACTGCTCATTACAGCCCAGTGGAACCAGAAACAGGGGGGCACATTGGGGCAGCCTGTCTGTAGCACGAGCTGGTGGAGCAGAGAGCCTGGGAAGGCAGAGCACAGGTACAGGCACCCCCTGGTCCCAGCCAGCACCCACCTGGGACTGCCCCTGCAGCCATCCCTGCCTCTCTTACCCTCACGGGCATCTCTGCCGAGGATGGCTTCTTCCCAGGTTATCACCCAGGAGGTTTTGATGCAAGGAGCTGTCAGAGGAGATAGTTTAGATGCTGGGAGGATAATTCCCATCTTTCTGCCTTAAAAGGGAAGTAAATAAAAATGCTCTCCTTAAATCGCAGAGGCACGTGGGTTTATTTGGCTGAACATCACCAAGGCATTCACTCCTTGATCTAAAGGCAGAGAGTAAGGGCAGTAGTAACCTGGGGCAGGGGGAATAACAGCTACAATGAGCACTGATGTCATTAAAAACTGCAGTGTCAGCATCCTGCAAAACAAGCCAACACTTCATATCCCCCAATTTACTCTGCACTGATGCCTTACTAAGGACTATCTCATAAATTAGCCACCTAACAGCAATTATCAAGGGGAATGTGTGACCATGGGCTAATTCATTCTGCTGAATACTCAGGTGAGCTAGATTTGTGGTGAGACATCTAGCTGCATGATCAGAAGTCAAAGAAATAACAAGATCACTGTAGCTGTCACTGAAGAAAGAAAAAAATCATACTGAAATGAGATGCAGATGTTCAAGAGTTCAGGTAAATAACCATGGGAACAGAATACCTGGGGAACTGCAAGTGGGAGCTGCACAGTTTTATAAAGAAAGCCAATCTAGTTCAAACATGAGCTTAGTTTTGCTTTAAAGTTATAAATTTGAGGAAGGTATGAATAGCTATAAGGTTTCTTCTGCCTTTTCTTTGCAGGTCAGATCATGTTGCAAAAGCAGTTGATCCTTTCTTTGAAATCAATGATAGAAACAACCATTTTTACCATCTAGTCTGACCTTGGATTTCTTTAATAACAATGGTTATTGGGATAAAACGTTAGAGAAGTTCTAAGATGTTAACATGTCAGAGGTGCCTCAGAGAACGTGATCTCTGCCTCACCTGTGGCTCTGCCCATCTCAGGGCTGGCTCAGAGGCTGCTGGAGAGGCTGAAAATCCAGAGATGATGCTCTCTGAAATGTCTCTTGATTTTCAGATGCCTTCTCTTTGCCATCAGTCTCTTACAGCGTCTTGCTGTAGTCAAACCTGACTCTGTCTGACACCCTTGAACCAGTCTTGGTGTGGAATTCTGCAGATTAATTGTTCTTAAATTAGAAGGATAATCCTAGATTAGAATTTCAGCCTGAATTTCAGAACTTCAAAAACTCTTACAATTTTGCAGGACATTAAGACAGAGCTTTCAAATGTCCCAAGACATTCCTAACACAAAATTTTACTCATGCTCTACAAAGTTTTGCATTCAATATCCATTCTGCCCCGATGAAAAGCAGATACAATATTTATTTGCTTACGTAAGATTGTCTCCTCTAGGCACTGGGCCCAAGTATAACAATCATCTTCTATTGAGAGGATGGCTTTGAACCAAGCCATCTTGATGAAGTATTTCTCATAGCCTCATTTACAGCTGTGCATCAGCCAAACAACCCTGCTACAAACAGAAACTCCAGCAGGAATTGCTTAAGTACCCTGCTACTTTGGAATCGAGGTTTGGCAGAAGAATAAAAACCAGAGAGAGGTCCTTTGTGATGCTGTCTTTTGAGCTCTTTGATGAAAACTGAGGCTTGCAGGGTAATTTCAAGCCATGTAGCACACATGAATAGCTGTTGATAATGAGGACAAGTAAAATTAAACAAGCTAACTAATATTAGAAACAAAGGCATCCATGGCTGTATGTCTACTCCAGCCATCTAGGCTGAATACCTAATTCATGCCAAAGCTGGAGGAGGAATCCATCTTATTGTTATTTATTTAATTTTAACTCTGTTATTTATTTAATTTTAACTCTCACATTTACACAAAGTTATTAGAATGAGATAGGGATGTTTTCTAGGGCATTTTGACAAAATTAGTAATAGAATTTATTAAGAAGAAGCCTCCCATTTTTTGGAAGAATATTTTAGACTTTTAAGTGAAGTAAAAATCTCTTTAAAGTTACATATTTTTAATTTTTTCCTTCCAGAATATTTTTTTCCTTTCTTATATTTCTGTTCTAGCGGGCAGATGCTGACAGAAGTTTGGATGTGTGTTTAGGTGATTTTGACTCTTTGGTTGCCCTGCTTGGTCTGTTCCTTGGGAACCTCATACTGCACAGCTTGCTGAGACACAAAAAGCACATCTGAAATGTGGAACTCAGGACTACTTTCCACCTCAGTATATTCTCCCGTATGCCAAACATTTCCTGTGTCAGATGTAGGGCTCCATGGGAGGAAACCAGAGCCCACAGGCAGAACTGCACAGACCTGGCCAGGTACCTGATTTGGATTTGACAGAAGGCGAGTGCCTTATCCCTGCAGAATAAAAGCTCTTTGACAGCTCTGATCTAACCTGAAAGCATTTGCAACTCCCAACATCACACACCTCCTCCAGCACTAAGCATTTCCTGAGAGGAGCCCGGAGAGCAGGGAGAAGGAGTGATTTTAGTGAGAACAAAGATGAAAGGCTAAGAGCAAGAACACAGAGAAGAAACCCAGTGTGGGTGCTGGGATCCAAAGGAGTCCCCTGCTCTCCTTTATCAGACCGTCTTTCCTGGCATCTGGAAACAAGCAGAGCAGCACCAGCTCTGCCCTTTCCCCCTGCCCTATGCTGGAGCAGCCCTGCCTGGCCACAGCAGGGCAGGGAGGAGGCTGAAAGCTGCTGCCCCTCTCTTCTCTCCACCATCCCCGTGGCTTGCTCAGCAGCAGGTGGCAGTGGCAGTGTCACCCGTGAGGGGAAGGGATGCTGCTCGTCAGGTGCCGCTGTGTGAGCTGACACAAACCTGGCTGAGTTTCTGTCAAGTGCAGAGAGGAGAGTTTTTAAATTGCCTTATGCCTCAAGGACACCAGTTCTCACTCAAAGGTCAAGAGCATCGAAAAGCGACCCATTCCTGATGCAACCAGCTTGAAAAAGATGCAGAAGGGATTAAGCCAGAGAGCCTGGCACTGACAGGCAGGGGAGGGGCAGGGTTGGGTAAGTGTTTGCTGAGATGTGGCAAATGCAAAATTGATTTTCTTCTTCATTTAACATGTTTTTCACTCTCTTCGCCCCTTCTCCACCCCTTTATGATTGAATTTAAAAACAATAGTGACTTCAAGATGAAAATGCACTTAAAAGTTTAGAGGGGAGGCATGAGGAGAGGGGTCTGAGAGAGGAATCAGCTGCAAAGAGAGAAACTTCTGAATTAGGAAAGCTGCAGGGATGCATACATGGTGTGAAAAAGAATTCCCTGAGGAAAGAGGAAGGAAATGGTTTCTGCTCGCTGCAAAAGATCTGAGCTCCTGATTCCTCTGAGAGAAGGATGATGTGAACACAGCTGACAAGTCAGTGGGGACCACACCCTTGGTTTACTTTGACTTGCACAGGCCTTTCTCATGTTCATTTTACTTCAGATAGAGGAAACAGGAATTAGTTAGACATCTTTTGGAAGAGGAAAAATACAACATCGATTCTAAATTTAAAAGACTTTTCAGCTGTCTTTTTACCTGGCAAAAGCTGGAAATGTTCTGTAGGTCTGTAACATTACCCTCATTTATTGCACAGCAGGAATGTTGGGATGTGTGTGTGTGTATGTGTGAAATAGGTTGGGAATATTCTAAATTGCAGCTATGAAAATGTTTCTTCAAATACCACAGAGCACTTTCCAACTTTCCTGTCTAATTTAACATTCAGATCTGTTTGGATATGCAAAACAAAATGAGAACAAACAGGGTGGACTTTAAATTTTAGCTTTTTTTAAAAGTGATTTACACACACCATTACTGATCAAAACATCTGGAAAACAGGAGAAGCTGAAAAGCCACATTCAGCAACAAGCCTGCAAAACAAAAACACCTTTTTCCTTTGTATTCAACAACTGTACTACTGGGAACAATACTTTTGTAAGCTCTCCTTAAACTCGTATTTCCCCTTGCTTGCCTCTTTTACAGCATTTTGCAATCTCAGCTCTGCCAAAGCTTTTGTTTGGAGTAGCTGGGGACATCCTTGCTCTTGTGGTGTATGAGCCCCTTGGCCTGTGCCATCAGTGCTTCTTTCCACACTTGGCATCCCTACAGATGCTCTGTTTGATCCAGTGCAGGTTTTCCCCAGCCATCCAAATTAGTCCAGAGCAGACAAGCTTTGTGGTGCTTATTAATCATCCAAATGCACATGCACACTGTCAGTGCTAAGCTGAAAATCTCACCTACAGGGAAGGCAAGAAAAAAATGTAGAGGCAAAGGGAGGTGACCTACACTGTCATCCTGAGGGAACAATTTGTTGCAGGTCAGTTCTGGCTGCCCATGGGTGCAGTGGTCCTTTAGACCTGAATTAATACAGGTCTACCATCACTGTGTCCTCAGAAAATGATTACTTATTTTAAATTTTGCAAGCCAGGCTAGAGTCCTCAGCTAGGTTTGGCTCTGCAAATCTTCTAAGAAATGAACATCCCAACAAGGCTTTTCATGGCTTTCAGCAAAGCTTAGGTGATTATTAGAAAAGCCCCAGTTCCCAGAAATTTAGCATAGCACAGCCTGGTTTTTAACACTAGAATAAAACACAAACTGTCAAAACTCTCATATCTTTTTTTCAGCTGCCATTCAGAAACAATATTTCCAAAGGCCTCTGCACCATATAAATCATGCATGAAAAATTACAGAAAGCAGAGGGTGACTGGGCAGGGAGGTGCCCCAGGGAGCCCCAGGACACTGAACCATGGCAGCCACAGCAGCCCTGGTGGCTCAGTCCCTTCCCATGTCACAAGAATTTGAAATCATCTGCAACCTGGACATCAGAAAATGATACCATCCATCAGCTACTTGTTAAACATGGAATGATTCTACATTCTATTCACTATGTCTTTCGTGAGAACCAAGGTAAGGTCAACTTCAAAGCCTTTCTTACCTTGTCAGACCTAAAATAGAATTATGTCAGAGAAAACCTGAATATGGCAAGGCATAACTCATACAATGTATTCCATTGAATCTGCTTGATGGGGATTATGAAGCTAATCAGGTGCTCCATCCAAATCCAGATAAAGATGAAGTTTCCTCTTGGTAGATGTATGGTCTCAACTGGAGCTGTCCAGCTCACAGGACTGTAGTGGACTAAGCTGCACTGGGTTTTCAAAGTTCTGTTCTAGGAAATATTTCATGTCATAAATCTTTCTGGAGAAAAGTATTTCCCAAACTGCATGAATTGTGTCAGTGCAGTCACAATGTTCAAACTCTACTCTGTCCTCCAGCTTGAATTTCTGTTCAAGGATCACCTCAGAGCTTATGCTTGGCTCTGCCTCAAGATCTGCCTCTGGGACTGCTCTGCCCATATGCTCCCTCCTCTTTTCCCTTGAGAGCAGAAGATACACAGGAGGCAGCAACCTGCTCCAGTGAGCCAGCAAAATCCAAATCCAGTAAGAAGGTGGGAGGATTCTGGCAAAGAAGAGGCACATCAAAGCACTCTCCAGTATCCCCCTGCCAAAAAGGATTTCGGTACCTCTCCTCTTGCTCTGTAATGATTTACTTCTGCAGCGAGGGGAGTTTTCCATGTGTTTATTAACTGTCTCCAGGAGGCTTTTGGCAAATTACATTGCCATCTTCCTCCTTGAATGCATCCCACTGAAATCTGTATTCCTGTCACCTGCCCCCACCTCTCTTGGTGGCAGCTACTCTGTTCAGCTCTTATTCCACTCTGCATTCCTGTTAGACTAGCAATATCTGCATAATATCTTTGGGGGAAAAGAGCTTTTGAAATACAGCTTTTGTTTTAATGACAGAACAGCATATGCTGTCACTCCTCCAAGCATTTTCTAAGTGGTGAAAATGCTCTCAACTTATTTAAGTACAGTATTTTTCCACCAAGGCTCTTTGTGTAATGATGCTCCCACATCATTTTCTTTCAGTAGCAGTGGTTGCAAACAGGGCACATGGAAGCCAAAACGATACAGGCTGCAGCTCAGACAAGAGCTAGTCAGGGATGGTAACAGACCCAAAAAGCCAGACTCAGAAATCAACCAGGAGGCCCTGAGATTAGGAGCCTTTGGAACAGCTACAAAGACAACAAACACAGCCTGGGGTTGCTGTCCTTTTGCGTTTTGTGCACATGAAATGCCTTTGTTAATGGATGCTGTGTGCAGAATTCACTGAAGATGCGCAGCTGCCTTTTGTGCCATGTGGTGGCTGGAGATGGAAGTGCCCTCAGCTGAGGGCAGGTTCCCATTCCCAGCTCCCCAGATGCTTCCTGGCAGCCCAGAGTCCAGCCACAGACCCACCCGTGGCACTCTGCCCTGCGGCTGCCTGCCTTTGCTGCCGTGTGCAATTACTCCCAGAAGCCAAGCACTAGAGGTGTCCCTGGGGGAGTTCAAGGCAGAGACATCCACCCATACAGGAAAGGCCTGTGCTTGGGTTTGTACCTCTGGCACAAGGGGCACTGTCCCCTTGCCAGCACGTGCACACAGCTGTGAGCTGCAACAAAACTCGGGCAGCACAGAGAGCAAAGGGCAGAGACTGGTCTCAAGATGGAAAAGCTCTGAAGCCACCTCCACGCTGCCCAAGGAACTTCCCATGGATCACTTGTGCACATATCCTGTTTCTTTCTGCCTCTTCTGGCTGTGAGAACAACTGTGATTCCAGATGGTGTCTGCTCCCATGTGAGTGCCACTCAGTGTGCTTGCACACGTGTTTTGACTTGTTTTGTTTAGATTTGCAATATCATCCCTGGCTGGACAAATGCAAAGTGACTTATTGGCAAAGAGGTTTTTTAAATTATTGAATTATTTACTTGCTCATTAGCTTTGATTACAAGTGACCACGAGTTATTTAAATCAAATGTGACCTTTGAGTTCAAAACACAAACAGAAATGACAGCAACAACAAACCCAGCAACAATGTTTGTCAGTCCTAGGACTGGCTAAAGGACCATAGGGCATGAAGAACCTTTTCTGCAGAGGGAGAGAGCTTTCTTGGAACTTCCACTTCCCACATCAACAGATGTTTGCTTATTACCCCAATGATTCCACGAGTGAACAGGTAAAGCATGTCCTCTAGAGAATCCCATTATAACACACACAGACATCAGAAAGAAGAATATTCCTGCATTTTCTTAAAATAAAGACAAGAAATCTCCATAACCCAACAAGCACACTTATATTCCCAGATTTATTTTTAAATGAAGGTGCTTGGTACCTGTTCCAACAGACTGCACATCTCCCAGCTCTGCTCTGGCATGCAGCTGACACCCCCTCTCAGACATGCAGCTGGCTCTAGAGCTTTCATTTATTTCAAAAAATAGTTGAAGTATGAAAGTGTAGACAGAGACTGGAGGAGTTCCAAAGGCCTCAAAATGTCACCCTTGTTATTAAAGCAAAAAGAGAATGTAGGAAGCTGGCTGAGAAAAGGTCATAAGTTTTTTTGTGAAAGAATCAAATTGCTCTTTTCTTCTCCAGCTGTTACCTGCAGTGTTGTTGACACTTCCACTAATAAAATGTGAGGACCATGCTGGATGTATCCCAAAGCAAAGCTATGTATTGGGATGATTGGATTTGCTCCATCTGATGTCCCAGTAAGGAAACTTTCCCACCCCACGGTCATTTTTGGCTATGCTGCCCACATTAAAAAAGATGACTCAGGAGTGAGTAGAGGAAGGTGTGGAGTGACTGGAGGTGGTGCTAGCATTGCCACCCCCAAAGCTCTTCTTTGCAGGCAACTGTAGACTGATGAGGAAGAAACAACCACATCCATCCCCACCAGGGTGATTGGAGAGGCAGTTCCTCAGCTTAGAGAAAATACCCAGCTTGGATTTGCAGTCAGAAGTAGCAGTCTGTGCAGTAAGAAAAAAAAAAAAAAAAACAAAAAAAAGAGAGAGAGATTTGGCTCACACTGGTCCTGGCAGAGCTGGATAACCCAGAGATGCAGCACTCAGGCAGTGCAGACGAGCTGGATAAAGTCAGGCAAAGATGCTCCAAATAAGTGCTCAAATAGATTCACCCAGAGATTTTTTTCCATTTACTCGCTCTGTCCTCTTTTAGGGTTTATGTCCTTCAAAAGATTCCCAGACATATGCCAGAGGATGGTATAAGCTTTGCAAATAAATCTGATCCGTTGTCTAGACCATCCAAAAAAAAAAATAAAACCACCTTGATTTTTTTTCTTCTTTATTCATGATACACCTTTATCCAGGTGGGAGATCTCTGTGTCTGAATAACTCATGTGGGACTCAGAGCTCAGAGGTGGTGTAGCTCAGGCTCCTTTCCTCTCCTACAAATCTCCCTCAGCGGGCAGTGACACTGACTCCCTGCAAGAGAGGCACAAAAGCACCAGCAGGTCCTGGACGTGTCACAGGCCTGCACTGGCTCACTGCAAGGTTTTACAGCTCAGAATTAAACCAAATAAGTAAACTATAATATGATGGAAGCTAAGGCTTCCTAATGGCAGCTGGAGTCTGGCTTTACCCAGGTGGTAATGCCTGCAGGCACAGCCCCCCAAACCTGAATTGCCCCTCTCCATCCAGCCCTGCCAGGAGAGAGCTTCCTGCACCTGCAGCTGAATTCTTGAACAACCCTGAGCAATCTAAACATAAAAGAGATTATTCTCTCCAGTAATACTCCTGAGCAAATCCCAGATCAGAAAACCCTCCCAAGACAGCCAGACACTCCCAAGGGAAACCTGCCTAGGTGATTTCTTCCTCACATAAGGCTGGTTCTTACATATATCCTCAGTCCAGGCCATCACACAACACTCTGAAAATGATTATAAATGCTTGATTTACTAAATTCATGTGCCCCTGCAGACCTATCCTAGGTCTGTAATCACAAGGCATCTCCAAGCAGAAGAAGAGTACCATAACACCTGTCAGTTTCCAAAATATTTTTTTTAATCCTGTGTAGAAGTTTAAAATACATCTGCAACAGAACTGCCTTACATAAAATACTTTTGTTCCATTGAATCTGTCCCAAACTAGACTCGTTGATTAAGTCATGGATATTCTATGTAAACCCTTACATGTAACTGTAAACATCCCAATGTTGTCCCTAAAACAGAGGTCTTTTACCTGGTCTGCAAGAGCCAGTCAATACAGAGTTGAGCTATTTCAGTATGTCATACAAAAAGGTAACAGAGGAAGAATGATGCAAGAACAGGTGATGGGTCATGTGCACTCTGTGACAAAATTCTTAATTGGCATGTGAAGGTCTTGGTCCAGCTCACTATACTACAATTTCCACCCAGAAATTCTTCTGGGAGTGAGAGTTTCAGTATTATAGTCACATAAAGTAAATCTAGGTTATATTTTCATCCTATCATCTACCACCAAGCTTTTATTTAACCTTATACTTTATTGCAGCTTCTGCTCTAGCCTGTTTGGACAATAAGTTGTCAACAAAAATTTTTGAAGTGTTCTGTTCCTGGAGACTCCTCAACCTTCCATTGCTCTGGCATGTTGTTGTCATGGTTTCAAGACCACCCCATAACTGGTGTGAACCTTTTTATCTGGCTTTTTAACTTCATTTGACATCACAGAGGCAGCAGTTTCAATTTTGGATTGCCCAGGGTGTGGATAGCTGAGTGCACTCCAGTCCTTGCCCTACTGCCCAAGGTCTCTCCACGGCTCTGAGCAGCTGCTCCCTCATCTATCTGAAGCTGTACCTGCCAAGAGGACTTTTGTCTTCGCCCATCTGTGCACATACACTGATTCCTTCTTCAACACAAGCTGAACTGTGTGTATGGGAGGTTCTCTTGTGATTGCAGCTGTAAATCAGAGAGTGGGGCTGTGTCTCTTGGGTGTCTTCTCCCCACACTGAAGCTGTGAGCAAGACTCACAGTGAGCGAAAGCTGATGTGCTGACACACCCAGGAGCCAGCAGAGCTCTGGAGCAGGTCCTCCCTCACCTGTGCCAGGTGATTGGAGCCTGATGGGTCCTGGGCTTGGTGCTGCTCAGTGGCACAAACCTGTGCTGTGCCTTGGCTGATCCTGTGACAGAGGGAAACACAACTGTGCAAGACGTGGAGAAATTGCCTTTGTCCCCAGGGAAATTGTTCCCATGGGCAGCACACGGGGATCTCTTGCCAGTGCCATCCTGTTCCCTCCTGCTGGCCCTGCCTGCTTCAGAACAGAAGCAGCAGAACAAGCAGCCACACAGCCCTGCCCTAAAGGAAAAAGATAAATGCCTCTCAACTGGATTCCATCTCGCTTTCTCTGTAGGCAGGAGCAGCGATCCCATGTGCAATCACAATGTGACATTGTGAAGGGTATCAGGGGAGCTCCTTTTGTAAAAAACAAATGCCAGATCTCAACAGCAGCTTGTCCTTCTGCAGAGACAGGCAAATGGTGCAGAGCCCAAGTGGGGCTCACAGCCAGGCCCACACCAGGAGCAGATCAGACTCCCCCACTCCACTGGGACTCGTCCCAGGTCACTTCTCTGCAGTGGAGACTCCTTGCTCTCCATCGCTGCCATCCAACCCACAACGGGAAACTGAGGCACAGAAACACAAACTGGTTTGGCACCCCCGCGAGCCTGAAGGAAGGGCTGGGTTCCACACCAGGATCCATTTCTCACCTCTGTCTCCTAGCCCTGCCACAGTTCTCCCGCAAAACATCACTTCAAACCATCTCCATCCCTGGGGAGCCAGGGACTGGATTTTGCAACTTTCCTGGGGATGTGGCTGGGATAGAAGTTTTAAAAGGTGAATTAGCCACTCTCCTGAATCATACCAATCTTCTTTTCCTATGGTAGGCATTTAAGCCATTTTCCAGCCCTTTCTTTTTCTCCCTCTTGCAACTTCTGAAAAAAACAGGACACTTATTCAGATAGACAATTGGAGGAACAGCAAGTCCCCGCTAGGTTATATGACAATTTGTCAGGGTCCTGAGGCCCCCAGGAAATGGTGCAGGGATGATGGATGAAGGTGTGAAACAGAATTGTCACTCCACAGCCGAGGCATTAATCAACTGTCAGGGTGGCTGAAGAGTGAGGCAGGCGAGCCTGGAAAAGGGGGCACCACGCTGCCAGCAGGGCCCTGCTTCTGGCACCTCCTGCAGAAGGAAAATACTCTGGGAGAGACTGCAGCTCTGCACAGGAAGCAAATGGTCCTGACAATCCCCTGGGTAGTTATTCCTCGAGGAAGCACTCATTCTTGCGTTTCAGTGAAATTTGCTCGCAAGCCCTGCTCTGCTCCCCAGAGCCATCCACAGCTGTGGCAAGTGACTCCAGCTCTGCCAGCAGGAATGCTCATGAGCAAACCAGCACCCACTCCATCCCCCTTCTATGTATGAAACATTTTTATTTCCAGGTTGTTGTAAATTGAATTTTGATAGTAATTTTTTACAGATTTTAGATTTTTTTTCTTCTTAATTTAGGCAATTTTTCAGCATGAACTGTCTCCTTCCTCTTTAAAAATAAAAACTAAATGCTTTTGCACTTCAAAAAAAACCCCTTCCTTTTATTTTGTAATGAAGTTATTCAACAAGAGCTAATTTCACAAAGAGTTTAGTTCCTCTGAAAACTCAACTCTTAGTCAAGATACCTACATTTCAAAAATATAAGCTGATATTCAAGATCAGCTGTAGAAGGCAAGCTGAAGCCAGCTTGTGGCTCTATGCAGGGGTTACCTTGATCACTATTAAGTTTCCCTTTTCTGTTTCTACCCCCTTTATTTCTCCTTTCATTCATTTCCATGTCTCCCCCAAGCTCACACATCTGTAGCTTCCCTCAGCAGTGGATGTGTTGTCCCCACCAGCCTCCAGACCACAGCTGTGGTGCACTACAATAACAGTTTGTGATGGGTATCATATTTGAAATTTTGTTTAAGACATTCGCATTCAAAACTCCCCTTTGAAGAACAGGAGGGACAAAACCTCCCTACATGAAATTCCAGCTATTTTTTCTGGAGAATTCAACCTGGTTTGTTAAGTCTGTTAATGTCCACTGCTGCAGGCTCAACCCTGCTTTCTTGATGTTAGCAGGGTTTAAGGGTGGGATTTTGGTGAGACCTTAGGAACAGAGATCTCCTGCATATTTTTATAATATTAAGCAGATATCCTTGCATGAACATTGCCAGAAATTGCCAGATCAAAAGCTGTGAGTCATATTACTGAAGTTCTGGGCTTCATGGCACATCTGATAATCTCTGAGCAAGGAGGACAAGCCTGATATTCCCTCATCCAGAAATATTAGGTTTTCCTTCTGGGACTCAAAACAGATTTGAAGCATCAGATTGCCACAGCTGACAGGTTTAAATCAAACATCTGCTGAGCACAGCCCGGAGGGATCATGTCAAAAGAGAGAGATTAGGAGCATCTCCTGCTCTTTGGCTAGGAGTGATTCTTTTTTGGTACAGAAATTCTCTGGTCTCAGAGCAAATGTAGCCCTCAATGTATGTCTCTCTCATGACTGTTTTGGAAGAGGTGTGCAGCCCAGTAAATGAGTTTCAAAAGCCTGACAAGAGTGAGGAAGGGCAAACACAGTGCACAGCCTTCCCCATGTCTGTGCCATGCTGGTCAGGCAAGGCAAGCTTTAATTCCTCAGCAATCTGGCAAAGGTTGAAAGGCCTTCAGTGGCAGCTCTTACAGTTTCAGTGTCCATGCAAATTTAAAGTGTCAGTGTCCATGCAAATTTAAAGCCCAGCCTGAGTGAAAAATCTTATGAGTAAGGCACAGAGGGTGGAAAACCTCTCCAAAGGTTCAACACAGCCACAAAAATATTCCAAGGCAAAAGTGACAGCTCCTCATTGCTGTCCTGCTGAGCCAGGAAAATTGCTGCCAGAGGGATGCAAAGCCTGTGGGGACTCCTGAGGCTCTGCTGCCATCCTCTTCCTTCAAGGGAGTCCTTACAGTATATTCCAGGTTTTCATTAATTATGAGGGTCACAACAGAACAGAATCACAAAACTTGCAGATCACACTAGTAAACAACTTTCAATTCATCACTGAACAAATTCCCCAAAAAATAAATGTCAACTTTATGCCTGCTTTTACCACGTCACCATTCCCCACCAAACAAACCACCATGGTTTGCATTTTGCCTTCTGCCTTCATCACATGGCAGTGAGGGGGCAGATCAGGGCACACATTTTGCATGTATAATGCAACCACTGAGCAGGAAGAGTCTCAGCAGTCCTGGTTCAGCTCTGCAGCTCTGCCAAGGGGAGCCTTCAATGCTGCAGCTGCAGCATAAAGGCATCACAGCATCAGGCTTATTCATTAACTAGATGAGAGATGGAAAACCCCTGTGCCAAATAAATGGATTGCATAATCTTGAGCCAGTCTGGAATGCCTGGAAGGTAAAGGAAGGATAGTGGATATTATAAAGCTGCCAGCAATCTTTTCAGTAAGATATATAAAGCTGAGAAAGCATGAGGTGCAAATAGGAGCATATGGTGGGGGAACTCCAAGATTTCCATAAGGGGGATGCAAAATTTGATAGGTATGATCAGCTCTTTCTACCTCCATCTTCAGCAACTTCTTGCATATAATTCAGCATAAAGATCTGCTCCTTCTCTCTTCTTTGCTCCCAAACTAGCTATTAAATAAAACTCTTAAGCTCCAGGGTGAGAATCTGCTGCAACAGAAGTTTCCCTTGCTAAGTAAGGCATCTTTCCACACCACACAGACAAAGGAAGTGTCTGTCTGAAGGAATTATCACAGCAAGCAAAAGACTAATGGGACCATTCATTATCTTTAATTATATTCATCATCTTCTGGTGATTAGAACACAGTCATAAATTAAGATATGTTTAAATTCAGTACATTTGAATGAACTGGATATCCTTTGAATATCTTATAGGAAGTGAATTTGTTAGGAGTAATGATGCTGTCACCTTGACAGGGCAGAAAGGATGCTTCAGTGCATCAGGGAAGTCAGAGGCCCTTGAGGTACAGTGATGGTGGCATGAGGAGAGGAAGAGATCAACCTTTGCTTTGGTTTCTTACAGCTGAAGATTCTGAGAGCTCAACTCCCAGCGTTCAGCAATTTCTCAAGTACTGCAGCAAAGAGCATGGCCCTTTGTACTTCTGAAATATCTCGGGTTTATTGTTCTCCTCACAGGAGCTTCAGGACAAGACTCTCTGTGTGGAAGTAGCTCCTCTTCTGCCCCCAGAGCGGTGAATCCACACACAGATTTACACTTGCACAAGGGTTGCTGTTAATACACTAAACTCATGTAACCTAGGAACAGAAATCCACATTAGGACCCGGCCCTTCTAAATCCCTCATATTTTAGTGGTTGCACCATAAAGTAATTCAGTGGGAAGGATTAAAAGCTTGTGTCTTGAGCTGCACCTTCCTAGGGGATGAGTGAATGAGAGGGTACATCCTTCCCCAGGTTTTACTCCACTTTTATGTCTCTATGTCTATAGAGAAAATTTGAGCAAGTTATTTCCCAGAGAGAAAGCCACAGACACAACTGTTATGCTTCTTCCATGTCCTTGCATTTCTCCAGACATTCACTAGCAGAGCTCAAGTAACAGAGGAAGTATCAGGTGATATCTATCAGGAGCTGGGATACCTCCTGCTCCTGGCACGACACCTATGCTGACCACTTCTGTACGTGGCTCAGAGACCAACTAAGATGAATGCACCTTGGGCTGCTCCATTTCACTGCTTGGCATCTTTGTGAAAATCTCCATGGACTGTAAAAGGTGGCCCCATTTGCCTTTAGAGACAGCAGGTCTACAACATCATCAGCTGTGTGTCACTCTAGAAGCTGTCCAAGTAGAAATGTTTTTAATGTGGATTAACACCCACAAACAGGATACGTCATGCTGGCAAAATCATCTGAATCCCAGCTGATTGTCAGTGATATCAGTGGGTCTGGTTGTAACTGATATGCACCATGTTACCCTGCTTTTGCTGTGGACAAAGAACCTGTGCCAGCAGGTCCCTGTGGCTTGGTCAGTCTCCTTTTGTGGAAAAGGCTTCTGTCACCAGGGCTGTCCCAGCCAAGAACATCCATGTGAATAAACAAAAGCCCCACTGTTATTTGTTCCTCTATACAAGTTTTTGTTGGTCAGCCCCTGGAGCACAAGAGTGCTTTACACCAAAACAAGAATGTACATCAACGTGTCACACTCTGCACGTCAGCAGCCAAACAAGCCACTGCTGTTAAGGAATGCACCTCTGCCAACACAAACACCTCATCACTGGCAGCAAAGGGACACCCCCTGGCCAGATCTCTGCATTCAGCTGCATGCCAGAATTCTCTGTCATCAAATTATTCTGAGATGCTTTAACTATGTTTATGTTTCCATTAGAAAGAAAAAAAAAAAAAAAA
>VZTB01010552.1:56500-82771 GCA_013397245.1 Thryothorus ludovicianus
TTAAAAAAAAAAAAAAAGAAAAGAAAAAGCAACATGAAAAGTGATAGCTGGTATGTTACTTCAGAGAGATAAAATGTCCAATCTGACTGAAACTTTTATCTGTGAATACATCTGCAGAGCCAGGATTACTTTGAAACAGAAGGAATTCAGAGCAGAAGCAATGCTCACTTTTAGCAGCTGCTAAGAAAGTGCTGAGTGCCTTTAAAACCTCCTTTATTCACACCACCATCTAAATAAGACACGTATAGGTTGCACCCATAAAAGCTCATAATGCAGTGAACAGAAGCTGAATAACAGAATTGAACCAGAATTTAAATTATTTCAAACAATTAAAAAGAAATCCAGAGAAGAATAAAGTAAGCCAGCCTGAAGCAGAAGCAAAATGCAAATAAATAAACAGAATCAATAGAAGTTATTCTCACTTATAACCCAGTAAAATAAAATGCACTAAAATAAAAGAAAAATGAGGTAAAATACAACCAGAAGAACAGGATCTTAGTAAGAAAATGACTCCAATATATTTTCTAAGGAAAATATTTGGAATCTATAAATACAAATACTGCTTTGTGTGCTGACTTACATCAGGCACATCTGGCTTTATCTGATACCTCCCACTGATGTCCCAGAGTTCCACTATCAACCCAAGAGATGTAATACAGAAATAGAGATTCTGAGCTGGTGTAGGTAATGAGAAAAGCATTAGGTGAAGATGATGGTACTTTAGTCCTTCAAAAGCCCCAAACAAGGCTGTTTGCCTGGCACTCTGCAGTAGGCTGAACAGACTGTCCTGTGCTTAACAATAGACCAGGGTAATAACAAATACATTTGTTTTCAATTCCTCCTACTTACATATTTTCTATATATTTTAGGTTTATTTCTTTAGACTGATTTTTTGTTTTAAAGAATCATTTAACTTCTAATGAACCATAAAAATAAATTTTAAAACACACCAAATTGTTTCAGGAAGAGGTTATTTTTTTGTTAAACTGTGTTTTTCTTTACCCTAAATCACAAGGCAGGGTCCAATCTCCACATGCATTTTCAAGTTTAGGCTCCTGAACAGAAGAAACTGCTTCTGGAGGGAGGAACAACACCCATTTACCTGAATAAGTTACTGGATCTAAATTCCTACTCCTGACATTCACACAGGGGTAGCTTTCATCTGCCACAAACACTTGACTACTTCCAGCAAAGGAGGTCGAGTAGACAAAGAAAAATGTCAATTTTCATGGCAGCATGCTGCAAAATTTTCCCCTCTCTCCTCCCCCAAAAAGATCTCTCAGAGAGTGATTACACTGCTGCCATGAGCATGAGTCCACATGTGCTGGATTGTTTTAGTAACTAAACATGCTCAAAGGAGTTTCAATAGCCACTGATTCTTGGGCAGCTTTAGGTAATAACTCTTTTCACACCCACAACTAGAAAACACCACTTTATTTTCAATTCATATCAATAATCAAAGAGTAATTATGACCCAGCACTATCTGAACATGAAACACTCAGCTAATCTAGGCAGAAAAGTTCCTCCACTTTTGTTAAGGATGAAAGTACATCTCAGTGCCTTTGTTGTTAGGGATCTGAATGAAGTTTCAGGCTGTAGTTTGGTTTTGAAAACGCAATTTGCGATTAAAAAAATGCATTTATACTTCCTATTGCATGTTCTACATACATTCAACTTCTGAACATGATGGCATCCTTATTTTTTTCTGTGACATCTCATTGTTCGGCTGTTTAAATTAATTTGAAAAAGTCATTAGCTTTACATTAAGGATTGCTGTGGCACCTGGCAGATGATCTATAGAGGAAACCTGTGTTCATTACTGCTCATATACTGAGAAACATTATTTAAAAGGAGGATAGCACTAATGGTATCTGACACAAATACACATCAGTGTTCATCAATGAATCACACACTGCATTATCAATGTTAGCGCTCATAAGACCCCCACGGAGTAGGTAGGAGGAATTACTGAGGCTGCTGAGATGGGGAAATGAGGCATAGATACTGTAGAGAAGAAATGGGATTACAAATAAATAGAAAATCTAAACACAAACAAAAAAGGAAATTAACTCCAGTCTTTGTTTCTCATCCACTGCTGGCAAGACAAACCCATCCTGCTCATCCCGTCCATCTGATAACTGAGGCACCTGAACTGACCTGGAGGGGACAAACATCTCAGGATTCTCTCAGCTCCAAGGTTTTAAGCTTCATGTAGCACCAACCAGCAAGGCATTTCAACAGAGAAGAGCAACAGCCACTCACGCCAAGGCCAGCCAAGCCCATCCCTGTCCTCTCCCCTGGCAGTAAGTGAGAAGCTCACTCTGGACAAAGACTGCTGCTGACAGGGGGCTATCAGCAGCACTGGACTGATGAGCCTGTCATCCCCATCCATTACAGCTTTGATCAGGAAACAAAATCTGCATCCTCCAAACCCACAGACATACAGGGAGAAGACAGAGATGAAGGCTGGCAAGAAAAATGGTACACTTCTGCAATACGAATTTTTATTTTGCATTTGTATTTTTATGAACACTGGGAAGATAATTCCTGACTATTTCATTCATCCATACTTCTGCTTGCTAAAAATAATTTTAAGTCAGCAGAGCGAAGATTATGGGGAAAAATGAGACAGTTTAAATGCTCCATATTATGGAGAACAATAAAAAAATGTTTAAAGTTTCCTGGTTTTATAAAACACAATGGACCCTATCTGCTCCTGAGAACAGTTTAAGTACACTGCACCCTATAAGATGTTTTACCTAGTCATCCACATTAAAGATCCTATTGGTACTATCAGGATTGCAGTAACATTTTGCATTAATGCTTGATTTTACCTTCAGTTTGGGAAAGACACAAGAGTCTCTCAGAAGTTGTCCAACCCACCTCCGGGAGTGAGAGATGGGTCACTCACTTTCAGCAATGAGCAATCTCTGCATTGTCACTACAGCAGGTTTCTGTACATCATTTTCCACTGGGATGAGATTTTTCCAAGCAAGAAAGCCAACAGGATACCTGAACTTGCATACGCCTACTCTGCCTGATGTAGATTTTTTTTTCCAGCAAAATTTCTCTCAAAATTTTTTCCACCAGCTAGGTTTGGGATTCTTAGGAGCTGATGTTAACTCCCAAAACATATCAGTTCTTGATAGAAAGAAGACATACCTACCTCTTCTGTAGGTGAATTGTATTTGTTCACTAAATAAACAAGAGAGAAACCCATTCTCTAGGGTTTCACCAGCTGTTTTTGCTATCTGCCCCCTTTTACCAGTGATTAATATGGGCAATGAGCTCCTTACCCTCTAAAACTCCACCTTGTTAGGTTGGCAAGTATTATCAACCTCAACACACACATCTGAGGGCAGAGGATCACCCTGCATCTCCTCAGGGCCGTTTCACCAAACCTCTTCTTGAAACATTACAGAGTGCTGTGGCTCAGTCTGGAAGCCACAAGCTCAGCAGACAGTTCTGGAAAACTTGTGATGTTCTAAAACTAGTTTGACGTTGGTAGAAGAGTCTTAGGAAAAAGTTAAAGCAAAACTATTGTAGCGGTTAAACAGCAGTTCACCGATCTTGAAGAGGCAGGATTGAGAGTGAGTGCTCCTTGGCATTCGGATCCAGCAGATCCCCATCACAGAACTCTGGCAAAATCCTGCTCCCATTCAGTTCAGCAGTGCAAGATCTGATATCACAGCTGCACAAAGCTGGAAGCCAGGGTGGGCCCACCCAGGACTAATGTTCCCTTCTTGACCTCAGAGGTGGCACCAAAGAGACAAGACATGACAGAGAGCCATCAATGGCCTGAGACCTTCTCTTTCCTAAGGAGTCAAACACAGCAATGCAAAGTTGACATTGCATCACTGTCAAATTACACAAAAACAAATGGGGAAGGTGAGCAAGATTCCAGGTTACTAACAGGTTTTGGAGAAGGCCAAGAAGAGCTAAACAAGCTGCTATAAAAATGCAGACACTGTTTTGGTATCAGGATAAAAAGCCACAGAGGGCTGCAAAGGAGCTGAGGCAGTGAAGGCTTTTCAATCAGTGAGGGACACAGTTTATTAGCCTGGCAATAAACCTTATTTGTTGACCATTTGTTGATGAGATTTAAAATCAAACAGGCCAATAGCGTACATTGCGTACTGCTGCTGCTTAGCTTAACACTGCAGCACATTGAATTAACTCCATCTTTACTTGCTGTATAGCCAAGCATCTTTTACCAGCAATTATGAAGTTTGATTGAACATTGGAATCCAAATTCGGAATGCACAAAAGCTGGAATGCCCAACCAATAAATTATTTGTAGCAAGATCACGGAGAGTAGCTACAGATTTTTCATTTTTTCCTTTAGAACAATGTTTTTATTTTATGTCATTCACACCATCTTTAACCTGAAAGAGCTTTTTGCAAGACAAATAAGCAGCAGTTTCATGCTGAAAATACTGTGTTAGGTGAGACTCTAGGTACACTACCTAATGGGCTGTGAAGGAATCTCCTTCTAACTTCTACTTTTATGAGGATTTTGAGGTGTATGTGCTGCCTGCCTCATTGTGAGAAGGAATTTTTTTTCTCCAGAGACAACAGATAATCTGTTGTTGGTCTGGGTCCAGAGAGAAGCAGAGGCCAAGCCCCACAAGAACAGATACCCATTACATTATTTTCATATTGTATTATGGAAGAATATGCAGTTTTTATCCTTGCACAGAGCTCCTCTGCCTCCTCTCAGACATGACACTAGACCAGAATCTTGCAGAGAGAAGACCTTGTAGAACAAAGACCTTGCAGAACAACAGAACAACAGATTGTAGGAGAGACAAAAATTGGACAAGTTTATGGATGTAATTAAAGAGTTGCTGGCAAGGATGATTTCTACCAAGGTTACTCATATAGTTCACCAGTACAAAAATAAGCAAAAATTCAGGTTCTTGGAGGTCCGGGAGATATTTTATTCTTTAACCTATTTAATTTTATTTCTTCATTTTTTATCACTAAGGGAGGAAAAAGAGGGCATTTCAGCCCTGAACTATAAGGCTGACTTGCAGCTGGTGGCCCAGTAATTGGTATTTATGGCTCAGAACGCATCACTAACACACAGGTTGGAGGCTGATATTTTCATCACTCCTCCCTTTGCTCTCAGCTTTGCAGCTATTTCATGCACTCTGGGTTTGCCAATTACCTTCCCGAGGTGGGACGGGGTGATTTGTTTTTAATGCACGTACAGTGAGTTCGAATAGCCTGGTTTGTTTTTGCATTTGCAATTTCATGGGGACAGATTCAGGGACAAACTCACAGGAGAGACAGCACATGGCCTTGGTAAGCATCTCAAAGTGTTCTTGGAGCTTTGTTTCACCCCAGCCTATTACAGATCTGTTCCCAGTCTGGCTCTTAGGCCACCAGCCAGCGCTGCTCCCTTTGGTTTGTGGCCTCTGTGCTTCTGGTGCCTGTCAAGCTGTCGTGCAGTTCTCATGCTTTGCCTTCCTGGGGATGGGGAAGGATGCTGAGGCCTGGTAGGATTTGGAGCTCGGATAGAGAGATATTATTGAAAGAGCTCACAGAACGGGTGTTCAGAGTCAGTCCAGGAAAAGATGCCTTGACAGAATCCTATGAACAGAGGATGAGATCCCAGTATGAGCCAGGAGGTGCGAGGGCAGCTTTCATGAGCCATGCTGCTGTAGTCTGCAGCCCTAGATTTAGGATTTTTGAGGAAGTCAAATAGCATCTCATCTGTAATTCAATCCTCTTTCACTCTGTTCTGGATTCCTAGAGTCCCAATTTCCCCCAGAGATATAACATATCCTGCCTGAGGGCATAGGTACCAACAAATTGAAAGTGTCACCATTTTGTCATATTTGTCACTTTTGGATTCAGCATGCTCAGAATAGGAAAAGGAAATTAAAAGATCAAGAGCACAACCATCCAGAGCCCATAGCATACAGAGAGGCTGCCTGGGATGATACACATTCCTGGGTGAAATACCAATTTCTGAAGTCATTGAAACTAGTCAGAGTCAGATTGCACAGATAAACTCTTAAATACACAGTAGAGTTTAAAAGACAGATCCTATACAGATTTAATTAGCATGCTAGAAATAGAGAAGAGATACTGGAAAGCCACATAAATCTGCATCCCTAGGATTTCTGAGTGTGAAGAATGGAAAAGGGAAGGCTTTCATATAGGAAAGACACGAAATAAAATATTTCAGTGAATGGATAAAAACTTTCCTGCAAATGGGCTGCTGGAATAACCCAGGCAGAATAAGCTTCAGTTTCAACTGAAGCATGAAAGTCAATAATCTCTTAACCTTTCTAAATGCTTTGCTCTTCTATCACATATACAGAGGCTGAAGGGAGTTAATCTATTCAAGGTGTGTGTGTGTACTCATTATATACAGCAGAGTACTCCTTCACAGAGAATCAGTTACTCAGCAGTCTGTCTCATTCTCAGCACTAGTCATAATTAAGGAAAGAGTCATTGCCATTTATATTACTGAGAATTTTACTAAACCCAGAAAAAACCCAGTTGTCCTTCCTAAGAAAATGAAAAGTTAAAGATAAAATGTTGTCCAAATTACCTTTTAGCTATCAATTATTTGTCTAAAAATCAGTTTCTCATACATATGTTGCAATTCATAAACCACTTTGTAGATATTTGCATTGTACATTAAAAATTAAATTTGAAATATTTCTTCTAAAAAAGTCAAACTGACCCATGCTGCCTTTCTCTTTTAAGTTTCTTTGCAAGGGGAAACACTGCTTGGGCAGAGCAGATCATGTTGTTCTCAGAGGACTGCATCAAGTTTTGAGTTTTGTAATTACTTTGGTGTAGTCATTTTATCCCTAATGAAGGTTTCTCTTCCAGTCCATGGAGGGTGCCTTTCCATCTGGGCAACAATTAGTAGATACTCCAGACTAAGACTTTGCAGTTTCAGGACTGCATTAATTTTTAGTTGACAGTAATGAGACTGTCAGAATAATTCTTACCTCAGTAGAAATAATCTCTCTCAATCAGTGCAGCACAAAATGTACAACTGTCACTCACTGAACTTCTCTTCTACAAGTGCCAGATTGTTAGTGATAGGATGAAATAGAAAAAGTCATTGAGGGCAGGCAGGCTTGGCCCTAACAAGGGATTAATGAATAAAGAATTTCCAGACCATTATTCCAAAAGAGAAAACCAAGTTTTAGCTGTAGAAGTTGTAGTTGGAGAGAATATCAGAACAGACTCTAAATCTCCTGGCTCTCAGGATAAAATTTGGTTTCAGCTACAGAATAAGGATGTTTCTATCCTCTTTAGAACACTGTGCAGATAAATTCCTTCAGCTGTTGGGAATGCTCAGATGTTATGGCAATGGGCTCTACATAAAACTGGCTAGTATCTCTTGAGAATATTAAATTTATTGCAAATTATTTATTTTCAACAAAGATGTATGATGGGCAATGATTGCAGTAGGAAAAGATCACCGTTGCAGTCCAGCACATGCACCCACAAACCAGATGCATCAGCAGTAAAAGGGAGGAGAATTTCTCCTCTAACTATATCTCACTTGGAAAGGCATTTATTTATGGCTGGGCACTGAAGCATTTGAAGTATTGATGCAAGACACCAACAAAACATCATATCAACAGTGTTCACTGGTTAAGATACCAGTTCTTCCACCAGGAGGACAGATGTGGCAAGTTAATAAAAAAGTTCAGGTGTATGTCTGATAATATGTCAAATGAATTATTTCAGGACTTTGGGGCAGGTGGAGGGAAGACAAGGTGGGGATAAGTTGGCTGCTATTGGAACATGCTTTGCACAAGATGCAGTGATGGCAAATATCCGAGTTTCAGTGGGCTAAGCTGTGATCCACAGATAAATATAGACTAGAAATACAACAGCACCTACCAGCAGATTAACAAAACAAAATCAAACTTGTAAGGGATGAAATGCCCATTTCTGTCTTTACTGTCAAACACAAAAGTGCTGCACATAACCATGTTCTTTGAACCAGTTCTTTTTAAATATTGATACTATATAGGAAACAAAACCCAGTAGGGCTGTTCTTTCCCACAACCCAGCAGGAATCCATGTGTTCCACTGATAACTAAGGGAAAACATACACAAATGTTTAGTGCAGGGAAGGCTGAGTGTGACCGAGACAACCTCTGACAGAACTGCTTCATTGCACATCACTGCAGTGCAACACAGGCAGAGGGGCAGGGGAGGAGCTCTGAAATCCAAACCCAACCACAAACAGGCAATTGCCTCGTCTCACATGAAAACCAGAGCCTGCAAACCCCACTGCTCTGTCTGCTGTCCTGATCTATGTGCTTATTCCAGAGCTCGACTCTGAAATTTTTGCATAAATGTTTTTTGAGATTTAGAGCTTGAGTCAAAGATAGCTGAACTTGTTAGGAACCTCTAGGACCAGGTTTGAGACAGACTGCAAAGAAAAAGGCATTTCTGTGCCCAGGGCCATGCGCTACAGACCCAGCCAGGCCTCCCACCCTGCAGGATGGACACAGCACACGAAGAGGAAACACCTTTTGTGCAAGGTTCATACCCAATTCTTTGCCCTATAACACCAGTAGAACTACCTGTGTGACACAGCAGACAGCCAAAGCCCTCAAAGTGACAAATAAACTTATAAATGATAACTCTGTCAGCAGCTTAAATTGCTCAACCACTTCTTTTCTGCTTACTGGTAAATTGCTCCTCAGGCTGTTCTTGCTGAGGTTTTGTCCAATTCAGTTTCCTCTAGTAAGATGATAAAGCAAGAAGAAACTATAAATAATGAAAAACACTTTCCCCAGTTTCCCACCTGACAAATTTCACCCTGTTTTACCAAGTCCATTACAGATGATGACATATTAATTGCACTGTGTGCAGGACAACACAGAGCAATTAACACTTACTGCTGTGCTTCATGGCTGCTCTGTGCAGTTTCCAGGGGGAAGTATGACATGAAATCTCATGACTGTCATGAAACCAACTGTAGTTGACACTGAATTTATATTCTTCCATGCCTGCCTAACACCCAGTTCAGTGCCTGCTGGGCTTTCTCTTATAGGCAATCTGGCAGCCTGGTACAGGAGACCTAATTTCTACAGACATGGCATAAGAACAAATTGCCCAAGTTTTGGGAGAACTGGGGATTTAAAGGAAGCCTGATAATGTTCAATAGCCTACCAAAACAAAAGGGAAAAAAGAGCCCAAATGTTCCCGACTTTGTACAAGACATTTCATCTCCCCCAAACCATGGACTCCTGGAATGCAAAGAATAATACACTGGCATTCTTAGGATGAAAGCTATATTTGTGAATTAAAACACAAAAAACAGAGGAGATTTTCTCACATTTCAAGCTCACAGCATTACTAACAACTCAATTTTATTAAAGACAATAAATTTGGACCTAAATCACAGCTTTTATCTGTAACTTAACATTGCATCCAGCAGAATTCCCCACTGGAATTTCTTCCAAACAGCACAAATGAACTTGTTCCCATAATTAATCCTAACATTGTTAATGTTTGGGTTTAGATATTGCAGCTCTTCCCCCAGGTCTATTTACAGCCTATTGCTCTTTGCCACCTCCTACTCCTCCCTAACAGGCACCAGGACTGAAGGGTTCAGCCACAGGCAAGGATGGCATCAATTAATGAGTTCATTTGACTCTTGCACCAAAGCCCATGGCCACCATGCTCTAACCATAAATAGTGCCTGGGTGGTGACAACCAAACTCCTTCCCTGGATTATTCCTACCCTGGATTATTTGTTGCAGATGTTTATTCTCAGCTGGTAAGGTGGAAAGGATAAAAACAGACGTATATCTTAGTCTGGGGGTTTGCTCATTGTGACTTAGGCACTGCCAAAGCAATGACTAATCCCAGTGAAAGTGAAAGGAAACTATTTAAGTTTGACAGAGGATTCAGCAAACATGGGCACTCCTTCCAGCCTCACCAGGTGGCTCTTAGCATGCCAGGGAGCTGCAGGTGACTGGGAATGTTTAAAGCAGCACTTACAGAACCATCCTAACACACAGTCCTAAGGCTGCAGTCCAGCATGACTGTGAGGTGGTGAATTTCCTCAGGAGGGACAGACAGGCAGCCAATCTGGCCTGCTGCACATGCCTAAATCAGTGAGCATTGCATCATTGCTTGTGTAGGTGTATCCTTTACTTAGCATCCTGAATCTGTAGGAAACAAGTTACCTTGGCACTGGGATTCTGATTGGCAAGACTTGTGAAATTGTAAGAAAGGACTAAACCGTTGGGGAATTTCTCTTACAAGATGCAATTCAGCTCTGGAAGTTGCAAAGTATTAAGTGTTAAAAGCAAGTCCCAGAATTGTATCTTTTTGTCTCTGTTTTTGATGCTCTGCTTTGCTCTAAGTTAATTGGCAAATTTCTTTTATTTGCATATCTCAACAAAATGTTTATAATTCTCTGCACAAAAATTGATTTAGAAAGGAAAGCCTGAGAGTCTTTTAAGCTGAGCAGTTGGCAGATGCATAGGACCATATATAATGTATGCCTATACCATAAAGACATACATCAGTAGTGGGTGGACTGTATATCTCCCTGTGCACTTATTTCTATTTTATGGTATTTTAAAATAAGAAATACCCTTTAAAGAAGCTGATCGCCTCAGGCTGGCAAAAAATTTACAAGGCTTACTTGAGATGTTTTTGCTTAACAGCAGAAAAAAAAAAGTCATGCATTTGAAAGTGAAACTTTCAATCATCCCAATCCTGTTGACCTCTTCTGGGTATTAAGATGCTATTGGCAGACAGCTCTCTTCAAAAGATAAATTGTGCCTTTCCACAGCAGCAGAATGGTATTTGTTTTCATGTCAGGACATATTGATTTCATACAAATTTTAGAGAAAATAACAGCTGGCCACATATATCAATGAGGCCAGAGCACCCAAGTACAAGTGCCCTGAAGAGGAGGGAAGCAAGTAGGTCAGTCATGGAATCACAGAATGGTTTGGGTTGGAAAGGACCATAAATGTCTCCAGTTCTAACCTTCTTGCCATGGGGCACCTTCCACTAGACCAGGTTGCTCCAACCCCTGGCCTTGAACACTTCCAGGGATGGGGCAGCCACAGCTTCTGTGGGCAACCTGTGCCAGGGCATCAGCACCCTCACAGTAAAGGACATCTGATGTCTAACCTAAAACTACTGCCAATTTAAAGCCATTTCTCTTTGTCCTGTGATTACACACCCTTGTAAAAAGTCTCCTCTCAGCTTTCTTGTCACCTCCCTTCAGGTACTGAAAAGCTGCTACAAAGCCCTTCCTTTCCAGGCTGAACAATCTAAATTCTCTCAGCCTTGTCCCATATGAGAGGTGTTCCATCCCTCTGATCATCTTTATGCCCTCTTCTGAGCCTTCTCCAACAGATTCATGTCCTTTTTTTGTTGGGGCTCCCAGAGCTGGATGCAGCAGTGCAGGTGGGGTCTCAGCAGAGCAGGGCAGAGCAGGGCAGAATCCCCTCTGCCCCTCCACTTTGGATGCAGCCCAGGACACAGGCTGGATCCTGTCCTGGCTCCCACCCCTAAAACCCCCCAGTCCTTCCCCCAGGCCTGCTCTCAATCTGTTCCTGCCCTGGGCCAGGTGCAGCACCAGCACCTGCTGATTCCCCTGGGCTCATTTCTGGAGCTTGTCCGTGTCCCTCTGGATGGCATCCTGATCTTCAGGTGTGTCAACCCCACTTAGTCTCAGGACTGTGTCCCAGGTCTGAGGACAGAAGGCATCCTGGGTCTGAGGGTGATTAGTGAGCTGCAGCCATACAGAGATACTGCAGGAGATATTTTGACTTGTCTTTGAGGGTTGTCTGACTTCTGACAGATGAAGAAGGGCCAGTCCAGAGGCCTCATGCTTACAGTGGGGCTGCAAGGTGGAAGCTGAGCATCTGCATCCCTCTCCACCCAGACAGGTCCTTTACTCTGTAAGGATGGGAGTAGCAATTTTTACCTCCGGAAGAGGAAGCAAAGAAATAATTTCTTGGAGTTGGGCAAACAGTTCTAAGAATGCAAAGTCAACCAGCTGGAAGGACAGAGACTGAAATCTTGCTATCTCGTCTCCTGAAACCAGAGCTGTGTTTGGAAGTCTTTAAGAATGAAGAAATATAGAAGGAAATGCCCCCATGTCTCCACAGAGGACATTATGAATCCATAGATGCTGGGAGAAAAAAGAATAAAGTTCAAACATTGCAATCAGTAAACATCTCAGAATTCATGATTAAAATCCAGCCTCACTAGAGGGTTTGGTAGATCAGGCCAGAGCTACTCATTTTCCCTGCTGAGTTTAAGTGACTTTACCCCAAGTCCCAGCACTGGCAAAGCCAGGCACTCTCCTTCCTCAGCAGATCTGTGGTGCCAAGCGAGTGCTGCTGTGGCAGAAGGACGAGTAAAGCCTCTGGTGGACAAAGAGAGATGTTCTTGAGAGAGCAGCTGCTCTTCTTCACTCCTGCTTTTATCTGCAGGATGGGTTTGTAGCATTAAAACAGATGGGTTTTCCAAGCACGACTGCTTCTTTTAGGGATAACAATGCCATTAAGAGCATCCAGGAAGGAGGCACAGCTTGCCACCACCGAGGGGCCTGCTCCAGGATGAAACAGACTTCTTGCAGAAACAGCCCCAAACCTACTTGTAATGTCTTCCCAGTTTTGTCATCATCTCATTCCCAAATCTACTGACAAATAAAATGACTGGGCAAACATTGAAATTAGTTTGCCAGCTGGTTTGGGTATCTATTTCTGAAAACATCTTAATCTTCTGGAAAAGCTCATAATTTTTAATGCAGTTGTTGACACAGTCTTTTAGAAACTGGTACAAACACAGGCTTAAGGGTTTTTTAATACTATTCTTTTCTTTCATTTCGGATCAGAGGGCTAGAATTACTGAGGTTTTTAAGCATGACATGTATTTGCTTTTATAGAATGAAACTAAAATAGGACAAAAAGGCTTAAATATTTATTAATGCTTTTCTTTACAGATTGCAAATGGTTTTGTCACGATTGTACACCCAGGACTTTGCTGTGTTCATGATGAAGTCATTAGCTGGGAACCCTATGTCAGACTTTGGAGACATTTTGACAGGAAAAAGGTTTTCTTCTTCAAGTTTGCAAATCCTGGACCAGAAAATAAATATTTGCGGTGTACCTTGGTGAGAGCACTTTACTGATAACACCATTCGTATCACATTCTCATTCATGCTGATTTAGAAAAGCCATCCAATTCCACAGCTTTGCTACTGCTGAAATAATTTTAAGGAAGACCAGTTATCGCAGGTTTTTGGGCACTTGTCTGTAGGAGTGTTTTATTACACTTGGGTAGGAGTAGCCCAAGGGAGAGGAGCATCCCAGGGTTTTGCCATCAACCTGAAACACATGCTGCACTGGTTTTAAAATGTTTACAAAGCCATAGAAGCTCCCAAGGACTTTCTGCAGGGCAAAAAGAGTGAAGGCTCCACTTTTCAGCCTCTCAGTATAGAATGCACCATCTTCACACATATCCCAGCCACCGGTCTTAACCTGGTACCAGTCCCCTTTACTCAAATGAGGTTCACTCCTATTGTTAGGGTCAAGAGGATAGCTGAACCTCTCATTTCCTGTATTAATACATTTTCCAAGCAAGAATTCACCAAGCCTGCGTGGCAGCATTAGATGGGCATGCTCAGCACTGATTTAATAGCAGTGTAATCTCAAAATAAGCACACGGCTGGCCTTTCAGCTCCCCCTGATTCCTGCAGGACAGAATTGGCATGAGGAGAGCAATTGCTATGACCCATCCTTCCCTTACCATTCTTATCTCATACACTTGAAACACATCTCCTAGTAACAGAGAAAAAACCAGAACTGGCTCAAAATGTTGCTGTTTATAGAGGGAAAAAGCAGCAGCAACAACAAGAAATGCCAATTTTTCTGTCATTCATTAAAAACAAAAAGTCTCAAAAGCCTTTAATGCAAGAATCAGATTGTTTGAAGCAAAATCAGAAAACATACTTCAGAAGCAATCTGGGAAAGAAAATGTGATATTTTTCAGAAAAAAAATCATCTCAGATAGCATGAACTCTCTATCTGACTGTACAAACCACAGAATCCAGGGCTCCTGGCCCCCTAGAGGAAGTTCCCCAGCTCCATGCCAAGCTTCAGTGATTGCAAAAGGGCCCCAAAAGCAGAGTATTTATCTCATCTTATTTTCATGGGAACAAAACCCCAGGCAAGTCCCATTGCAGTAAAGCACAGTCAGGCAGATGAGTGATGACAGCTCTAAGGCTTCATCCCCCTCCATCATGTGCAGCCCAGAAGAGAGTGCAGGGTGCCCTTCCAGAGCTGGGTGCTCTGGGGATGCTCCCTGTCAACACTGCAGCCTCTGTTTATGTCACAGCATAAAAATGGCCATCTAGAAAAAAAAATTTGGGATGAGAATTAATATAATTTGCCTTCAAGCCAAGATGTTCTTTGCTCAAATGCCAAAAACTTCTCCAGCTTCTGAAATAGCTCAGGGCTGCTGGTCCACAGATTATATCACAAAGCTTTATGCTGAAGGTGGTGATTGAAAAAGCTGAGGAACCTCTTGGTTACAGACAATGGAGCTTTGTCCATCCTGGTGAGGGTCAGGTTAGACTGGCACTTTACAGAGGAGGGAGGATGATGCCTTGGGAAGGAGCTGCAACTCAGTTCTGCTTTTCTGAACTACTGTTAGTAAGGCAGAGACTGCACCCAGGAGCCTGGCTGTTTGTTAGGACTGCTCCATACTTAGCAGTGTGCAAGCACAAAATGGAATTACATTCTCTGAAGAGCCCTTTTCATGCTTTTAAATAAAGACACTAAAGTCATACATGAATTCCTCTGAATCTCATTTATAAATCAAAATAATTATTTTAGCAAGTGATGATAGGCAATAAGTGGTGCAGGCTCTTGTCTTTTCCACTGTAAGATGAACCACTTTCCCTGGATTACAGTAGGATTTCCCTCACTCATTGTCCCCTCTCTCTAAATATGCACTGCTCCTCTTCCTCCTGAATCCAGCACTGAAACACCAGCTGAGTACTGGACCAAAGAACTCATGAAGACAGGGATTATGTTATCTACAGACCACTGAAGAGTCTCCTCACAATCTATACACTAGTAAAAAAAAAATAAATTAAAAAGCAATCTCATTTGCTGCAGCTCACAGCTTCAGCCTTTGCAGATACGGCCTAAATATCTGCTTGCACACACTTCACAGCAAGGCATCCCACCAGCCAAATACATAATCCTTCCATTTAAAACCACCCACAAAGGAGGCAAGTATTGAATCATTTTGGGGGCTGGCACAGGAGATCTGCATCTTGCTGGTTTCATTACCTTGAATAATAGCACAACAGATCTGTAAGTCACATTTAAATCGATTTTAAATTAATCCAAACCCTAGGTGCAAACATAACAAAATGTTGGATGAGAGACTGTGTTTTAACCCATTTTTAGATGCCCTGTGTTTCTGGGATAGCTGGCACTGCAAGCACAGGTGTCAGATGAAGGTAGGATTCAGCGTCTGAGCCACTGCTGCAGTCTAAACAAGAGAGATGGTCCAGCCTTGAAAAAGAAAAAGAAACCAAAATCCTGGATGCAAACACCCATTTGGGGAGGACAGACCTTCCTGGGCGTTTAAACCCTGACTGTATTTAAGAACTTAGGACAACTGATACATGCACACACACCCCAACTGACCCACAGATCTGCAAAGCTGCCTTCATACATGGCTGATGTTGGAATTAGGCACCCTGGTGCTGTGTGTTTTTGCAATTCAAGTAATAAGTAACACTGTTCTTTCCTTGTTCAAGCCTTTTGTACACCAGAGGAACAGAAAATGCAGTGTATACCTGTCTCTCACTGACAGAGACAGTGCTCAAGAAATGGTGACACCAGTTGTAAGATCTCTGCAAGGGGCTGTAATGGGGTACAGGGTAGCTCAGTTAAAGGTGTTTTTCTGAGATGATTGGGGTTGAACTTGACTAATATTCCTAATATTAAAATATTAGGCTACAGATGTTTGTCAATTTTGTGAAAGCTTTTTGTGTAC
The DNA here is from genome assembly GCA_013397245.1 of Thryothorus ludovicianus. Classification (NCBI taxonomy): domain Eukaryota; kingdom Metazoa; phylum Chordata; class Aves; order Passeriformes; family Certhiidae; genus Thryothorus; species Thryothorus ludovicianus. Next base: position 72,546 of record VZTB01010552.1, read on the forward strand.
AAAATCTAAAACCAAAAAACCCCAGTAAATCTGTTTGGTAAAAAGGTCTCCTTCAGCAGTTCTCCATGACATTGATACCAGCTAATAGAAACAATGGAGAAAGTCTCAGCTTTAGGCTCTTTCCAAGTAATCATTCTGAAACACTATATTTTAGTCAAGGAACTATTTTGCCTCCTTCCAACTCCAAACTCCTGTACAAAAAGGCAGTGAAAACTGGTACAAGGCATTATCTGGAAGCACCACACTTCCAGGTGGAGTGAGGGCTTGTGCTCCTGACAAATCTGTGTTTCCACATCTCTAACCTTCAGCTGATCCCTCCCCTGCACTCTGACTCTTTTCATTGCAGCCCAGAGCAGCCATCAACAGATGGTTGCCAAAGAATTCCTACCCTGCAGCCTGCATCCAGAAAGAAGGCATGGAAGGGGGATTTCCTCAAAGCACAAATAAAATCCTTGGTGCTGCAGATGACAACAGCTGGAAGATGCATTTGCTGTGTCAATCTGGAGCTTCTTATTCCCAGTAAAGCACTGGGCTGTGTCCCCACTGATGTTTACCTGTGCTGTTAGTTATTGCTTGCAGCACAAAATCATTTCAGTTGTCCCTGTACTGGTCTGGGAGTGCAGGAGTTACAGGAATGAATTCAACTAGCTGTGCCTGTGCAAGTCCAGGCATCCCTCCTTCTGACACTCCTTCCCATCATACAGGAAGCCAGCTGCAATTCTTTGTAATAACCAGAGATAGAATATTTCTCCAAACTGTGGGGTTCCCCGATGTAAAATATAAAGGAAAAAGCAAATGAGATGCAAGGAGGTGATCTCTGCAGCTCAGGGGAAATCATTCCAAAGATTAAATCTGTGCTGTGCCATCAGCTGAGTTTAGCACATTTCCACTGGTGCAGCCATTTATAGCTCTGGGGCTGCCACTGCCCAAGCGCTGATGGGCATTTCCCAGCAGGGCTTCTGACCAGCACAGCCCTTTGGAGAGCTCCTGTGCTGTTCCCAACACTGCAGCATCAGCAAACACTGAGAAATTCCCTCTCATGCTTGCAGACAGTGCTGCACGAGATGCAGCACATCAGAGAGGTGGGAGAGAATCAGGGAGCAGCAAGGGCTCCCAGGGCCAGGGCAGCAGCAGGGCACAGAGCAAACACACGTGCTGGAGGCTGTGCAGGACTGGCAGCCTGGGTGCCTGTGTAGGAGACCAGGAGACATCCTGGCTGCTGCTATAAACACTGCAGGCAGGCACTGGAGGCTGCCCACTTACAGCAGCACCGAGCCAAACCCAGCCAGGAAGCTTCAAGCAGCTCCCTGGGCTGGGGTGAGCAGCTGTGGGGAGAAACCACTGCACTTGAGCAGGGTCAATTCAACCACCACAGGATTAACAACCACCAGCTTTGCACATTATCATGCCTTGAAAGCAGAGGTCATTTCTTCCCTAGATTTGGGACTGCTTGTCTTCAAATTGTGGCAACTAAATCTGTGGTGTTTGGGGGAATTTACATTATCTTTTTTTCTTTTCCCCTTTGTTTCAATGATCATTGTGGGTCCCTTCCAACTCATATTCTATGATTCTAAAATCCTCTGAAAGTGCGTGCAAAACCTCACATAGGCTGTTCTCTGACTGATGTACCCTCAGACTGAAATGTTTGGGTAAAAATTTTCTGGCAAGTTTAAAGCGTCAGTTCTCTTTAGTTTTGGATGAGGTTTTTTTTTGTTAATCTGGAGACTTATTGTAGCAGTCATGGTAATTTTTATGTATATTCTTTCTCCACAGAGAACTAATTCTTTATATAAGGTTCTGTACTACTTTATGCTTCATTTCATTTACTTCACAAGAAGAAAGGTGCTTTACAATAAAGTTTTTCTTTTATCTTCTCCAAAGAAGTGGTTTTGAGTAAGCATGAACTAATTTATTTCTTTTAACAGTGGCCACTTATTTCTTTAAGACATGGCTATCCACAGAATCTGCACATTTTACAAGACTGTAAATGCATTTCAGTAGAGAAGAAAGGTAGCTAGCTCCACCTTGAAAACAATAGTAATATTCTAACAATAAAATATATGTCTAAACAACAGCCAACTGACTTGGAGCACCACTGGTTGTAAAATCCAAAACACACTCATCAAAGGGCAGGGATAAAATGCCAGGATGCCCCAGGATCTGAAGGTTATTGCTCTGTCTCTCTGCATTAAGATATGCTCATTAAAGCCTTGAGGAAGTCATCCAGACTGGCACCTATCTCCATAGGTGAGAAAAAGGCAGATAAGGCAGGCTACAATACAGCTTTCATCTGGAGGATTTAAACTGACAACTATTTGAATGTGAGAATTGAAATATTTTTTGATACTGCCTTTGTGGTAGAGAAACAGATGAAATGGAGTTGGAGGGAATTCCCATGACGTAACTCCTGTTACTTTGTGGCTGAGAACTATTAAAAGTTCTTGAATTCAGATGAGGGGATAAAATCATTAATCTTAAAGATTAATGACCACAGTTATGTTTTAAGAAGATCACGCTTTTGGGAAGCGAAAGCAATTACAAAATTTTTACGGGTAATGATATAAGCCACCTAAATAAGCCAAAATACTACTTGCTTAGATGAACAATAAAATGCTCTTTGAACTAAATCAGATTTAAACCATCCCTCGTACAAAAGTGCTACCAAACACGTACATTTAAGAGAAGAATTTCCCTTGGATACTCATTCTGTTCCAGTGCCAGCCTCGAGCCCGTGGCTCTGCGCACCAGGAGGGACAGAAGGCAGGAGGAGATGGGTCACTGGAAATTGGCCTGGCAGCTTGTGGCTCCTTCTCATTCTGGCACCCACTGCAGCCTTTAGCCTGGTGTGTGCAGGCAGACTGCCAAGCAGCTTTCCATAGAATCCCACAGGTTGGAGAGGGGTGACGCTTACAAGGCTTTTCTAGGTTTTGTAGCTGGCAGTGCAGGGACAGGAATGTCTCTGCACACGAGGGTGCTCCCATCTGTGGGACACTCTGTGCTTGAGTCACAACTGAGAGAAACCAGAATTGCTCACCCTTGACTGGGCTGCAGCACTGACAGAGCTCCAAACCTGGCACAGGATGTATCTTCAAGGCAATAAACTTCATCCCTTGGCTGGGCTCTGCCACCCCCATTCCCTTGAGAAAGAAGCTAAACTGAGGAGGAGCTTAGTATCAGCACAGAAAATAGATGGCTGACTGGAAACAGACACTAAGGCTGATTTTATTATATGGATAAAGCTGAGATCTCTGGCAATAAAACGATAAAATATTCTGAAAGAAATCAAAGGCATCATTTTTCAGAGGGAGTTTGTTCTGCTGAATTAGGTGCTAGTCTGGGACTGAGGAGACCCTGATGCCCCTGGGGTCCTGAACAGCCTTCACTGGGTAAGGTCACAACCCCTCAAGCTTTGCTGCTCTGCCTCCATCTGCCTCCTCCATTTCAGCTGTACGAGCATACAAGTAGGGAAACATTTCCATGCTTCATTTGCTGATTATTCAGAGCTTAAATGAAACCTATTGCCCTCAAAATAACAATAACTTCAGACATACTCTGAACTGAGCCAGCCTAAGCAATATTGGATTAAAAATTCCCCAAACGTTTTATCCAGATTTCTTACCTGTTTCTACCTAAGGCACTTTTCATATCAATTGAATTACTCCTAATTTACACCAAGGAAAACACATAGAAATTCTGCTACTCATAATCCTCATCAATGTGGGGAAGACAGCTTGCTTTCAGCAAAATCAGGTTAAGATATGGACAGAGCTGTCCAGAAAGCCTTTCACTTCAATACAAACCGAGGACAGTGGGCTCAGAGCCAACACTACATTTTTCAGATTAGGTACTCAGTCTCCCTCCTTCCCCCTCTCACTAGAAAGATTTTATTTCAGATAAAATGTGTTTATAATACATTTACCACTACAGAGTTTCTTTTTCAAACATGAAAATAAGGAATAAAAATATCTCCAACGCCTTTTCTGATGGAGTTTAAAAGTGCCTGGAAGAAATACAAGCAGGTGACACCTTTGCATTATCAGATCACTGCTTAAATACCTACTGGACCTGCAGCACATATGTTTGGGAGCAGAGCCTCAAAAATTATTAAAAATAAAAACAACAAAAAATATTTGAGGTCACTCTCCTAAAAATCAGAAACTGGGTTCTGAAAAGATAAATGAACACTGGGAACATTTCTTGAGCTAAAGCTATGGAAACAATTCCTACACACAAGAGATGAATTACCCCACTTAATTCAGTGAATGATTCCTTAGCACAGAAAACAAGAAAAACTACACATAAAAGAAGCAAAATAGCTGTCAGAGACTGATTAAATGCAATCTCTGATCTCTCTGAAGAGTTAATAAAGTATGGTGTTATTTGGTTTCTGTCATTTCATTTTTAAACTCTTAAAACAAACAAGCACTATTGCTTATTCCCACCCCTTCCACCATTCTTTCCCTCCTTAATGCAAATCTCATCCTCTTCCTTCGTGTCCAAGGAAAAGCTCAGCAGCAGAGTTCAGCCATGAACATCAGCTCCCCAGTGCTGCCACCCCAAGCTTCTCTTGTTTGGATAGAGATAATAAGTGATGGAGCATCTAATAGTCTTTAGGTAAACTAGTCTAATATTTGACTAATATTTGACTTATTAACAATGCATTATCTCTAGCTTGGGTTTAACTGCCAGCTTCCTGTCATGACTCAAGAGCCTGGTTCGATCTGTTACCATTCTGAGTTCTCTTCCAAACAGTCAGTAAAACATGCCCACCCTTGATTTCCTCTTGAACAGAGTTTCTTTAACCACTCTTGAAGACTCTTCAGCCTTGGGTCACCTCCACAGCAAATTTCTAAATGTTTTCCACATTCTCAGGATTCTATGAAAATACCAGTACCAGGAACAACAACAGCCTCCAAGTACCTGCAGAGATGATTTTACTCAACATTCCCAAGCACACACATCCACAACTTCACCCCAGAAGAATAATCTTACTCAATACCTAATTGCTACTTTTGGAGATTCTTTTTCCCCCAGTGTCATTATTTTCAAGCTAATCTCCCATTTAGCATGCATGACCTCCCTTTCTTCCCCAAATCTCTCCTTTCTTTCAGCATCTTATGCTATTTAGACAACCACCATTTGCCAAGAAGGAAAAAGCCCTAATCTGTCAGGTCATTTTATCCCATCCTTCTGGAACTCTCCTAAGACACTTTTGCTGGCAGCACTTCCCTTGTTTTATTCCTCAGCCCTCCATATTTCAGTTGAGGTTTTCTTTACATACAAAACTCAACCCTACAGCTGGGCAGGATTGGACATGTCAGGAGGATGAAGCAGGGCAACACTGAGTAATTGGTCACAGCATTTTATTCCACAGTATTTTATTCCAGGTACTTGAGGCTTCTTTGGCAACACATCCATTCTCAATGTGCAGAAAGAAAAGCCATAAACTCCTTTATTCATTTGTTTCTTTGGAAGATTAAAAAGTTTTGCTTGTTTTTTCCCCTGGAGAATAATAAATCATCAGGAGATGATGCAGTCCTTTGACACATCCCTTGGTTCCCATGCAGATTGGGATCGGCAGGAACAGCAGGCTTCCCCAGAACATATGTGCAAATATTCAAGAATAGCAAACACCAAGGATAAACATAGTTGGACCAAGCAGCTTTGCTGAAGAGAAGAGAATGTTTGCAAATGGTGCTTTGCAGTATTACCTGCACTTACGAGCCCCCTGTGTCCAATAACCTGGTCTTTCACTCAAAGAAACCTTTCTGATGAAGGGCATGCACCCCCAGCTTCCCAACAGGGCTTAAAAAAGGGGTTCTAAATGAGCATCTCTGGGACAAAACCAAATTATTGTATATTTATTGCATATCTCATTCTCCAAAGCAAGCAGCTTAAACATGTAGCCTTGATGAGAACTGATATTTGCTAATTATTGCCATTCATCAAATGAGTCCACTGAGCCTTAATGCTGTGTTAGCGTTAAAATTTGACATTGAACTCCATGGTTTCTAAACTTCCATAACTAATATATATTAATGATGTGTCCCTAGGACAAGCCACTGGAATCTGTGTCAGTTGAAGAATACTAGTAATTTTGAAGGGGACACTTCCATATTTTCTAAAACTAAGAAAGAAATTTGAATACTAAGTTTCTGGAAAAGAAAACCCTACAGGCAGCAATATAAACTTACCTTCAGTACAAGAATAATAACATTTATCTGGAGGAGCAGTGGCTCAGAACAGATGCTGCCAAGATGAATGATTAATGCACGTTAATTGTGGTGGGGAGTTTTCAATTTCAAGTGGGTTTGAATGTAAAAAATAGGAGATTTGATAAAAATTTTTAAAAATCTCTTTTCAGTCAAGTACCTTTTAAATCATTTTTTGCCTTCTGAAAAACAAAAGAATTTGCATCTAAGTGACATTTTTAGTAAAAAACAGTTCACTGAGCTGCAGCTGATTTCTGACTTCTCAGATGCCAATTTTTCCCCATCCAAAAAAAGACCAAAAAAGTCAAGGAAAGGGAAATGGGAAGGATACAGTCTGGGAAGAAAGCAGCTTCCAGCCGGCTCTAGCATACTAATAATCACACAAGGCAACTCAGGAAGACTCTTCTCTCTGACAATATTGGTTTGAGCAACACCAACAACAGTTGCAAGGAATGAAACAAACATCTGGTACAGGAAGTTTAGAAGTGGGCTTTGTTTATTTTCAGATTTCAGGACTGAAAAAGACTAATGCTGGTCAGAAAAATAAAAGGTTTAACAGGCATTTTCTCTTGTCTGTAGATGTGCAGTGGAGGAAAGGACTTTTTCAGTGCAGAAATTAAGGTCTGAATATCAAACCTCAGCCATTCTCCTCATACAGACTAAGAGGTGATAGAGCTTGAGTGCCAGTGTGTCCTGCCAGCTGTTGTACAGCTGTAACCAGCACGTGGCACTGACTGCTGCTGCCTACCTGGAGAAAATCTCTTACCTCACACATGAGAAAACTGCCTCATGTATCTACAAAAGCACTGAAAATTTTATCTCAGCCTCTTCTTTTCTTTGATTTTACGTCAACAAAAGTCCTTTTCTATTAAGCGCTTCACCAGAGAGTCACACAAAATGTCACATAAGAATAACCTAAAATGCATCTTAGAGCTCCCTTAATTTGTCAGCCTCTGCTTTTTGTTCTAGCTGTTGTTCCTCAACACCCTGCTGAGATGCAGCTTGTTTTCTCAAGCAGGGAATTCCTCAATTTCACCTGGCCAATGCTGTTTCTTCCCCTGAGACAAACAAATGCTTCTTAAAAGAAGGTAAAATAGAACAAGAAGTTTTTTGGGAAGCTAGCTAGTAATGTATTTTTCCTTCTCTGCAAATTGAGCACAAGGTCAGAGAAGACATTTCTGTTTTGATTTAGGTATCAGTCCCTTCACTGGGAAGGTGTTTGGAGATTTTTTTTTTTAAGAGGTGATTGATGCCCAAACCCACCACTGGAATCTGAAGACAATTTTCTACCATCATAACCAATTAATCCAAACCCCCAATTTCATGAAGCATGGGAAGCATCGGTGTAAATCTCAGTCTGCCAGCTCCCCTGAAAGTATATAAGAAGGAGACTTCAGCAGATTAACACTCATTTTACTTCCACAGACCAAACTTTGGTGGGGGCAAAGGCTGACTCTGTAGTCAGAGAAACACAGAGTTATTTCCTACCAAACACTTGGCCCATCATTTCCTTATTAAAGGGACTACTTCATTACCAAGACTCTTGCACCAATTCCATCTAAGCTTTTCCTATCTGTTCATTTACCAGGCAACAGATGAGAATAAAATTGTCTACAGAGACAGCAAAAAAGCCCCAGAAAATGGGAGAGTTACAATTGCAAATATCAATCTCAATGAAAGATATCAGGTGTCATCATCAACAAGAACATCTCAACAGCCTTGACAGGAATGCAGGAAGACACTGTCCCCACTCTCAATTCAAAATTTAATCAAGACACAATGTACCGTGCAAAGATTATATACAGCTGAATCTGTCAAGATACCTGGTATGAATTGTGAACAATTAAATGAAGAAAACTTGAGTTTACTTTGGTATCAGTAGCAAGTGTTCCCTGTGTAAGGACAAAAGCTGAAATTGCCCCAGATTTCAGATATTTTGTTTCCATAGAGACTCTTCATAGCTCTGCACAAACCACAATACTATTTCCTGAGCACAGCATGTGAAGCAAACTGTTGATCAACATAAAAAAAAGAGATGGGGCCTTGTTTAATTAGCATAAGTCAGGAGAGCTCCCACTGGTAATTGGGCTGTATGATCCCCAGGCCTAAATTTTATATCTGGGGCAATATATATATATATATACACACACACACACACAAAATTCCAACACAGAGCAAACACAGGAGGAGGAGTTTCCAACACCTGAGTAACTCCTCCAAAACACTGCAGGGAGAAAGTGCCCCAGAAAGATCAGAGGGGGGGTTCAAGGCTGGGAAAGTGAGACAATACCTGTGAGAAGGTGAAGAAGAAGCAGCTGTCAGGCCAAAATTAAAGGGGATAATCGGAAGCAGAAGGATGAAGTGAATACAAAGCCCAGCTCCAGTATGAATTATGTCCAGCTTATCTAAATTTATCTCCTACTACTTTATATTTCTACATAATTATATGGCTGGATATGCTGAAAACAGAGGAGCCTGAAATCTGAAGTCTAAACCAACTACTAATTCAGAGCAGGGAATGATATGTTTATTTAGTTGACTGCAACAAGAAATCATCTTCCAGAATAGAAAGAAATGGGCACATCTGAAAAAAAAACCTAATCAAGCTGGGAGGTAAACCCTATTCACATTTGTAATAAGGAACAAATTTGAGCAAACAGTATTTTCTGTTATTTTCCTGAGTTGTTTCCTTCCAATAAAAATGGCCAAATAGTAAAGGGTACTGACTGTGTTACGTAGAGCAAGCAGCATTCCTTATGGAGCAGCAGCAGCTCTGGGAAGATAATGTCATCAATCAGAGACAGGAAACAAATATGGTTTGTCCAAAGTGTCAGCACTGGACCTTGCTTGATTTTTCAAATGAATATTTTCAAATAAAATCTTCAAAGAATTCAAGCAGGATATTTATTGCAAGCATTACTCAAAGTCTTTTGTTTCTGGAAAACAGATTTAATTAAAATTGTGAGCATCGATAAACAGATCAAGTAAATATTTTTTATTAGAATGACAGAGCCAGAAACCAAAGAAAAATAAACCTAAAAGACTCAGAGAGTGTCCTTCAAATTCCATTTTAATAATCAACTCTTACTTTCAGAGCATTCTTCTATTTTTTCATAAAGAGATGATCATTATTTGGACCTGTTTCCTACAGAAGCACACATAAAAACCTTGACACACATGACCCACCTGGGCACAATTTTCTTAGTCTGACCCAGGCCTTACCCAGAGGGGAATGTCTTGAGGGCTTACACCAACATGATATGCTGATTATCTCTGGCTGTTTTTAAGACTGCATTTCTGGTACATCAGGAATTTCACTTAAACTTCTCTCCCAAGTCCTAGCTAATATTTTGGTTAAAATTCAATACTTTACCAGCCATAAATGGTATCAGGGGAAAGAAGAAAGGAAAAGATGAGCAAAGAGAAGAGCCAGTAACTCCTCTTTACGCACCACAGCTGAGATAGTGCTAGAGGTGCATTAAATGTGGAAGATTAAACTGATTAAAAAATTCCCTTTAGTGGAATGTACATGAATAATTTGTGATATCCTTAAAGTCTTAGGGCCCTAAGTTAAGGCTAGACTTTTAAAGCTCTCCAACCAAGAGGAATCAATACTCAATTTCACAAAGATTTCAGCCTCCCCAAGCTCTGCTCTTCCAAAACCCCAGGGCACTGCACCTGGTCCGAGCACATCAATATTCCCAAGTGCACTAATGTGTGGATTCAGGCCAGGGCCACACCAGTCCCCAGGCAGGCTGGCCCCCAGAGGTGGCACAGCAGCACCAGCCTGGACCCCTTGTTCACACACACCAGCTTACAGGGGTGTCACTGGGAGCTTTCAGGGGCCACAACCCACTCACACACACAAGATAAACACAGAGGCTCTGTTGTTGCTGTCTTGCCATCACACAGGATACAGCAGATTCACAAGGGTAGATGAAGGCACACACTTATTTTCATGAACTTCCCTCAGGCAAGGGATGCTTGGTGCAGAGCAGCCAGACATTCAGTGGA
>VZTB01010552.1:89747-193843 GCA_013397245.1 Thryothorus ludovicianus
AAAAAAAAAGAAAAAAAAAAAAACCAGATGAAAAAGAAAAAAAACTAAAATCCAAGCAGTTTTCTCTTAAAGATAGGTGGCTCAGCAACATGGTCCTGGATGGATATCACTGTAAACCTTCCTTGGGGCTACATTTACATCAGCCAACATCCCAGAACCAAGGAACAGTAGCCAGTGTAGCTGTACTATTAAATTGCTGGGGTTCATAGTGATGTGATTGGATGGTGGCAGGGCAAAGGAAGTTCTGGTTTTGTCACCTCAGTGTATAGGGCTTTGTGCAATGCTTAGGGAATGGGAATCAGGGGAAATACATCAATTCCTGCTCACCAGCTGCTGCAGAGGAGCCATAGGGCACGCAGCTGAGGAATTTGTTACTTTGTTGATACACTGAAAAACCCAAATCAAACCCCACCAGCACCAAAGAACGCTGTTCAGTGCAATTCCATCTTCCCTGGCCCTGTGTGAACTCTGGAGCAGCAGTTCAGATCCAATATGCTTGAGCTCTGTTACTTTTAAAGAATGTGTTAAAACCAGCAAAACCAAGCCAGGGTGGTTGTTTTCTGTGGGCACAAAATTTAAATGCAAGTGGCTAGAAAAGTGTCATTGTAATGCCTTTGCAAACAGTCCCCAAGGCTGATTTGTCACACAATGCTGGTCTAAAAGCAACCTCTATTCAGAAGAGTTATTCCTTAGGGATTGCCATAAAAAGTTTTAGTGATCTCTGATTCAGTGTACTTTTAATCCCATAGGCATGTCTGTCATTTTGGAAACTTAAAATGGATGAGAGGAAAGCCTATACTCCATCTTTAGAGGAGAGAAAAAAAACCAAAAACTACCAAATACCAAATCCCAAGACTGTAATTCACTCAGGAAGGTTTATACTTTAACATTCTACTTCACTGTGCTCCATTGTCATTGAGAAGAATGTTATGAACATTTCCCTCAAACACCTCTTTCTAACAATGATTGTTCTGGACACAAAACACATTTTGTTGCAGTCATAACACAGCAGACTGTTTCACCCCTCCCATCCCTCAAAGCTTCCAAGCCACCCTGGGCATTCATTTGTAAGGAAGGGCAGCCTGTCCTTGAGCACACAGAAAAAGCAGCATGCAAATAAATAAAGCAGATGCAACATAGCTCCTATTCCAGGTAAAAGGTAGCAGCTGGTCATGCACACAGGGGATTCTCTTTCATTTTGGGGCTGCCTGAAACATTTCAAGACACAATTGATGCTTCTCCATTAGCATTTTAGTTTAAAGAAGGGGTATGCTTTGGAAGCAAATGTCCCCACCCCCATCCTTCCTTACCACGCTTTGTTATGCATCATAGAGCAGTCTCTAAATGCAAGAACTGCTTTGCTTCCAGGTCAAACCAGATTGCAAGATGCTCTCCAGGTACACACCCATGTGCTTCACCTGCTTGTGGGTGTGCTATCCCTGGGGCCAGGTCAGAGCTGTCTCAACACAGCTGCTGCACTCACGCTATGAAATGCATGGGGAGAAGATTTCAGTGAGACTGGGAAACCCCCATGAGCAAGTGGCTGAAACCCCATCTACCTACAGCCACTTAGAGACCCGTGGAGATCACTCCCCCAAGCAATCTGGTCAGAGTTAAATTCCATTCAAGTTTATTCTTGAAGACTTGGGAAAAGGAAAATGCACTCGTATCTTACATAGGCATAACAATCCTGTGAAACACAAGCCTAGCAAGTTCACTGCTCATGCCAGTAACTTGAAAATCTTTCAGTCTGTGTCTGTCCAGTAGCTGTATATTGGGGTAAAAAGAAGCTTTATAAATGAAGGGATGGGAACTAAATTCTTTTGACTAGAGGCAAAGGACAAAACCCTTAAAATTACTGTTTATTATCAACAATCTCCACTATCAGAACAAATTGCCTATTAAAAAAGTCATATATACACAGGGTTTTATCACTTAGTGATGCTGCACTCTGAGGCTGTAGTAGTTTTGTCCTTATTAAGGGGATATAAGAGAGTTTTAGGGCATATCCTGCTGTTCAAACAAAAGAATTAATGGTTTGCAATAAGCTCCCATTACTAGGACCTGAAGCTAAGGTCTTTCTCTGCAGGACACCTCTCAATGAGGCTTTATCCAGGCTGAGCCTTTGGAATAAATGATCTTAAACCTGCTGACTCCAGGGAAAGCAGGGGACATTTAGTGCCCACAGGGGTCTCATCTTTGCCACTTTGCAAGATGCCTTCACTAGTCCAGGGGGTGTGACTACACTGAGAGGTCCCTGGCTGGATCCTTTGTGCAAAGCCTTTCCTGAACCAGCCCAGACATTTCATGCCTGATCAAAAAAAATTGATCAGGAACAGATTCACCAACGGAATAGTCAGGAATGTGGGGACAGAAGACAGCACAACACTATTGCCCAGTGAAGGGCACACCACATCTTTCCATCTCTCACCACAAGGGCAGCCTGACTCCCTGGATGCTCAGCTGAAAGATCCAGAAACTATTCCAAGCCCCCAGCTCCTGACCTGTTCACAGGGAGTTTGTCTTTGAAGTAAAAATACTCAAGATGCCACCAATCAAAAGTTGAAAAGAAATAAAACATTCTTGTTGTTGGCTTGACTCAAAAAGGACATTAAGATTATCTCTGAAGCATTCAGAAAAAAAATAGTGGAAATAAAGTCAAGTAACCACTCTCAGGCTGGGCTATGAAAGTCACAATTTAGCTCAGCCTAAGGGTTTCATATATAACAAAATTAGACTTTTTCCTGTGATATAATTCAGATGGCCTTAATGGATTTCCCCTCCCTTTTTACTTTTAAACAGCTGCAGCAAAGTAACTTACAATTATCATATCTTCAATTAAACAAGCTGTGGGGCTTTTGGGGGATCTTGCATGAAAATGTTGCCTGGAAAAAAAAAATTACAAGCTGCTAAGAGTTAGTGGTAAGTTAATTAAGTGAAGATTGCCAGATTGCAACAAACCGGCATGGGATTCACAGACCCTCTTGTCTAGATAAAGTGCTTTGACTTGGGATGAAGGCAGCACACAGGAGAAGGAATCAAAAGCTGCTGTATCTGGAGAGTTCTTGTCATGTGAGGAGCTGTCAAAGGAGCTAGTGCTCTTGATCTCCTGTTATATTTAGTAGAGAAAGTTATGTCCTGAACAAAAAGCATATATTGTAAGAGAAAGCAAAATGGAAGAGTTTTGTGCAGTCAAAAAGGAATTCCTGACCAGTTCCTGCCTGCTCAGTGGTGACACCGATGACAATGCTTAAGCAGATAGAAATTTCTTTAATGATCAGTCTCCATAAGATTCTCTGTTTATAAACCACGTCAGCTTGGCTAATTCAAAGAAAATGGTTGAATGCATTTCAGGGGACTGCACTCAGTAATCAACCCTTTCAAGCCATAGCTGTCTCCCAAAGGCAGCAGTTTAATAATAGAGCAGCAAAATGCTCACAAAACCTGCACATTAAAGAAATTATCCTACTTAACAGTGGACTACTAGCATGCCCAAATTCACCCTTGAGAATCCCAGTATGAATAATTCCCACTTGGTTTTCTCTTAGATCTTCAATTTTCACATTTTTTTTTAACTTCCTCCTACTCAAGCAATTGAAATGTTTATTCGTTTAATTTAATTCAGTATTGGGCTCCTCCCTGTATTTGTGAGCTTGCAAGGTAAGGGGCTCCCTGCATGTTGTGCACGTGGCAGCACCTTCCACCCTGGGCACAAGGGAAGAGGGGGCTCCAGCATTGCCTCCTCTTCCTGCATCAGGAACAGCTCCTGTTGGACACCTGCTGCACACAGACTGTGTTACAATCTGCCTCACACCTCAGAGCAAACCCACCCCTGCAGAGGTTGTGGGGGCACAGGAGTTATGCCAATGCAGGTCAGTGCCCAGGGTACCACCCCATTACCCTTGAAAACTCTGAGGTTTCTTGAACACTGTGCAGTTGCTCAGCAAAAGTGTTCAGTTTTAATGAAAATCTAAGGAGGAGAGAAAGGTATAAACCTGTCAAACAAACAAACTGGTTATCTCAGGGATCTAGCCAAAAGGAACAAGCCTATTAAAGGAATCGTTTTCTGCACCAATATGTCACTGCACTATACTCTGTGCATAATAATTACTTAAATCCAGCCATCCCATGCATTATTAATAGGACCAGCCAACCTCAAGTCCCCATGCAGCCTTAAAGCAGATATATTAAATATTCCCAACAGGAAACAGGCAGCCATCCATTATCAGCAATAGACTACATAGTTAAGTCAATGCCTCTTTCAAGAGGGTTTTGTTCTGGTGTGATCAACAAGGCTGCTCTTCCCCACCCTCCAAACTGCCTTTCCTGTCAAACCTTAGCAGCGTTTCCTCATTTCTCTATGAAACATGAGAGATTACCTTTTATTGGGAGCAACAAAATCTTGTGTAGATAATAAATGTTCCAGGAGCAGAGAAGCATCCTAAGCAAGTTGACAGCAGAAAAAGAAGAGGTAGTGGGGATCCAAGGCTAAAGAATCAAGGATGAGAGATGGGGGAGAAAAAGTAACCCTGTCCTTGCTGCTGAGGGCAATGGAGACCTTTGTCTGCTGTTCATGCACCTGCCATGGCTATAACTTGTTATCATACACAGGTAAGTGCCAATCTGCTGGCCTATAATTCAGCATTGTTCAGATTTGGGCAACCATGGTTCTTGTCCCTCCTGAATTGTCCCTCTACTCTTCTAACCAATCTTTCAAACTGTTCCTGTCCAGTTGTGGAGTACTGGTTTTGCACAATGCCATACCACTAGCAAATTGCTGATTTTCCACAGGAGGAATGGGACTTCCTCATGGAGGGGCATGGAGCAGAGGCAGCTGTGGAAAAGGGAATTGCTTTCTCACAAGAGGATCTGGATCACAACACACAATCACACAGTTTTACATTATAATATATGACTGTAAGTATTGCAAATCATAGCGCTTCTTGCATACTCCTGGACCCTTCCCTCTGCAATTTACCTGTATTGTGAAATTATTCTGTAGCCTCCCATGAAAGGTGTGATTATGGAGTGATTGAAAATAGCAGGCCTGAGCATTTAAATGCTTCAGCCACAAGCCAAGGAAATGCCCACAAATTATACGTTATGAGGATATTTGCTATGAAAACGCTTGGCTAGAGATTTACAGGCATGAGCAGTGACAGAATTTTGAAAATTCCTTCCTTAAAAAAAAAAAAATACGAGGAAAAGGGGGGAAAATAAATAGTAATGGCATGGTGTTTAAAATGTATTTGTTTCACCAGACAGTACAAGGAGCAGCGTGAACAAGAAACACAGGAAAGATTTGTGTGCTGGAGAGGGACTTTGACAGCCTGGCTGCATCAGAGGAGCAGCACATGGGCACCATGGTTTTTGTCTAACAGGTACAACGCACCTGAAAGACAAAGATATTAAGCCAGCTGGTTGTGAAGGCAGCCCCTCGGGCTCCTGGCTGTTGCTGGAAAGCCTGGAGTATTTGACATTTCTTATCAGTGGAAGAGAGCCTGAAAGGTTTCTGGCTGGCGAGGGGCGGCAGCGCGAGCGGATGAGCGGGTTCTCTGTAACATATGGCTTGTTGGAGGAGAGAGACACCTAATGTAATAGTTATCAATACCTGCATGTGTACTCCAAATTAGATAAAAGTTAATTAGCTCCAACTCCAGTCCTTCCTTTATGCTGATAAGCTCTCAGAATTTTTTTATCAGTCTGTAAGTGGCTGGCAAAAATCTAGTCCTAAAATCAGGCTGTTTTAGAACGTGCAGTCATCCCCACAGTGACACCCTTCACAGAACAGCTATCTTGAACTCCTACTATCATATTTTTAATTTACAGCAGAAAATATAATTTTCTGAATTCCTCTCCTGCAGCATGACAAATACCCCATTGCAATATTATAAGGGGGGCAAAGGAGTGGGGGAAGCAATCCAAACCAGGCTGTTTTCAATACAACAATTCTAAAGAAGCTATTAGCAGATTACCCAAGCAATATATTACTGCTGAACCAAAGATGTGTTAGAAAACACTGAGTCATGCCATTGAATTAATGAAATTAGTTTGAAATTATAAATTTTCAACAGAACTCAAGCAGTTTGGGCTCTTCCTCAGTTGCTGTAATCTTCCATACCCTTAGACCGTGTTATTCATGTTTTCATCTTGTTCTTGCATGAACAAGGGGTAAAATCTGAAAGCTAGGATGGGGGGGGGAGGTGGGGAGGGGGCAGGTCACAGAAATTTCGGAAAAGTAAAACAGCAGGTATCACAGTAACATTAAAAGCCACAAGCTTTCCTCACCCAAGGCAATTCCTGTCCAAAGATTTGCTTTTTGGGGGGGTTTTCATTGAAATTGTCACAGATGGAAGGGGCTTAACCTGCAGAGGGCTTAGAAAGTTACTTGCTAGGGGATATAGTGACGTGGGCAAAATCAGACATCTCAAGGTAACAGCTACTTACACAACCAAAATGAGCCAGTTTGCAAGCATTGCTAGGTTTACTGCAGGGATCTTAAATCTTAAGAGTTAACCTTACTTTTCAAAGCATGTTTTTTAAACCCAAGAGCGTCAAAGAGAAAAAAACAACAACAAATCAGCAAAAAAAAAAAGACTATTCTGGTTCTGCCTTTATTTCTGTGATTTTTTGGAGATTATGGGAGCCTAGAGAGATAAGATAAGCCAGTCTCAAAGCCTCCTCTTTCTTATGTTTATATCCAGCAAGACCTGCAGCTTATCATTCTGTCATTTAACTTCCTCCCTATTAAGTTAGAAGGAAAGATGAGGGAAGAATGAGTCTGGCCAGCCCTCAAACACTTTACTGAGAGGAATGTGGCACAGGCAGTAAGAGTTGTTGGAGAGAGCACTGTGAGCTGATCTGCTTATCCAAGGTAGCCAAATCTTTGGAGGCTGAGGAGCAGGCTGGTTATCACCAGAGATGAGCCTACCTTTGCTGCTTTGCCTGCCTTTAGTTCAGCCCCTGTTTTACAGCTCAAAGTCCCTGTCAATGCACAAATGACAATGCACATTTTTGTTTTGATGATTACCATGATCCTGCTGTCTCAAAATGAAGAAAAGACATTTAGATCTCTAAGGCTGTCTTATGCTTTTTGTCCAGAACTGAGGTCTTCAACACACAAGATGTCAACAGCCTGTGCACAAAAGAAACCACTCTTTTGGGAATGTTTCTCTGTATTTTGCTATCCCAACAGCCCTCTTGGCTAAATTTCAGAAATTTTTGGAAAGACTTTGGCACAAAGGCAGAGCCTGTTCTTAGAACAGCTTTCTCCTGAAAGGCATCAGCCTTTTCTAGCACAGCTCAGTATTTGCACCATAAATTAAAGTCTATCCCCTCACCCCCTGTCCCTGTTCAAATAGGAAAAGAAACAACCTCAACACTGGGGTGTGATCTCTGACCTGAATCTATTCTTTGCCATTTCAGGGTAACAAGCAGCAGGGAAGGTGGTGGACTGGATGCAGGAGGGGGAAAAGACTGAATTCTTCCTAACTGATTTTTAGTCAGGAATTCTGCTTCTAAGAGAAAGATTTAAGATAAAGATCCTGTTTCTTTGCTATGAGCCCAGCAGAAATATACAAAAATTAAACTCAGTGATAGAATATGAGTATAGAAAACCAAGAGGAAATTGGGCAGAGTGCCATTAACCTTGGTATACCCCTGTGATTAATGTATTGCAGAGCTAGTGGACAGTATCTGCTCCCACAGCATTTGGGGATGGACACAAACAAGGGAACACATTTGGGCTGCCCTTTTGCTCAGTGGCAAAGAATAGATTTTTTTCAATGTGCATCCTCAGTCTTAAATAATTCATGACATCCCCAGAAGCAGCAGTTTGCTGCAGACATACTTTAGAGCTCCAGGACTTATCCAGAGCCACACACTGTAGTGCAGAATCATGGAATCATTTCTCTTGGAAAAGACCTCTGAGATCATTGAGCCCAACTGTTAACCCAGCACTGCCAAGAAAGTCACACTCCAGACTTGATTCCCATTTTCTCAAAACGGGCAGGATTAGGAAGCCATCCTTTTTGGGCACTGGCACCAGCTGTATCTCTAGTACACCGGGTGGAATTTGCCTGCATTTATTCTTTCCCTGCTTTAGGTTTTATTCCTCCCACAGTTACTTGGCTTCTGCATGAATCAAATGCCTGCTGGCAAAGCAGTGTGAGACTGAATCCCTTCAGGAAAAGGCATGCTAGCATGGAGTACTGCATGTCTTGTGAAAGGGAATTCTGGTAGTGCAGGGTCATTGCAACCAATTACACATTCAATTCTTCACCCATCCTGCCCTTAATAATGAAATAGAGACTGGTTTTATCCTCCTACACCGTCGCTTATTCCACTTAGGTTTTTTCAGAGGCAAGAATGCATGTCTGCACTATAAAAGTCTTTCTTTGTGCTGTGCATACTGAGCTGCTCAAGTTATTGTGGGTTTTCACCTAATCCAAATCATTGAGGCACAGCCTGGGAAATGGTAAATGAGGCTGACAAAGAAGTTAGAAAAATACTGTCCAGGGGAAACGTTGGCTCCAGCTTAACTTTTCTAATTTCTCTTTTCATCTTGATGGGAGCAGTGGGAAAGAGGAGGTTCTTGTTTCTCACACCCTTTCCAATTATAGCAATTTTTCACACAGCACCTGAAAATTCTCAGGACTGTACTATCAGAAAAATCAAGCAAAGATGAGGACAACAGTTCCAGAAGTAATCTCAGGTGAAAATTAGTATTGTAGCAGCAGAATATAAAGCAACAGACATTTTAGTCACAGTACTCAAGTACAGGATTTCTCACCAAATAACTTTCAGAAATCACAATGCCAACTGAAAAAAAGCTCAGGACAACTGTCCACAGGCATGAAAGCACACAGCAAACCCTGATATTAGAGGGGAGAAGGCCTCAAGTCCATCATGCCAGGACACTCAGACTGCGAGCAGGGGCTGTGGGGGCTTCAACCTGAAGGTTTTGAGCCATGTTTGTGTTTCTGGAGCACACCCCAGCCCCTCTGCTGCCCTTGTTTCTTTTCACAGCAGTAGAGGAGAGAGCCCATGCCAACAAGCAAGCAGCTCGTGGCTCTTGTCCACTGCACACAGCCTCCCAAGTGCAAGGTGCTACAGAGCCACATGCTCTACCTATCCTGGCATTAAAGACACCTTCCATACAGAAACTTCTCTGCAACTCCCAGTTTAAACATAGTCCAGACTTTATAGTGATACTGTTCCCTGGTACAAATCACTTTTTTTCCCCTCCTCCACCAAATTCAATCACTCACTATTTGATCTTTTTACTTCAGTGTCCTCTATCCCTCTCTGCCCCTCATCCTTTTGTACAACTGGCAGACAGAAAAAATGGGTTGGTTGGGTTTTTTGCACGCATCCTAGAGCGCCTCTGAGTTTTGCCTCTTACCTTTGGCTGTCTGAGTTCAGCTCCAGAGCCCTCAGCTGCAGGAGGACATGGCCAGGCTGGGAAGCAGAGGACAGATCCCACCAGTGGAGTTGCAGTGTGTCAGAGATCTGTGCAGCAGCCCCACCAAACACCTCCAAAGCACAGAGGAAAGGGACAGCTACAGGACTAAGTTTTGTGAGGGGAAAAAAGCTGCTGCCCAGGGCTTAAACACTCCCAGCACTGATGAGATTGAAAACAGCTGAGGAGGCACAGCCAGGTGCATTAACAGCCCAACACAACTCTAAAAGGGACACGATTCTACTTTTCTTTTCTTACAAGTGTCCCTGGCCTTTCAATTAATTTCTTTAAATGAAATTAACAATTTCCTAAAGTCAGATTTCCAGATCTGCTGGACTGTAGCAGTTAGAAAAGCCTGGAAGCAGAGCAAGGCTGGTTTGTGAGGTTGCAGGCAGTTTTCTCAATTGCATCATGTAGGGATAGTACAGGGCAAAGGAAAGAGGTCAGCACACAGGGATGGATGTAGGAGAAGAGGTGATGCAAACCTGCTCAGCAGCTACACAGATTCTCAACCCCAGCTTGTCTTTGACCTTCTCCTTAAGGGACCCAGCGATCTGTGCTTCCTCCCACTGCAGGCAGATGAAGGGTGGGGTTTCTTTCAGGAACAATTTTGAGTCATCCTAAGTTTGTTTTACACGCCAAGTAGGAAAGTCAAAGGTGAGAAATAAGGAAAGTCTACAAGAGCTTGAAACTGAACACCTTGACCTTGGCTATTTGGAAGAATTTTGACTACTACAGCTGCATTTTGATCCCACTTCTGATCTTGTCTTTTGAACATAAAGTCTTATTTCTACCTCTTCAGCACTAACCTTAGGCTCAGCTCACCTGAACCTCATCTGAAATCAAGGTCAGCATGTTTGGACTGCCACAGTGCTCCAGGTGCCTGCACCTCGAACACCCCATGCCCTGGCCACAAGAAATTCCCCACTAAAATCAGTATTAACATTAACCCACTTGTTTGGGTATTTTTTCTGAACTGAATCTCATGCCAGGTTTTTAAAAGAGATTTCAACATTTTTATTTTGAAAATCATTTATAGAAAGGTAGTTTTTTTTCCTCTCACACAGTTTCTCAAGCCAGCTCTTATCATTACAGGTATCTCATACAACTGTTCTTTATCAGGATTTTTAACCTATTTGTCTCTCTGTCTCTCTACTATTTTCTGCAATACAAGACTTTTAGGTTTTTTCTTCCTTCGTATTATGGAAGTATTATGAAGGAACTCTGCAGTGGAATTGTCCTGGATTTATACCATTATGAAGCAGGATTTGTCTCTTTAATGCTGGGGAGAATATGCTGCCCACTATCCTTAAAATAGGGCAGAGAAAAGTAAACTGGGTATAACAAAGCATTTTAACTAGGTCTCCTTATCTGCAAGACCAGAAAGAAAGGAAAAAAAATCTGTAGGCTAAATTGGCAAATAATCCTTTCCCATTGATTTACAGCTACTGGAATTTGTTCGGTTTATTGATAAATTATCTTTCTATCAGGATTTTGTGGGTGATTTAGGGGTAAAATAAATGTCTGACTATGACTTAGGACTCCTTAATGTTCAGTTAACAACAAGGTAAAAAGTGCTACATGAAAAAAAATTGCCCTTGTCATCACAGACTATACATCATCAGAAGCCTAGTCCCAATTAATATCCACGCCAACACAGGGTGAACTTGTACAGGTTGCACAGCCCCTTCTTGGTTACCACAGCTGGCTAAATACTCACTATCCAACCATTTTGATTTTTTGCTCCACATCTAAACGCAAACGGAGAGAGGTTTTCAGCTGCTGGGATAATGCTCGGGGTTTTATTGCACAGGCAGCATTAGGAAGGACAGCAGCTTCAGATTCAGTGTGGGAGAAGAGAACAGTGATAAATAGGGAGCAGCTGTGATCATGCCATGGCCTCAGCATAGCCCTGTGCAGTGCAATGCTCTGGGAGTGCTCTGGGGTCAGGGCTTGAACAGATCCCAAAAATTGCACTGCTGACATCCCCACACCTGGGTGAGGACATGAATGCTTTTCCTTTGGGACTCAGTAGTCCCAGACTCAACACATAATCCTATTTTTTCTACAGTTTTGCCCTGTGTGGCCTACATGAGCAGTCCCACAGATGAGTGTTGCTGCAGATCCAGCCCCTGTGACTGTTCCCAGCCACGCTGCTGCTGTCAGCACTTCCATCTGCAGGGGACTGCATGGACCTGAGCCAAGCAGAAATCCCCCAGCCCAGGGCCTACAAACTGCAGGGACCATTTTGTCCCATCCTCATTAGTGGATGTCAGAACATCTCCGAGTCCATCAGGAGCCATAACTGTTTGAGGGAGACTGGTTGTCAGACCTGTTCCAGAGGTTACTTTCCAAAAAGCAGCTTCTGCTGATTCATCCCCTACTGACACTGCTGACTTCCTGTAAATGCCTGACCTGGGAATATAAATTACTATTAAGGCTGACAAGGATATACCCTCTGCAACAATAACTCAGGCAGCTGTGGCTTTCTAGCACAAAAGCACATCCCTTTTGCTTTGGCACAGTGAGCACATCCTTGGGGGTCACTAATGCAAGCATCTCTCGCTGCCTTTAGTGAGGCTGGTGTACTCTGACATGGGGGGACAGCCACGCTCACACCACAGGCTCAAAGACAGCACAGTGACCATTATTCTTTGTGGGGAGAATGATTTGTTGCAAAGGACTCAGCTCCTAATGTCTTCATTCTCAGCAAAAATGACATTACTCATCCCTCTCAACATTTGAGATCTAGAGAACAGCCACTGCTGCTGGACAGCATGGAAATTATAAGGGCTAGTAAATCAATCCCAAGGTTTCAGGGAAGGATCTGATCACCAGGTGGAAGCAGGAAGGAACCTCTCCTCAGCAGTAGCATTATTGCAGAAAGTTATGGTGTGAAGTGATCATGGAGCTGGGAAGGCAGAGGAGGGAAGTGGTTTTTAGCATGCAATGGGACCATGCCTATAAAGGAGCAATTGCACTAATATTCACAGGAGTCCCTTTGATGGCACATAAAGTGTGGTGTCTTCATCCTTACTAGGGAAAATTTCCACAGTGCTCCACTGACATCTGTCATAAAACAATCATATAATTCAAGGTTGCAGCTTCAAGACTCTCTTAAAGGTACAAATTTGTTATAAAATGCACTACGTTAATTACAGCTAAAATTATTCCCACCATTTTTACTTTGGTACTGAAACATCTGTTTGCATCTGTAATGAGCCTCTCTTATCCCACAGCAACTTGCATAATGTTTTCATTAACACCATCTAGCAAATGACATGACAATATTCCAGCAATGTTTCTCCCACTAACAGATGTGATCTTATTGAAATCTCTCCCTTTGGTTCCCTTTAACTTCTTGCTCCTCTGGAATGATAGGATATAGAAAAAGAGGAGAATAAAATCTACAATGAAGGGGAAGTTAAGCAACCATACTGCAAGCAACCTAGAATAAATGATCTGAGTTTTGGAGAAAGGGACCTTGCAGGCTGTTTGTACTTGTTCTTAAGACAAGGGTGTGACCACAACCCAAAATCTTTATTTTAAATAAGGTAAATGTGACTGTCACTTAAAAGTGAGATGAGTGGCTGCTTTTTGAAGCTGTTTATTACGTAGACTCAATCACATCTGCCAAGTACATTTCTTGTTTCAGCTGAATTTCTACATTGAGGATGAGATCACACTAAATTCTTTTGCACCTCAGTCTTTGGTTGAACTGTTTGCAAATCTCTGTTGCTGTTGGATGCAGTGAGAGTGCTGCCTAGTGCCCAGAAATCCCTTCTAAATTCAAAGTGTTTCAGGGCGAAGGAGATCCCCCAAGGAGCACTCAGGATATTAACACACTTTGTTCACTGGATATCAAACAATTTCTCAGTAGGAATCTTCACACAAGCAGGCTTCTCACAGTCCTCTGAAACTTCTAAGGTCTGGTAAAGCCAATATTTTCCTGCACAGACCGTTTCTGAACCTTTCTTGTTTTGGAAGAGACTCTTTAAAACCTTCTCAGCTTTTCTTTTTAATGCTGCCACCCTGAGAGCTGTCATGCTATCTTGTGACCCAGCTGTCTCTTGAGCCTGAACTCCACCAACCTCCTCTGCAGTTTCTTTGGTGGCCCAGCGACCTGGCCCAGGTTTGGAGCCAGATGTCCAGCTCACAAGGAGGGAGAAGTGAACTTGGAATAAATCTTCCAACCTGTTCTCAACAGAATTATGCCTGGTGTCTGGATCCTTCCTGTTGCTCTCTAGTCCCCTTTCTTATTAAGCAAAGGTAATTCATCTGCATCTGACGATGGATGCAGTAAAAGAGTAACTTTATGCCACCAATCAAACACTTAATAGCATTCCTAAAATTACAGCATAGTACAGCATAGCAGTTCCATAGCCATAAGAAATACTTTTTTATTATTATTCTCATTTACCCTGCAGTATATCGGGACTTAATTTTCTGAAATCAATAAGTGAGAAGAAAGTCAGATTTAGCACATGAAAGCAGCAATAAAGTGCAAGTCTCTCTTCTCTTTCTGTGTCCTAGTATTGTCCTTCAGGGTTCAATACTGAAGGATTTACAATCCCATGCTCAGTTTCTCATCAGTTTGCACAACTTTTCTTGGATGCCTTAATTGTCATGGTCCACAGATAGCTGGAGTGANAAACTTTTCTTGCATGCCTTAATTGTCATGGGAAAGACACTAATGGTCCACAGATAGCTGGAGTGAGACTGAACTTTTGTACCACAAAAATTTACTCCAGCTCTTGCAGGGTTGTCTAACCTAAAATATCCCAAATGTATGTTTTAGTGTACATGAAGACGGGTTGAAGTTGTCACAACGGTAAACACTTGGTTAAATTTTATCTTTTCCTTCATTTTTAGCCTTTAATATTTTCTTTTAAAAGCTTTACTCCCAAATCTTGAAGGCTATAAACTAATCAAAAGCTTAAATCCTCCCATAGTTAACTGTGAAATTAAAGAAGAATTCTTCCTTCAGTGGGAGGCAATACTCTATGCACCATCAGTAGCCTTCTAGTAAACAGCTTAGATCTCCACACAAGGTTCTTCTTCCTTGTTTATGTTTATTTCTGGAGATCACTTAAACGTATTAAAATCCCATTAATTTTCCTGCATGTGCATTCTGTGGGTGTGCCCTTGCTGCAGACCTCACTGGGAAGGTGTTTCTATGACTCCCTGATTGCTGCATTGATGCAGCCTACTCCTTGTCTTCCTCTGGTCCATATCCCCCCAGACTCATGCAATGCATCCTGGAGAGTTTCTACAGGAGACACTGGGGAACTTCTGCTTCACATCATTTCAGAATTATCCAGGAAGCAACAGATTGATGCCAGGCTTTGTACGAAGCTGTTTGAACCCTATTTGCATTGTGGTTCAAAGACACCAACCAAATTATAAAACTCTTGAGCTAAGGCTTGACACACATCAGATAAACAAAATAATATAATTTCCATTTTAAACTGGGAAGCTGAGGCACAGCAGGGGTGACAGACATTGTTGCACTGCACCAGTCATAGGCTTTTAGCCTGACATTGCTTTGCAGACATTATTTGGCTTACATCCTTTGGGCTGATTATCTGCTCTCACAGTGGTCTGTACTCGGTTTCTGTCTCAGCACTTATTGCCTGTCCTTGTTTTCTTTCCTCCTTCTCATAACCTAGGCATCTGATTGATGAACCATTCTTTATTTTGAGAATGTTGCCAAACTTTCTATTCGCCTCTAACTGTGTTCTTGTGTTTCTGGATCATTAAGCATGTAAATTAAATTCAATTGCAAATTGAATATATAATTGTGCGTATGCAGGGTCTTGAAGAATAGGGAGGACTTTAATGAGATGAGATATTCCCACATCTGTAATTCTGATCTACTCAGTCTTTCAGAAAAGAATTGCTCAACAAATTTGAAATTGCATCATTTTTGCAGCTTTTATCTTCAATTATCTTCCTCTTACTGAGGTTTTCTGGAAAAAAAGGGCAACCCTTTCATTTCCTGTTTCTGGCTGTGAATATGTCTACTACTAGGTTGCTATCTCTTTGACTTAAATCTAGATATCTGAACTAAACAGGTAATATACCTTGCTTTTCAGTGGAAAGAAATGCAAATGTTTGGATCCTTGAGTCCAGGCAAAGGTGGGGTTTTGCCATTCCTGGTGCTGGATAGAGAGGACCCTGCAGCTGGAATACCTCTGAAAAGTACCTTCATAGGTGCCAGTTTCTCCTGAACATCACTAGAAAATACATGATATGATCCAGTTTACCTTCTCTGATGTAGGATATCCTTTTTTGAACAACTTTTTTATTTCCTTTTTCTTTAACACAAAGGGAAAATCCTGTCCAGTTATGAGGAATTTTCTCCTCGAAGGAATTTGCTTTAATTTTGGAACATTCATGATGCAATAACATAGGGCTTTGTCAAGGATGTTTCCTTTTTGGATCAGGTTTACACACACTGCTCATTTCTATCACCATCCTTCACCTGTAGTTCCCTAAATATCAACTGAACTCACTGAGTGAGGAATAAATGGGAAAATGAGAATATGGACAGATTCTCTGGATTAGTGGTCAATAAGATCTTACTGGCACCTTTGCAAGGAAAGAGGTTTTATCCTTTAAACCTTTGGGATGCAACTTATCACCTGCCTTGTATATTTTTTGCATTATTATTAATCCATTTGAAATACTGAAGAATAAGTTTGATAAAGCAGGAGTTACTTAAGGGAACCAGTTTACTCCAGTGCCCAAGCCATAATCACCATTGCAAGTCTTCTAATAAACAAATAAATCCCTCATGCCTCAGCCAAATTAGAGCCTTGTTAATCATTCACAAGCTGAGTAAAAATAACTTGCAATAATTAGTGTATAGTGTGAGTTTTTCTACTTTTCCTTCTCAAGGGATATTTGTGATCTGATATTGTTTCATATATATTGCTGTTCAATTCTATAAACTGCATCTCCTAAAATACTTTATTTCTTGGCATGAGGTTTATGGTGGTCTTGCAAGCAGGTGGCCATGGGGATTTGAAATCCATGAAACTCTAATGTGCTGCTTTGTAGCATCTAGACAGAACTGCCCACAGCATGGGTTCCATGTCTGGGGGAAACAGGATGACAATCACCCGTATGGAAATTTTAATTTCAGTTTAGTAGTACATGTAACTCTAAAATTTACTTTATTGAAAAATTTATGTCAGTAAAGCCTTATTGCCAGGAAAGCAGAATATGCACCTGGGAGGTTCATAAAAATTGCTACAGTAGTCACATTTTGAAATTCAAGAATTATGAAAGTTTAGTTTGTGACATTTGTCCAGTAATTATGCTGTACTTGCCTAAAATTACAGTCTACAAGAGAGTGAGTGAAGTTATTCCTGACACCTTATCTAAACTCTGTGTAATTCCTCCAGCACTGCAGACATCTGCTCATTTCACTGTTGCACAGTGCTTCTTCATTATCTGACAAAAGATTTGTGGGCACGTGGTCTGCAGAGTGCTGGGAGTTACTGCTGTTGGTGAGCTGCAGCAGCCAGCACTTTCTACTCCCCCTTTTTCTCAGAAGACTTTGAAATCAGCATCATATTTGCCTCTGCTCAGATTATTTTCTAAGGTAAAATATGCAAATAGCCTAGAATTTAACTGCACAGGTACATGTATACCTTTTTTTAAAAAAGGCATCCATCTATTCAGCTTGCAAATGCTCCATTTCCTGCTGTCAATTCTGAAGAATTAAAATCAACAGCCTTTATAATTTATTGTTCTCTATACCTACTAATAGCCTCTTAATTGTGTTTTGGATAGTGTATTTTTAGAGGGAATCATTAAGTTTTCATATTCTGGCAGACTAGAGAATTAATGAGAGGCTCTTAATTTAGCCATAAACAATTAACTTTATTTAAAACATTCAATTTCCTGCTATTCACTTTATTGCTCTAATCTTCACATCCTATCCTGACATACTGCTGCTTCTGGCTGGAAGGTATTTCCTGTATCTCCTTCTGGATGTCATGGTCCAGCCAGCCCTGCAGCTCCCTGGATCTCGAGAGGAGCAGGGGGTCAGCCTGGGGGCAGTGCTGAGGGTGCCAACAGTGGAATGTTGCTGTGTTATTTGCTGTCTGTCCTTATTGCCTCCCTCTGCTTTAGCCCTTTGCTTCCCCCAGTGACTACCCTGTTCTAGCTGTGGCACCCTGGGATTTGCAAACACATATGTTTCAGCAGCAGAAGGGTTTCAGGGACAGCCTGTGCCAGTGGCTGCAGGTACCCTACAGATATTAAATGACTTGTGCACACAGGCAGAAGCTCAAGGCACCAACATGAGGATTTCTACCAAATAATCAGGGTGGCTCAGCCCTGCTTTGGTCCCAGACCAGTTTTAGATCATACTGCTTTAGACTGGCTGATTTAAGTCCTACCATGCAAGAGATAAAGAAAGAATATAGATGGATACACACTATAAAATGTTTTCAGCTAAGCCTTGAGGACAAGAGAAGTTCATCTGATTGTGCCATATCTTTGGTCCCTGCTCTAGGATTGACTCCCTCCCTTCTCACTTTCTCCCTCAAAGCCTCCCAAATGGCTTGACCAGACTTTTCTTTTGTTTTATTAATCTTGTATCTTATTTTAAATCAGTTGGTATCTCCATTGCTAAACACAGCTTCTAATTTTCCTCTAATCCCTCCTGCTGTAGAGTTTTCCCATACCAAAAGGAAAAAAAAAAAAACAAAACAACCAAAGACAAAACCTCAAAACAACTGAAGTAATTTTCTAGAGGCTGCAGAATAACTGCTTTCCTGTCCTATGCCATTTTCCTGGGATTTTCTTTATTTATATGTAAACCAGAAGGTGCCAATTGACAGAAATAAAAGATCCTCAGGGGACCTAATACCAGCTTGTTTTTGCAGCAATCCATTGCTCTGATGAGAGCTGTAAGACATTTATTGAAGGACCAAGCTCTTCATGACCCTGTTGGTTCAAGAAATATACTTTGTCTCATCAGGGAGGGATAAGGGTTTGGGAGCAGAGGCCACGCTTTGTACTTCACTTCTTTTGTTGTATTTAGTGTTTATTCCCTTACTTCATAGCACAGAAATCAAGCAGGGGACTGCTATGAAGAATGCAGATGAGAACTGCCTGCTCTGTCCCTTCAGGCTTGCTTTATTCCTATCCAGATAAATGTTGTCAACTACAACCATGCTCAGTAGAAAAGAGAAGTGCTCGGTCAAGAGTAGAAGAGACAAACAAGGACCTCTCAGGAGATCACTAACCTATTTTTCTGTAGTAAGGAGCAGCTAAGATGAAACTTCTTGCCTTTACACCACATATTTATAAGAAAAATAAGATTTTAGAATATTTAGTACTTATTTATTTTAGAATATTTAGATGCATGGGCTGGATTGAGGTTTCAAGAGAATAAGGCATTGCCTTACCTCAAATGCCAACATGCTCTGATAAATCTGGAGAAACCCCCACTTCACTGGTTCTGCAGGGTTATCAGTCCTGTCCTGAGCTGACCTCTGCTGAGTTCCCTCATCCTCACAGCACTGCAGATCCTAAGCCTGTGCAGGAATACCACACCACTGATTAATTAAGCCAATTCCTCACACAGCAGCTGGTGGAATCTCTTTCCTGCTGGCACACCTGTGTCCATGCTAGGTTCTGGCTGACATTTGGAGAGCAGACAGAGTATGTGATTTTTTTTCCTCATATCCTTAAAGGATGATGCCAGGCTGGCAAAACACAGGCACCAGGGGCTACAGCTACTACTCATCTATATTCAAATGCCATTGCCAACCACTTCTGCTTCTTGCATGCCTGAGGTGCTGAGATGGAGCCATTTGCCTTTCAGCCGCCCACACTTCCACAAATACCAGGAGAAAGCTCAAATTTCATTTTTGCAAGCGAGCACACGACAGGATCAGAGTGAAAAAAAAGAGCTTTAAAAACAATTAGTTTGTGTCATCCCCTTAACACACAATAATGTTAAGCCAGACAGATGAAAAATCAGGGGGAACTGCAAAACTGCATCTACAGGTAAAAATTGGAAATGCAATTCGCAGACAGGGTGGAGGATTGTGCTTGAAACTGGTTATTTCCCTCACACACCACATTTATAACTCCCTTAGAGCTTTCTAAGAATAAAGCAGTTGTGGATAAGAAAAGCCTTAGGCAAGGCGTTGACTCCTTGCTGGATTTCCACATTGCACATGGGGACTACAAACCCAGTGTTCCCAGAGAGGGCTGGAGGAGCTCATCTCTCCACGCAGGCACCAGGAGGGAGGTGTCACATTGTGTCTAAGGAACATTTCAATGGAGAGAAAATGGTGTATTGGGAAGTACAGTCAGATGCTGGGAGACAGATAGAGAAAACCAGTGTGACCCTGACTCAAGAGTTGAAGCAAAGTGGAGAGGGATCAAAACATCCTGGTTTTTCTAGAGGAGGAATGAGTTCTTTTTCATAGGTGCCATGACAGTAGTGACATCCAAGAGCATGGCAAGATGCAAACAAGGATGGAAATTTTTAATGTTTAGAAGACCTGGAACCCTTCTCACACGGTGGGGCTGTGTCTCCTGTGCCAGCTGTCCCTCCTGCAGCCGTGCCATACCCTCGTGAGCCACACCAGACCCATCTGTGGCAATGACACCCTCACGAGGTTATCCTCCCTTGTCCTCATGTGGTGCCACCACACAACCCCCTTTTAATGATACTCCACATCAGCTGCCAGCTCCTCCTGGTGTCCCTGGAAGTCACAAACCCATTGGCTTGTCTGGCTGATGTGGAGGACAATGATATCTGCTACCTCAGAAGGACAAAATAAGGAAATCTCTATTCCCTGCTCTGCCTTTCCCCCCACTGCTTTAATCAAGCTGGTTTTCATGGGGTTTGGGATGAGTGAAGCAGGCTTTTAGGGACCATGTTACAGACACTCAGAAAAAGAAGTGCAAAGGTCTCAGGGCCCCTCCTGGCATTGCTAGCTAACGGGCTTTCCTCAAGGTGAGGAGAATAGGGCAATCTATTTAAATTCAGTTAATGAAAAACCGCATTCTTCCTCTATCCATCTATTCTTGCAACCTTTAAAATGAATAATAAATAAAAACCAAAGGAAGACTTGGTATGCTTTTCTAGAAAATGCTTCCCCTTCAGCTAATAGCAATATATCTTTACACCTGCTCAGTCAATTTTTAATCAAAAGTAAAAATACCCTCTTTGACTTTTTGTTCAGAATATCAAAGGCAATTTTCAAAGGTCTTCATAACAGTTAAGCACCTAGACTGGGTTGAAAATCTGTGTACATTACCTACTGAATTGCTTCTATGTATGCCTCCAAAAATCTCATCATACATCCAGAGATAGATTGTGTGATGCAGTGAATTAGCTGGATACAAGCAGGAATGTAATGTTAGTTCAGTGCTTCACCAGGGCTCATTTATCCTGTTTAGAAATATGCTTGTCTGCTTATCCACCTAGTTAGGATGTGATATTACTCCCTAAAAATACACCCTGCAGGTAACAAGAAACACGCAAAATGCAATTTCACTGTAATTGATTCCTTTGTCAAAATGATATAAAAACAAAATAACTTCATAAACATCTATAGAGAAAATCTGCACTTCATCACTAAGATAAGCATTAGATCTTTTGAGTTATTGAAGATTTATGCTAATGTATATGAAAAAATCAGGATGACAAAACCAGAATATCTATCTGTTCACAGAAACAGAGATGATGCACATACAGACATTAAATCTCACACCTTAATCACTAAAGGTATAGCTGTGAGCAATGTATTATTCCACAGAAGAGCAAGTACCTATATTCCATCACAAAGACCCTCAAGTATGATGTTTCATGTGCTGGGAGTCCACCCCACATCAAAGATAATCATGACAGCACAGCTGAATACATCTCCTCCTTCATGCACGAACGTGGGTGACATGACCTTCCTCGAGCTGTGGTTCTGGAAGGTGAAAAATGTTCTGGAAGATTCTTTCAGTTCTGCTGTGGGCTTTGTTGTGTTTGTTTGGTTGGTTTATTTTTAATTTTAAGATCCAGTCCCTTAAATGTAGATCAGTGATCTAACTTTACCCACAGTAGCATCTTCACTGTAACCAACAACCCAGTTAAGTAAATGATCCCAATAGCAACAAAATGTTGCAAGTTTTCCTTTTTTTGAGGCAAATTGTTTGGCTTTTTTAACAGAAGGGATTTAGAGCTGACCACATATTCTTCCTAATCACATCTTGATCTCAGAAGCTCTTTTATCCTTCATTCGTATTTATCAAGATTTCTTTAATTCCTTGAATAGACCTTAGGAGAGCATTTTGGTTCCTTTATTTATGCTTTTATTCATTAGGCCACTGGTACCCAACAGCCATCCTGGTTTCTCCAAATAATTAAACCAGAACTTTTCAGAACTTGGGGTTTAAGGGTTTTCTAGCAAGTCTCCTACAACTCTAAACCAGCTTCTGCAAACTTTCATTTTCATCACTCTGCATGAGAAGTTTCCAAATTCTGTACATCTGTAAACCCCTACAAATGTTCAGATGGAAATGTGGCCCCCTGGGGCCACAAATTTGAGTCTACAGATGGGAACCTTTTGTTTTTCCAAGTTATTTTCCATGGGCTTGTGAAACCTAATCTTTAGATCGACAGGGTTCCATGGACCACAGCTTGAAAATCTCCAAAGTAATTCATGCAAAGGTTACCCTCTCCTGACATGCAGGAACAGGTGCTGCTCTGCACAAGTAAATTACAACCTTACTGTAAAACTGCACTAATGATACACAGGATCACAAAAACATCCAGGTCCACAAATCCACAGAAAAGACAACAGAGATCAAACTTGTGCTAGCTAAAAGACTAATGTCTCAGCCTTGCAGTTATTCCTGAAGGTTCAGGATTCCCTTTGAATCTTCATGACAACGCAGTATAGAGTACTTAGAGAGGAAAGGGTTATTTCCCTGAAAGAGTATTCACATAGGAATATTTTTACAAATATATCCTCCATGCAGTGAAAATTTAGGAATGCCTGGAAATGGATTGAAGGGAAATTAAATAGGAAATTGCAGAGGGAAAATGTCCCTCCACCACTAAAAGTTTTAAATTTCAACTGTTTAAAATTTCTTATTTTGACCGCCTTGGCAATACAGATTTCCATCAAGCTATTAAGAAACACACTCCTTAGAACTCTAAAATCTCAGAAATCATGAAATATAGGAAAGGAAAAACGAAACAAGCATACAAAGCCTGTCATCCCATTCTGCATGTCACAGATGAGCCATATGGCCTTCTCTGGGGAAAGGTAATAAACCAGTGTTGTCCAGAAGCACACCTGAAAACAGCAGAAATTCCCCTTTCTCAGAACTCAACAGCACCAGTGTCACCTTCTGCTTGGATTGTCTGGGTCCTAACTCAGAGCTCAGAAAACCATCAGCTGGGTGACACGGGTTAAACCACTATGCCAGAGCTCCCCACCCCAGCCTGCCAGGAAGGTGTGGGAAGGATAAATACATGGGAACTTCTGAGGTCCTTTGAGCCTACGTTTAATAGGACTATGCAAGTTAGATTTATAGACTAGCCCAGTTTCTCAAAAATATCATGGCATATATTCTGCATCCTCGCATTTTCCTCTCTCTTGCATTCTTTCACAGTCTAACCCCACACTTAACCACATCTTGCCTCCCAAGAACAGGTCTTCCCATAAGGACTTAAGCCTAGTTTGGGAAATTTCTTGTGGCTCCTTCTCAAAGAACTCTCACAATTTTGGAATTTTCCCATTAATTTCTCAGTGGTGTCACATCTCTAAAGGAAAACAGGTCCAAGACATGAATGATGTAAAGCAGCTCTGCAAGCTTTCCCTCTTTTCCTCTATCCCTGCTCATTATTTGGAGCACATTGCTTGTTCCCTTTCAGAATTAACCTGTGTTAATCTGTCGGTCATCTCCCACCCCGTCCTGTGTTGTATCTCCTTCCCAACATTTCCTTTAATCAATATTCCCTCCAGACACACTAAGTGCAGTTCTTTTTATAAACGAATCTGCTCTCACCCAGGAGATCTGACATTCAGACAAACGAAACGTCCCTCTTCATCTAAATAATTTAAGGGATCTGCATCCCTTATCAAAGACTAATATATCAGGCACTGCCAACAAGGCACCTTCATTGTTCTTCAGTGCACATTTAAAGCGCATTCCCTGCTTGGCAGAAGAGCTCTGTCAAGAGCCATAGTGACTCAAAGATTTCTTCACAGAGTTGTTGCACCATTGAAAACACCAGCACAAGTCTCCCAACGGGAATTGTTGTGATCACCTGCCCCAACATGCAGCCCAGCAAAAAGGGAAAATCACCCAGAACAGCCATGACCGGACACTGTCTTGTAATTTAGCTCATATAAAACTTCCAAGACTTAAGGTTCCCCTCATCTTCAGATAAATTTTGAATTAGCCGCCTAATGAGCTTACATTTTTCATTTAACCAGAATTTATGTCTTCAGCTTCCAGTCACCAAATATTACAGCTGCTCAGATAGTGATGCCTTTTTTCTCAAAAAATCTCTTTCCCATTTCAACTCTGAGAACATCACCTCTGACCTCTTTTTTTGAAAAGTTTAAGCTTGAGGCAGGTTTCTCCTTGCTTGTATTTCTGCATAAGCTGTCTTTGGAATAGTGTTTCTAAATGCTGGCCATCAGAGTGAGAACAAACTCCACCTACACAGATACACCCCACAGAGCTTTTCTGATGTCTTTCCCCCTCTCCTGCAAATGTGACCTCCAGGGCACAGCCTTTTGATCCTCTGTCCTTTCTCTGGTTGTGGATGGACACCAGCTCTGCATGACTGCTGCTGTCAGGGGAAATTGAGATCTGCAACAGCTTCTGAGGACAAACTTTGAGGCTAGTCCATTGAGGAAAAGAAAAAAAAAAGCCAGAACTTATGACACAGAGAGTAGACTTTAGATCCAAACTTTTCAACCTGGACTGATATCCATGACCTCTTTTTTAAGATAAGACTTTCAGGAAGGAGAAGTCATTAGTGGTGATCAAAACTACTCTACACAGAGCTACAAATGAAGAAAAATGAAATTTCTCCTCTCAGATGCTGGTACCCAGGGTTATACCTCTTACTTAGAAAAACAACTTACAAAGTGCTGGGAAAATCTTCCTGTCTCCTCATCATTCCCCCTGCCTGAGTGCACCACATTCAATTGTATTGAAAAAGAGAACCACAAAACATTATCCTGTCTTTAACAACAAATGTAAGCGCTGAGGAAGGTAGTCAGCACCAATCACTTTAGAAGAAACACTAATGGAATGAACTGCACAGAAAGAAAGCTGCTTCTTCATACATTTGATGGAGCCCTGAAGCAAAAGGGTATATTTTCTTCCAGAACTACAGGGCTGAACCAAAGTACTTTGCAGAGACAGAACAGCTGAACCAGAAGAGTGAGAAAATTTTATGGCATCTTCAGCTCCCACAGCCAACCTGCCTCACCTGAGGCCTTTCACTTCATAATTCTTCCACTGAAACTGAAGTTCTCCCAGTCAATGTCATGGAAACAGAGACAGGAGAACAAGCCCCCCCAACCTGCATCCTTCTCTTTGCCATGAAGAGGGGCCAAGGAATGCCTGATGATCCCAGCATGTGGAAACAGGACTTTTGGTGAAATTATCTGCTATTAATTGAGAATGAGACTTTCTATCATGAGCAGACAGTGCAAGGACTGTACTACTAATTTCAGTCCTTTAATGTTAATGGAAGAGAACTGTTGCTGTCTAAACTAATAAGGGATTTTTTTCACTGTGCCATTTATATAGTAGAAGGAATTGTAAAATAGTTTCATGATAGATAACTGTACTGCTGGAGTTTCCTTAGTTTGTCATTTCATACAAAAGGATCTCAGCCACCATAAAATTAAATTTCTCCACATTGCAAATGTTCAACAATGAGACAAACCAAATTTTCTGCTAATTGAATGCAGTGAGCTACTTATATATTCATAGCGAGCTGGTGCTTTCAGCTCCATTGCACTCTGACTCTGCAGGAGCCCTCCCAGCAGCAGCACTCAGCCAGCAGAGCTGGTGTGGAGCTGGCACAGCCACCAAGTCACCCACAGGGCCGTTAGCATTGGCTGGGAGCCCAGGATGCCACCTTGGTCCTGGTAGGGGCATGGGCTTCCTCTCCCTCCTTGACGAGCCCCAACGTATTCTCTTGGGAATGTTTTTTGGAGACTGCTCTCCTTGCTTTGCAAAATCAGGACCAGACAGCCTGAAACACTCCCTGATTCCTCCAACTCACCACTGGCTGAAGGTTACATTTTGCTAGATCATTATCCTCCTGAACTTCAGAGCATAACTATTCATAAACCTCTAACTTGCAGGTTTTAAAACACAATTCCTCATTGCCTGGCACTAAATAAAAAGAAAAATTCAAGGCAGGACACTTCATGGATGCCTGTGCTTTGCTTCCTTGCTGCAGTGGGAATGCTCTCTGGATTGATGTGAGCATTCCACTGAGCACCCTGATCCTCTCCCAACAGTCAAAGCAAAAAACCCCCTGAAATGCCAAATCTCAGTCTCTCTCTCTACATGCTTGATTAGATTTCTCCAGTGTTTGACAGACTCTGATGTTAATTCCAGACATCTTTTCTTTAAAATATTATTCCTCTCCTTGAGTTCTGTAATCTGTGTTTTTCCAGGTTTCCTAGCCCTGTATTCCCTGGAGTTGTTGATATAACTTGGCATCTGTGGTCAGACCCCAGTGAGACAGCAATGGTTTGGTTCTGTTTTGTTCCAGGTTATCCTGCTATGTTCACCAGTGAATTACCCTTGCACATGAGTCTTTCAAAAGGAGAAAATGTGACAGCTTTCATCTTTTCCATTATCTAAGAACTAGAAGGTAATAAACAGAAGAACAAGACATAAGAAATGAAGCCAGCTCGCAGCCGTGCAGGGGAATTTGCATCCTGACAGCTGACAGGTAACCAGGGTCACACAACTGCATTCTGCAAATCTATTTCATATTCACTGTTGTCAAATTTGCCACATCAGTCTAAGTTACAAGACTTCTTAATAAGCCACTTACAGCCCCAGCTACTAGAATTATCCTGTTAAAAAATTTCCGGCTTTCATTTTCTGAAAGTTCTTTTCTCATCTCCATGGTTGCGCAGAGCAGCTTGAAGCAAGTATACATTGAACTCAAAATAACATATGTTTTAAAAACTTTTATAATTTCAATCCTCTTATGATCTCTGAGTAATAGATTTGATATTTTTCAAAACTTCCATTTGGACAGATTGGATGTTAAATACGTGTCTGTGAGTCTGTACATACATGTGTACACGTACATGTGCACATGCCCATCTTTTCAGACACCATCTATCCAAAAGGACATAGATTAAAATGAAGAGAAATGTAGCAGTGCTTTCAAAAATTAATTTGGGAAGACACCCATTCCAGTTCTATATATTGCATTGTTAAGAATAGAAGCGATTCACAAATGCCTGAAAGCCCCAGAAAAACAGGCTGGTAAGAAAGTGTGTGCTGTCAGAGACAGGCAGAGCAATTTCCAGTTGACTTACAGGGGTTAAAGGCTGTCAGAGGCCAAAGCATGAGCTTTCTATTCTAACAGCTAACTTGGGCAATACATTTGAGCTAGATCTCTACAGGTACTAAGGTATGCAAATTCCCCTGAAAGAATGACATTGCTGTGGATCTACCCCTACTCTCCCTGTATTGAGAGAACAGGTAGCAATATAATGCAGTTCCACTTTCCCTTCCTGTTCCAGAAACTTTCCTGCTGCTTGGTCAGTGAGTTTCCACCAGGTGAATTGGTTTCCTCAGAATGGAAAACATGGGTCAGTTATTAATGATGGAATTAATTTTATGCACAGCATTTCAGGGAAGTGCATTCAGACACTTTGCAGTCCTTCATATCAAGGTCAGTTTTATTCTCCACATACGACAGTGAGCTTTGCTGAGATCTATGTGAGCTGCCAGCAGGACTCTGCTCACACTGGCCATCCATTAATCCACTGATTAGTTTAGTCACTTCACAACATTCTATTTCCACTTTATACTTTTACTATTGTCTTTTATACTGCCTGTATTACAGGAGTATTATGGGGATCTTTTATTAACACATATACACAGGGATGAGATTTAATCTCTTTAATTTATTATCTATTGTATTCCTAGTAAACCTTTCTTTGCAATATCCAGGCAGCACCCTGACAGTAAGTCACTGCTGGAAGACTATACAGAACTGCAAAGTATTCTTTATTAAATGTTTTATTTTATTACCAAAACTCTTCAAATGTCCTTAATATATTTTTCAAGCTGTTTTCATTTGGCGGTGGAATGGCTGATCCTTGAAAAGCTTTTGTCTTAGTGCTTAAACCAGTGAAATCTGTATTCACTCCTAGGTGAATTTCCCATGGTTTCCAATAAGAGAGATTATTGACATTTTCACTGGTTGCTATGGAGAGGGTCACTGCACACATTTAGTAGCCTAGGAATTGAACATGCCTGAAGGGTCTCATGAAGGATGGTTTGGTCTTGCAAAAAGGTTTTGAGCTTTGCCCAACAGCTGACCTAGGATCTGTCATGGGAAAAACTGCATCTTCTGAAAGTAAGAAGAAGTGAATGAATCAAGGTCTTGTGGAGAAATTCACACATTTCTTGAGCAGTGAAATCTGGGACACCACAACCAGTGGCATTCTTGGTTCCAAGACTCCAAAGGGGACCTTACTCCCTGCAAGCCTGGCTCAGTACAAAGCTTTCCTCCAGGACACAAAGCAATGCCCAGGGTGGCATCCAGCTGCAGCACAGCTTCCCCACAGCCTGACCTGCCATGAGGTGTCACACTGCACCTGCCCACAGCTGCTCGTGCTGTGCAAATCCTCAAGCCCAGTTCTTCCAGAACCATCTCAGAGCCATCTGAAAACTGGAGCCAAAGCCAAGCTGCCAACCTGTTTATTGATGAGCTGTTCCTCAGAGGAACTAAGTGAAATATCTGTTGGAAAAGGTCTCACCAAACTGAGGGCATTATCTGGGCTCAGTGTGTTTTTTGTCCCTTCTGGTACCCATTCTGACTGTCACTTTGCCACAATGCAGTATTTTACTGATGTATTTCTATAAAGCAAGCTGAAAAATACTGGCATTATTCTATGCTCTCCTTAGATTCTTTGGATGGAATTGTCTTTCCAAACTGCCTAGACCTTTTATTTTGATGTAGTACCATTTAGCAACCCTAAGGATTAACAACCTCACAAAGGAAACAAACCTCCATATAAATGTCTTTAGTTTTAATATGGTTTTTAGGCCAGAATTTTTTTTTATTATTATATGGCAAATATTTATCATATATGTGCACTTCCAGACTAAGTTTCTCTAACTTTTTCAAGCTCCAGTTTTTAAGATGAACTGTTTACTTAATAGCCACCATCATAATTTCTACTCGGACCTCTTATAAATCATATATTTAATTTTTAGCTGGCAAAAAGTAATTAAATGTCTCTTAAGAGCCCTAAAGGCACCCAAAAGTTTACAGGATTTAAACCCAGGAGTCCTGAGTCTTGTTCTGTGTCTTAAGCTCCAAGACCACAGCAGTCAAACCCAAGAGACTCATTTTGCCATCAGCCTCCCCGTGGAGCTGGCAACTGTTCTAGGATGCCACATTTTTAGCAAGCTTTGTTGCCAGCACGGTGTCTTCAAGGTTTCAGAAAGTTCAGGCCACACACTGAGTGAGGGGCTCATCTGTCCCTCCCAAGGGTATCTGTGCTGCCCCTGCCCCCCTGCTCAGAGGGGGGCAGAGCAAGCTGCGAGCCCTGTGCCCATGAAATTCAGCAACAGGACTCACTTTCAAGTGACACAACCAGTTCTGAAATGTCAGAACAACCCAGGAAATTAACTTTCAGATCAAGAATAGCTGCTGAGGGTGAACTCCTGCAAGGCTGAAGCGATGGCACTCGAGAGTAGGTCATGTTCCAGAGACACAGCCAGGACAGTTTCTCCTTTCCCCCTCCAAAGCTCACAGCTCACATGTTTCAGAGTACCAAGGAGCACTGAGGTGCAGAAGGACTCCCCACTGACAGCAATGGGCTGAAAGCCTTGGTTTCTGACCTGTGCCTTTTCACCCTCATCTCCCTGTTCCCTTAGATGGGAATAAAAAAACCCCATTCATACCCAGCAGAGAGTTTGCCATAGAGACTGGGGAATGACAAGAAGGCATTTGCTTTTCTTCCCTTCTAAATTCTGGTCTCCTAGTTCTTCTTTATGCCCTGACACCTCTGACACTCTGCACTGCAACCCTGCAGTCCAGTCCAGCCATACCCCACCAGCAAGCAGTGGAATGGGAGATGGTACCTGTCTGGGAAAGCACCCTGCCTTGGGTGGTGGCAGCAAAAAAACCCCTTTTCCCACTAGGGCTATAACTTCTTGGTGACTTGAAGTTAACTGCAAGCTGTCCCTTGCAGCTGTGACACCACACAGCAGCTGGTGGGAAGCATGGCTGTCTGACAACTCCATGGATTGGGCAGCCCTGAGCTGGGAATAAGGCCCCTTCTCTGCCACCACTCTGAAAGGGAGGTCCATTTTTCCAACAAATCCACAGACAGAGCCATAGCTTCAATGCCTTCATTTCATATCAATGCCTTCATTTCCCCCTGCAAAACACACCTGGTGCACACACAGCAGCTCTGCTGCCTAGGGCAGTGCAGACTCCAAGGCCCCCAGCAGCTGGGAAGAAAAGTTTATCCAGCCAGGGGGCCCAGTGACCCCCCCAGAGAAGACCAGGTCCCTTGGATGTCTTTCTCTTGTGTGAAAAACCTTTTCCCTGAACTCATTTACAGTATGAGCACTGTTTCTGTCTGTTCTTTTTCTTCCCACAGAAAATCCCTGCTTTTAACAAAGACTTGAAAAGGGAGAGCGAAAAGGGCTGGATATGTCAAAGGCTACTATTATTACTGCCTCCTTGTGACAGGCACAGAGGAAGGTGGCTGCTTAAATTTCTAAGACAGACAGACAATGATAGGTAGCAGATGGATGGACGGGCTCCTGCTGGGAGCAGACAATGAATTTCATTTTGTTACAGCACATCTACTGCAGAAGGGGGATGATACTGCAGTATGTGTGCCAAGTTCCCTTCACTGGAATGGATCCTGCACAGACCAGACTCGCACACAGCAGAGATTTTATATATTAAACAGGAAAGAAAAAGGGCTGACTTACAGCTTTTGTCTTCAAAATCCATTCACAGTAAAAACCTAACGGGAAAAGGAAGCCTGTCCCACTTTTTGCAGCGCCAGGAGATGCTTTCGATACAACCAGTCCCTCAAGACGCTTCACAGGTTTGCACAGGAATTGCTTTTTCCGGCAGCGGAGCACGAGCGCTCATTGACAGAAAGTTGGGAGCGCCGAGCAGCCCCGGCTGATGGCAGCGGGCATCACCCGGCCGGGGACCCCCAGCCTCCCCCCCGCTCCTCGGAGCTGTGCCGAGCTCTGAGCAGCCCCGGGGCCGCAGCCCTCACGTTTTCCAGCAGTGCCCTCGCTGTCACAGCCGCCCTCCCCGGCTGTCCCCTTCCTCCCCATCCGTCACATCCAGCCACCTGCAGGCAAGGTGAGATGTGAGTGACACGGGGAAAGGGGGAGGGAGGACTTCAGCTTGAGTCATCCCAGGCACTGCAAGGCCTTTTAAATTATGCTGCCGGTTTGAAAATGGGTTTAGAGCCTTTCCATGGTGAATTTGAGTCTAAGCACGCTGCTTTCACTGTCTCTGAAATACGGTGTGTACACACACATAAATATCTCCAGGCTGCAACCAAGCCCATCCATCCCCATCCCGGGGCTCCCTATTAGCTCCAATATCCTGGCATGTAGCCTAAAGACCTTTCAAGTGATGCATTTGGGAATAATTGGTTATTATCTGTAAGAAAAATAATTCCCTGGGCTGGGGGAGGCAACTCAGAAATGAAGACTCACATAATCCACCTTTGCCTGCTTTTCAGCTTCAGGATGTTCCCTAAATGACACATTTGCACAGCACAGAGGTGGGGAGTGCTCCTGACCAGTGCCTGATCTGGAGAGCACCTCATCCATCATGGCTAGCTAGACCATCCTGTTCAGGCTGTTACTCCTCATATAAAAGCCCTTTAAGCACTAGAGTTCCCTTTCCATGTGTTTTGTGCTGTTAGGATGCAAATCACCTGTGTCTCCCCTCCAAACCTTAGAACAAAATCCATGTTCCACTGCAGCCCTTGCAATGTCACTGATGGCCCCCGGCACTGGAGGCTCTCTAAGTCTCACTACTTAGGACCAGTTAAGTATCAGCTCTGTGACTATCAGAGTATTCTGTGTCATTTAAAATATTAAAAATAAAATAAAAAAGGAGAGTGCTGTCCTCAGTGTAAGGAGTTAACTCCTTCAGCTCTGGGAAGTATTTTAATATTAAGGCAACTCATTCTAATAAGCCCAGAAATACAAAAATGTGTAATGCTGAAGGCAAGATATGGAAGGGTGTTGAGGTAAGGAAATTAACATGGAGCCCTTCCTGAATTCTTTCACAACTTATTCCAAGCAAGATTGTTCCCTTTCCTTCCTAAGAAAGGTCCAGCCCTTCTTTTCAAGTCCCCAGACCAACACACATCACAGTATTTGAAATCTGCATTCTGGTCCCCTAACCTGGCCAGCCTGGGAACAGTAACTCCTGCTCCTGATTCCCACTGGTGAAGTTAACAGATGGTTTCTACAGGGAGTGCCTGAGGGGAATGAGCTTGGAGATGCACTAACAGCACTGTCATCCCACCATGTGAAACACCAGAGTCTGGGCATTCCCTGGAATCCTCCACCACATCCATCCCTGAGCAGCCCAGGGCTGAACCTCCAGACCTTGGCTGGCCCCATTTGCAGGGAGGGTGGTGCAGGTTGTGCTCTCAGCTCCCTGCAGACACGTCTCGGAGCAGCTGCAGAGGCAGGCTCAGCCAGGATGGGTCTGGTGACCACCACTGTGATCTGCCCCACTCCAGTGACAGCCTGCACACCCCACAGTTTAATTACCAGCAGGTATGTTGCTCTCCAGAGACCAAAGGCAGCTGCTCAGCTGCTAATGGCAGGGACTGCTCTGGTTTGCAACAGAATTGAATGCTCCATGTGCACATCCTTTGAGCACTTGTCCTATTTACCATGTCTTTGTCCACATTCCTGTGGAAATCTAACAGGCATTGAATACCAACATCTAAAACAGCAGAAAGTCCATAGCTGTTCAAAAATTTTTGCTCTTCTTTCCCCTCATACATTTCCTGATCATTTGATCCCACTTTTGCTTTGTACTAAAGAGAATAAGGACAATGTTAAAGAAATGAGATGTGACGAGTGACCTTCCGTATAAACTCCATGGGCAGAAAACGAGGTTGAGCAGTAAATTAGAAAGTACCTGTCAGAGTTGCCCTTCCAGATCACTTGGAACCACAAGGGAGGAATTGCAGCTATCACCATAGCAATTCTGCAGACTCTATTTTATATTGACCTTAAGGTACTACTGAGTGGATAGTGCTAGAAGAAAAAATGGGTATGGATGGAGTGGAACCATATGTACTGTCACTGATTACCCTTCCTAAAGAGACTCTGAGACTCAATAGGAAAAAAAAAAATCCTACTTTTTTTTAGTGGCAGTGACCCCTAAGGACAGGAGTGCCTGGATCCTCCCAGTAGTTTTAATTCTCACTAGAATGACAGAGAAGTTTGGTGCAACCTTGCAAGTAAAATCTCCTACAAGACATCCACCACGACTCAGTTTTAGTTGTCAAATTACAATAGGTGCCTCACATTTCCATGCACAGCAACACTTCCATAAAAGAATTAGAAAACATGAACTGAAGTTGCAATACTGTTTGACTTTTGGAAGGGTTTTTTTTTTAATTTTCTTGCTAGGCACAAAGATCTTTTAACTTGTAGTTGGAGCAATTTATCTTCATGATGCCACCTGCTGACCACAGGGAAAAGGTCACTGCTGTTACCAATGACAGCATCCCAGCAGAACATCCTCTCTTAGCATTTCTCCTCCTCCTTTCCCTCTTTCAAGAGAAGGTCAAGCATCACCTCTCCTCTAGGGAGGAGTGACTTCTAACATTTCCTCTTTGCATTAGGAGCAGTTAATGGAAATGGCAATAAATCACCCTTCATGTTCTCATAAAGACAGTTACAGCCAGCAAAGACCATCTGCCTGTCTGGGCTCCCACAAGGAGCCATAAGATAAGGGGAAAAAATCATCTTCTTCACATAAACCTCAATTTTTAATCCACAGCAGGACTAAAACTTCCTAGTCCAAGCCTCTTTCACTCCTCTCTGGAGGAGATGCCAGTGGAATCTTTTGTGTGGCATTGTTAGCTATGTCATAGCAGGTGTGCCACTGCTCTGGGACACAGTCACTGCACTCCATACTCTCACAGGGGTGTAAGGAACTGATGACTTCAGTGTAAAGGACAAGGTGGGAGTGGGAAAACCCACGTGAAATGGCTGACTGAGATCACAATGCAAAGGCACACCTCAGCTGGACACGGTCATAGCAAGCCACAGCTGCATCACTGGCCAGCCCCAGCACAGCAAAGCTCGCCAGCTGTCCTGGGCTTAGACTGTAACAGTGTGTGAGGGAGGAGTGTGGAACAGTCCCTGCCTCTGCAAGGAGGTGCAGAATAGGATTATCCTGTTGGATACAATACATAAAGATTGTACAGGACCACAGGGCAGGAAGATAGAAAGTGATAAAGATG
Source organism: Thryothorus ludovicianus (assembly GCA_013397245.1). Classification (NCBI taxonomy): domain Eukaryota; kingdom Metazoa; phylum Chordata; class Aves; order Passeriformes; family Certhiidae; genus Thryothorus; species Thryothorus ludovicianus. The sequence goes on from VZTB01010552.1 coordinate 123,963, forward strand.
AGCTACATCCAGTCCCTGCTTGCTTTTTCAGACACATTTTGAACTCAACAGAAAATACAGAAGAAAAATTCAGTTGCCTGGTGAATGAAGGAGACATGCAAACATTTTTAAGTCTCTTAAGACAAAGAGCAGTGATGGTAGTGGAGTACAGGTGCCAGCTGTGGAGCTCTGTTAATGAATTTCCTTTTCTCTCAGACATTAATGGATGCCACAAACTGGCAGTACAACATGTTTGAAACCCCATATGACTGTTCATTGCATTTTTTAAGCAAAGCTGGTGGTGCTTGTATTTTATCACCTCGTTTTTGTTATTACAAGTCATTTCATTTACAAGGTATGTGGCATGAAACAAGATGCACATGGACTTAAGTGAAGGCATATTTAAATAAGTTATGTTTAAATAGCATCTAAGTAGATGACAGGTTGTGCTTAACATGTTTAAATAGGTTATTTACTTTTTTTCAAGTTTAGCACTTAATCAAATGGTTTGCTTGGCAAGTATAGAATGAGTGTCCCCAAGGCAATAGTAATCAGACAGAAAGTATAGAGATTACCTTTTCTGGTGCTTCTGTGGTGCTCAAAATGCACACAGATTTTTCACACATACATTGGCCATTCAAGCAAATCAGGAACCTCATCTATCCTCACATGCTTGCCTTCTTGCTTGCTTTCTTTCTTTATTTATTTTTATGTGGCAAACCATTTGGAAATCCAGCTTCTAGCTGAGCACATCCATCCCTTGGCCACTGGAGCCACCCTGCAGCCCTGGTGCTGGTGTCTGTTCACACCCCAGGCACAGCACAGCCTGACAGAGGGAACCTGTCCTTCAGCTTCATCACCGCCCTGCTGCACTGAGGAATGCAGAGCAAACATTAATATTGCTTCTGCATTCCCAATTTACATATATCTCTGATGCAGACAGTCTTCATTCAGGAAGAGGAGACTCAAATATTGAAAAGCATCAAGGCTATTAGGATCTGTATATCCCACATCAAACAAGATCCCCATAATTTCAGCTCATCAGGAATTGCATCATCATACATTACTGCACCCTACCCCTTGTTTGCCAGAAGTGTTCACAGACTTACCAGGTACCTTTGTGTTTATCTGCCAGCACGCTGAAAAATGTGGATTTTTGAAAATTAGTTTCTAAGCAACACCAGCAAGTGAGCCATGAGCTAGCTTTGAAGGGGTGGCTCCTTTGTAGGGTGGCAACTAGAAGTGATCACTAATTAGCAAAAAAACCTCCCATATTTCTTTCCTTTTCCTGACCATTCCCAGAATTCTTTGGGACTAGACTGGCATATGAAGAGTAAATCAGGGTGGGGGAAGACTAATACAGATCTGCCCTTCAAAAATACTGGAATTAAAAGTTATTGGACATTTGCTCCTGCTGTGGTCTCCTGAACTGTTTATTAGATATGTTACCACCTCCACCTAAGATCAGACAACCTGATGAAGTTGAAATTCTCCATTCTGTTCTTTTCTAATATTTTTTTTGTCCTTAAATACAGAAGAAGGATGCTGTGGGAAAATTAAAAAAAAAAATTCTTAGTGATTTTCAGTATGTATCATAAAAATAAAAAGAACTGGTTCACTGATACAGTAGAGTTTCATAATTCCTCTGTTTCCTCTTTCCTTCTAGAATCTCTCTGTCATACTCTAAAAAGGTTGTTGTCTTCCCATCAGTTCCCAGTCCTTTCTTTCCCTGACATCCCACATTTAATGGCACAGCTGTGACCTCCAGGCTGAGGAAGAAGCAGCAAGGATATTTTGCCTTACTAACCAAATAGGCAATTTTGCTGTGAACAGCCTAATTTGTTTTCCTTTGTGTCTATAAGAAACCAATGAATAATCTGCTCTGTTCAATTCCATCAAGCTTTGAGGGTTGATGTAGGTTTCCTCTTGCTTTCCTTGAGTTGCTTTGAGGGCTTATACTAAAATAATGAGGCATTTAAAAAAATTTTCAACCTACCTGAACTCATCAATTTCAGACACTTACCAAACTGTGTCCCTTTGATCCCCTCTCACTGGGAGGGAAAGTGAATTTGAAAGACAATAGGACTTTTTAAAAAAAGTATTTTCTGAGGCCAACTCACTTTGTGTCTCACTTTGTGGAGAAACAGCCTCTAAAATGGCATAAAAGCCTGAGCTTCCTGTCTTGCTCAGGGAATTCTAGTTTTATAGCTGCATTATAAATAATTTTCTGTATTTTAAAACATGTGAAAGACATCAAAGAGACACAGCCAGCCCCGCTCCCTGTGGCAGAAATGCAATTAGTAAACTGAATCTTTCCATGGACTAAAACAAGAGCTCCACACCATCTTGGTCACTCAGGGCACTAGGAGAAAACCAAACCCTGTGTCAGCACTGCCATGTGGCCCTGGATGAGCCCTTCCCATTCCTGTACCTTGGTTTTATCTGTTTAATCCACATTACTGTAATTCTCACTTTCAGCAAGACACATATACAATAAATTCATAGAAAAGTTTGGCTTTAGCTTCTCATAATGCCTTCAGATGCCTTCAGAAACACCTTTTGTAGACATCCCTCTCCCCAGAGCCTGGCTCTGTGGCTGTTCTTTGCATTTGGGAAGCTGATCCCTGCTCTTGCTTGCAGGCTTTGATCCCACCATCATTCCTCCTCTCCAGGCTTTGCCTGTCCTTCCTCTCGCACAAAAAGGGCTTAGAAGAAGAGACAGCTGCAATTCAGCCTGAGGTCTCTCTGAGGCAAGAGACTGAGAGAGAGCTGCTGAGGGTGCCCTGGTCCTCCCCCCAGCTCAGGAGGGGTGTAGGTGCCACCATTCTGCCCGTGCTCCCATCCGCAGCCCTCTGTGCCCAGCACAGCATCCCTGCAGGTGGTGCCACCTTTCCCCTGGGCATGAGGCAGGTGATGCTGTGACACACCAGTAGGGCAGTGCTTTGCTTTATTGCTCAGAGCCTGCAGCACCTTGGAAGCTCTGTGGAGCTGCCCTTGGAAGGTGAATCAGGCAGCGTGCTGTTTGCCAGCACCTCTTGTGAGGCACCTCCTTTATTCTGAATTGTTAGACAGTTTAAGAGCTATTGGACATGGGGCCAGGTTTTGGCAGGGCTGCTGCTGCTCAGGCCATAATCTCTCTGCCTCTCATTTGTTCTCATTTGCTCCAGCCAGCAGCTCTCATGACAACTCTGTGGCAGCACATCCTTCAAAGGCCAGCAGCCAGATAAACAAACTGGACTACCAGATATTTCAGCAGCAAGTCTTAGCCAAGGAAGGAAAAAAGCCTTTGAGTCCTTATAATAAAGCAAGAGAAGGTAAAGCTTCCTTCCTCCCTGCAAAGTTTTGACCCTTGAAGGTAGTTGCTATCTCAGACAGGAGTCAGGATATTTGGGATTGCCCGGAGAGGAAGGAGTGGAATGGGGTGAGCAACAGTAAGCAGTAGGAAAATGATGACACTGTAGGAAAACAGGAAAAAATAGTTAAGTAGCAGGGGAAATTCCCTTTTCCAGCCCAGCTATTAGATCAGCATGAGGCAAGGAGAGAGCAGCAGCATCACTGGAGACTTAGGTGAACAAGCACTGCATTCCAAGGTGCTGGGGAGGCTCATCCAAACACACCTCGGGATTTATTCTTGCTGCAAGTTCTGCAATTCGAGTGTGAGGCTTCCCCAGTGAAAGCTGCCAGCATCATCTGCGGTGATTTAAATTCCAGAATCCTTTTCAGGCGGGTGTGCTCAGTGACCCAGGCAAGGCTTTGTTTGAACAGTTGTCTCACTGCACTCAGCGCCTGCTGCTGCAGGACTCCTCCCTTCCCTGGGCTTCTCAATAACACAGTGCAGAAATGAGAAGATGTGTTATGGTTTTGTAGAACAATGCATGCTTGATTACCAAGCAAATTTGGCCTTGGCATTAAGATAACAGAAGCACTATAAATTCCTTGGTGAAAGATAAGTCCTTTTTACTGCAAAGCATGGGCGTTCAAATATATTTGTCCCAGTTTGATTAGTTTTCAAAATTGGGTTTAAATGTGCTTTTAGCCTCCAAACTACTGGGAAAGCCCAATATTTTTATCTCTGCACAATGTGACAACAAATAACCTTAATGCCTATTCTTCCACACAGCTCCCACCTTCTCAGGGCCAAGCAGGCTGTGTATTTATGGCACTGATGGAAACAACAGTTTAATCCAATGCTCAGTTTTACAGGATCTGCCTGAGAGCCACCAGTCCTGTTCAGCTCCATCTCCCAGCCAGGACACGACTGCCACCATCAGTGACAGCTGCACCTCCCTCCCAGGAGAGAAGAGACCTTTAATGTGGCAATGTGGATTTAGAAACATATCCAGACATGTCCATTATTCCCTCCAGACCACAGGGCAGCTCTGCGTGATCCCCACGACCCACTGGGGGAAAAAGATCATGAAGGACAAGCAAAGGAGTGGCTGCTGCCCTGAGGAACACCCTTCTGCAGGCACAGATCACAGGGATCTCCTGATGCTGACCAGGAGAGCTGCAGAGCTGCACACTTGTACTCCAGGCATGTCTCAGCAGTGGGATTTTGGTGGTGTGGGGAATACCTCTGATCAAGCCCATTATTCTCCCCATTTCATTATCTAATGGTCCCTGGCTGTGCAGCAGCTGTATAAAGAGTTTGAGTCTGATTTAATTTGCCAGAGGTTTCATCTGGGTAGCTGCAAGCACAGGGCTGTGATTTCTATGACGTGGCACAGCAGCAGTTGCTCAGCCCCAGCTCTGGGATGGCTCTAGCCCAAAAGAAATATGAGGTGCTCATTTACATCAGTTGCAGTTTTGCTTTGGAAAGAAAATAAATTCATCCAATAAAGCAGGACAAATCCCTCTGAAACAGCTGCCTAGGAAAAAAGAGCAGCTGGATGGGATTGTGAAAGAATAGAAAATATTTCCATGGATTGGTAAGGTTAGTCTGCCACTCCTTAAAAGCCAATAAAATTTAGTCATTCTTGTAGAAAATAGTTCTGTTCTAGGTAACCAAAGCACTCTGGCTGTGTTATCACTGTTCTGACCTCCAAGAGGACCCACAGAGAGACATATGGGGACAAATGTGCACCTTTAAGGGCTAATTGTGACCTAATTACACCCTCTGATTTGTGTAGCAAACAGGCAGTGATGAGCCAGTTCATTCCTTCTCTCAAACCCCAAAGGCAGCTCCCTGCCAGCCACAGACAGACGTGTCTGAGCACAAGTGCCATCCCAAAAGGTTTGACCTGGGCAATCCAGGTAAATTGCCCTGATCCTTGGGCTGTAGCCTCCACTGAGGGCAGACATACTAATCCCTGGCTTTCCTCATCCCTGACTTTCAAACTCTGCAGAGGTCTTCAGGATCATGGATTTTGTTTTAAAAGAGAGAGAAACTGAGGCACAGCAGTAATGTACCTGAGGATATGTGAGAGGGGTGAAAAAGCACAAATACCAATGAATCCTGACTTCCTGAGGTGTCACCATAGGCAAGCTCTGGAAACTTGAGCAGGTAGAGCTGTGATGAGCAGAAGGGGCTAGGAAAAAGCCAGGCTCTAGGAGCCATTTCCACAGGCTTGCTGACAGACCAAAAGGCAGCAGCCAGCAGCCCTGGCCTGCTGATGTTGGAGACTTCCAGCACAGAAGGGAACAAAGAAGGGACAAAGGTGTTTACTCCCTCTGCAGACACTGCTACGCTGGGAAGGGCCATGAGCACATTGTGGGATGCAAAACAATTCAAAATAGTTGTGAAAAATTATGGCAAAAAGATTAAACAGTTTGATTCAATAAAGGACAAACCAACAGTGTCTGAATTTCACCTGGAATAGTTCACTGACATCAGGGCAAGCTGGAGAGCAGCTGGTTAAGGTAGGTAGGATCACGAGATAGGGAGGTCAGACAGCTGCTGGAAAGCCAAAAGCCAGAAACCCTCCAGGGTGAAGAACTCCCTTTGCTTCCCAGAAGACACAGTTAGAAAGTTTTCTTCTTTATCCAGTGCTGCCAGAACTAGGTCCAGGCCTGGAACCACAGGTCAGAAACATGTGGATGAAATGCAGAACAAAATGTTCAAAGGTACAAAAAATTCAGTAAACTAGAAAAGGGTGAAACAGGAACTGTTTGTCATAAAAAAAAAAGGGGAGGGGAAGCACTCAGTGCTCTGCACTACAGAAGAGAAGTTACAAGTTCATCTGTGGTGATCTGGGCAAGAAAGGATGGGCTTGGACTGCAGTAGAGGAAATTCCAAAAACATTCTTAATATTTAGCCAAAGAAAAAAAAAATGGAGGAGGACTGGAAATTCTTGTGCATGAGAGCTCTGGATGCTCCAGACAAAAATCTTACATGAACCGTTTAGAAAAGGACCTTTCAGAGGCACAGCAAGGTGAGTCAATCCTGTCTTTAAACAGAAAGAAAGGCACAGACTTATGGCCTTTCCAACCCAATTTTCTCTAACTCCTGTGACTTCTATTGTTAGTACTTGCCTTGCTAAAATGGAACAGTTTCTCATCTTACTCAAACATACTTTGCCAAAGACAGAGCAAGGAAAAAAACGACATTTTAATTGGAATCTTCTCCATTCACCTCCAGTACATCTCCCACAAACCAGAAAAAGAGTTAAGTCATCGCTTCCTAACCACATTCTCCCATGAGGTTTCTGCAGAGAGGAAAAAACCCAGATCCATTAAAAAAGCAATATTGCTTTTTTTATTGAAATGAAAAGAACTAAAATAGTCCTTTTCCCCACTGAAAATAAAGAGGTGAATGGAGAAGCAGCAGACAGGCTTTATGGAGGCGTTTATCTCTGAACTCATCTAGATACCAGTGGTGCTAACATTGGAGAAGGACAAGGTCCTGTGTGCTTAACAACCCAGAGCAGCGCTGCAAATTGGGAAGGCTTTGAAGTATAGCAGACTCCTGTAACCAGTGAAAACTGTGGCGGGGGTGGATTTAGGTAAGCAGAAAGTAATTTCCTTCCCAGGTAAATTCAGCCCAGGTATTTCTGAAGGCTACAAAATTGGCTCCAGAAAAATCTCATAAGTAGCAGCTTCAAATGGATTATTCAAGCATTTTACATTTATACTCCAGTTTGCAACAAGTCAGGGGGTTTAATATAGTATGTCTTCATTTGAAGAAGAGAGTTGCCAAATTCAAACTGGGGGCCAGATTCCTAGAGGAAAGCAAGAGATGAGGCTTTTCTGTGGGATCATACTGAAGTAATTCTGAAATTTAATCATGCAAACTCTTTGCAGACATTGACTTTGTGTCTCCCTTCTGCAGCTGGCCAAGAAGAATGGTCTAAAACTTTTGCACACACACATGCACACTAACAATTGATCATTTTTTCTACCTGATCCCACAAAAAATCCATTTTGCAAATATTGATCTGAGAATTCTGGTAAGAAACAAAAGCATTAAATGAAGCAAACGGAACTATAACAGGAAAAAATAGGAATAGAACTGGAATCAAAGCCACATGAAATTTTGTCTGCCATTTCTCTTTTAAACTGCTTCCAACAAAATTCATGACTCTGGAAGATGTTGAAGGCTCATATGCAAGCACAGTCCACAGTCATCAATCCCACTATTTTCTGTGCTAGGCAGAGTCTTGGGCTGTAACATTTTTCTCCTCCCACCCAGTTTTGGATGACTGGTGAAGCCAGCAAACTTCACCTGGTCTTCTCATTCCTTGGCAAAGCCCAGAAAAAAAAAAACACCAGCTATCAGGGAAGTCAATCACAAAATAGAACCTGCTTTTGTCCAGACAAATCCAGAGGATTTTACATCACACCTAGTTCACTGAGTCCCTCTTTCCAGAGGCTTTTGGTACAAGTGCTAAGGAGGCCATGTCACTGGTGCTTTATAGACACACACACAAAGGCAGCCTGGGTGGTGTAGTCAGGATCTCACAGCATCCCAGAGAGCAGAACCCAGGGCAATTCCAAGGACTAGAGCACACTAAGGTCTTCTCTTGTTTTCCCCTCACTGTTTTCTAGTAAAGGTCACAGAGGAAAAAAAAAATGCTGCCACTTAAGGAATAAGTTATTAAGAGCCAAGAGTCCAAGAAATCCCTTTGCAGGTTCTCCTGAGGACTCTGAGCTATCATAGCTGCCCAGGATGAATGACACCCTGCAGAAAGAGACAAGAGTACTCAGGGCAGCACTAGAGGAGCTTTGCTCAAGAGAATTGAATAATGTCTGATACAGGAAATTTTGTGATGAACTGATGGATCACGAGAAAGGAGTTCAAAACACAATATCCAAGGTTTTCTTTAGTGTGAAGGTAGAGAGATATTGGCACAGGTTGCCCAGAGAAGTTGCAGATGTCCCTTCCCTTGCAGGGCCAGACTGAGTAGGACTTAGAGCAACCTGCTCTAGTGGAAGAAATCCCTGCCCTAGGCAGGGGGGTTGGAACAAAATTTTCTTTCAGGTCCCTTTCAACCCAAACAATTCTACAATTCTAGGATCACAGGACAGGCAACAACTGTCTTAGAGCTGGCCAACAATGTACATCCTCTCAGACAATGCTTATTCTCTTTGCAACTGTCTCAAGAGATTTTTAATTCAACTTTTTATCCTTTTCACTAGACGTGTTCCCTGCTGGAACAAAATAAATTACCCTTAGCTATCCAAATGAAAATTTAAAAGCATCAGTAAGACTTGACTAACATCTTAACACATTCCAAATCTCTTCCAAACCCATATTATCATTCTGAACAGGACATTATAATCAACCTCCTCCTACCTGCTTTTCACTGTTCTAAGTAGCCTTTTCCTTTACTTATAGCTGTGGTGTTGCACATTTGCAATCTACCAGAAAAACCTTAAAATAAGAATTTTTTTTTTCTTTCCCCCATACTTATCAAGCACAAAAACAGCACCAAAAAAAAAAAAAGAAAATCCTTCAAGGTCACCTTATTCATGTGCCCTCAGATTGGTCTGAATAGTCTGACTCCCTGTTATCCAAAACTTCATTTTCTGAGAATGGCACTGATTTCAGTAAGCCTATTCCCACAGGTTAAGGACAAGCCAGTGGGTTTATTTGAATGACAGCTCCACATAGCCATACCTTCATCCTGAAAAATCAGTCAAAGATAGTTGAAATGGTTCCAATCTAAAAAGATTAGGTTTCTTCAATTCTGAACAGAAACAGCTAAGGGAAATATAAAAATATCCATAAAATCAGGAGTGTTGTGGAGACAGGGAACAGGTACAGGCTGCACATGCACTGCCTCCAAATCAGAGCTAAGGGCTATCAGACAAAACCATAAAAACAGCTTCAAAACAATCTAAAGGGGTGGTTCTACATAAATGTGTATTGCAGCCAAGGAGCTCATTGTTCTGAATGTTGTGGATAACAGAAGTTGACACAGGCTAAAAATTGGAACATTTCTCTAAAGAATAAAGTACAAAGACAGACACTGCCTTTCCTGTACAAAAGCCCTGCACCACAAACTGCTGGAAGCAAGAATTTAGAAGTCTACCAATCTACTTGCCTGTATGCTGCTGTGAATGAGATACTGGGCTGATACTGAGATCCAGCATGTTTATTGACTGGTCCTTATAAGATTTTTTTGAACGAGACAAAAGATTGCTGGGAGGAAAAACAAGGTTAGGAAATAATGTTACTGAATGCTTTCAGTATTCTGGTGAAAACAGAAGAGAAAGAAGTGTTACTTTTCCAGAAACTTCAATGGAAAACAGTGCTTACAATGATTTTTCCAAAATGTAATCATGCTTCTTGTTCCAGCAGCAGCCTTGGTGTCATGCCATGTGCTCCTCATTGCAGTTTATAGTGAAGCTTGCTTTGAAGTGTTACTGTGCCAAACAAAATGCACTTGCTCTTTATGTGTGTTCTCACACAAATCTCTGGCTTGAGAGCAGAACACATTTCTGCTCCTCCTAATTCCCACTTGCCCTAAAATTAAAGAGCTTTGCCCTCTTCTGTGTGTCACCAAGAACACTGATCTCAGAGACTCAGTCAAGTACCTGGGGAAAGCCTTCCTGAAGGTGTCAGATGTTGCATAAGAAGTTTATATGCAGCTTGCAAGAATTTTATTGACACATAGAAGTCACAAAAAGGAGGGGACCCAGGACAGCTCCCAGATCCCTGATATGTCTTTGGGATAACAAATTAACACAAAACTTGTAAGGAAATATATTTCTAGTTATTTTGTGCATGGAATGTTTTTACTTATTTAAAAGCACATTCAGATTTGCAGTGGCACTTTTCAAGACTGAAGTGGGCCTGATGCTAATCTTTCTAGAACAGCTCTCTGTGGGATGAGCAGGAAGTCCATCCCTCACCACTCATCAGTGGGTCTCTCACACACAGAGTGAGCTTTTCATGAGACATTAAAAACAAAGGGAAATAAAACACTTCTACCATTTGGCAACAAAACTTAGGACAAAAATCTCACAATTACATATTGAGGAAAGGTTCAGTTACACTTGGAGATACCTCTTGGCAACAAGTCAAAATTCTGGCCTACTATTTCTCCAAGGTGTGGGAAGATGGAAAAAAACTATTCCATGAGTCTTCAAATGATAATTTTCTATACCTAGTATGAGATTTAGAAGACTTAACCCAAATCTAAGGTGTCCAAATAATACCAAATAATAGTTCATTTCTAACCACATGTCTGCAACATAAATGACACTCACAACCCTATAAAACCCCTCAACTCTTCCTCTTCTGATTTTCAAATTTATTCATAGGAAAACACTTCAGTCATCACTGAGCTGTGATTGCCTCTTGGATGGCAGGCAGCACTTAAACTGCTCAGTGCTTGAGGATGCAACCAGATGAGACAGAGCCAAGAGAATTATACCTGGGCAGAACAGCCCAAATGCCCAGGAGCACTTTGGCTCTAATTCTCCCTGACACCCATGGCAGCGAGGCCCTGAATAACTGCAGGGAGCTTTGACAGTGCAGGTACTCCCAGCAGAGTCTGGGCAGTGTGCAGCTGTAAATGCCCTGTCCTCCCCAGGACTGATGATGGGTAATGGGAAGCTGAGACACATTCTGTTTTACTCCTCCTGCCAGCAGCAGCCTCCAGACAGAGCTGTTGGGACAATGAGGACAGTAACCAGCTTCAAGGCTGCTCTGCTGGGTGGATGACAGCAGAAGGCCACCCCAGTGTCCACTGCAAGTCTAAGCATTAGCATTCACATGTCAGCACACTCCAGCTCTGAGGAACTCACAGCAAGCTGCCAGCCCAGCTTCTGCAAGCCTGAAGAATTCAACGAACAGAACAAAGTGTATAGACAGACATTATGGGAAGTGAATTATCAGGATTACTATGGTAACAACACAGAGTGAATGATGACTTCAAGGTCACGACAACATATGCATCTTGTAGGAACAGCTAATTGTCTGACTCTGCTCGCTGACACTCACTGACACCACAACATATTTTTCACTAAATACCTTAGTATTTGAATTTTGCTGCCTCCAGCTACTATTAACATATTTTGCATTAATTCTTTGAATAAGTCCCCACTAATGTTTCCAGTTAAAGTTCCCAAACATATATTCAATTTATATTTAATAAGACAGTGTGAGTTAAGTAAATGAGTGCTCATTAATTAAAGCATGTGTATAGTGGGCTGAGAGGATTAATTAGTTAATGTTTGCAGAGAGCTCTAAAAAATGTAAAAACCTATCTAAACATGAACTTTGCTTTGGAAGAAAGAATGAGAGTAAGGAGATGAAGAGATACAGAACATTATATCTAACATTTAAGGAACATCTCTTAAAATCATGCATGGTTTGTCATCAGCGTTATCTACAATGAGAAATGAGCCACACATTAGTTAAAATCTGGTTTATCAGTTGTTACTTTTCTTTTAAAAGCAAAATGGGCCAAATTCTCCAGATCTGTCTTCACTGGGACAGAGCCATGTAACATGACTAGCCAAAGTTACCCAGAGTTACTGGATAGGCACCAAGAGGGGACAGCATGGCCCAGGGGCAGGAACAGGGTTTGAAGAATTCCCAGTGCTGGCTTGCTGAGTCCCAGTGGTCTCCAGTTAAATGCAGAACACAAATGTTTCTAATGCCCCCACCCATTTCCATCACACCCAGCAGATCCCTGAGCTGAGCACTGGGGCTGCCAGCTCCTCTCTGGCTTCAGGGTAACCCCTGTACACATCTTCCCTCTCCTCCCTCCTTCTCTCAATGATGACTCCTGGGCACTGTCTGTATATTTGGAGACCTGCCTGGCAGCATGAATGAAGAAAAAGAGCACTTAGAGCTTTCTAGCACAGTCTGCCACTGGCAGGGAGAAGGCAGCTTGGTCAGAGTTACCTCCACTGCTCCCTGGGCTGTGCTGGGACAGCTCAGGCCTCACAGCCCCAAACTCACACAGCCCCAGGGCTGAGAGTCTGCTCTGCAAGCATCATCTCAGGGAATGAAGAACTCTTGAGCAAAAGCTAGCCCAAACTGATTTCACTAGCCCATCCAGACACTCAAGGGACAAGCAGGGAGTATTTGTGGGCAGATAGTGAGAAAGATTGTGCTTCTTTGACTTTTGCCATGGTAGTTCATTTTATACAAAGCTGGAGAGAAGGGGCAGAACAAAGTAAGTCACCCAGGGAAGACTTCTTTAGACAGTGTAATTGATGTGGGATAGTATAATTGATGTAGGTTGTGTATTAGAAGAGCTTTCCAGGACAACACACTGGTAAACCTTATGCTCCTGCTAAACAGCCCTAGAAATTAATTTGGCTGTCTGCAAACATAGAATAAAACAGTCTGCCTGACCTCAAGGTGAGCCTTTCAACCAAAACAGGGCAAGGAATGTGCTTTCCCTTTCGCCTCCTGAAAACTTAATAAAATATGGTGAAGCAAGAGAGCCTACCTGTGACAGGCTGCTCAGCACCTGGGCTGTGCTGTGTCCTCAGCAGACCCGAGGATTGGATGCACAAGAGTCCAAATTCCTTCCCACCTTCAAATGAGGCATTGACTAGGAGGGAAAACCAGCACAGTATGTGTGAGGGGCCCTGCCATGGTGGGGGCTGCTCAGGTGGCACTCTGGTATCAAGTGGCCCATTCAGGTGAGCTCCACAACCAGCACCCAATATCCTAAACCAATCATGTACCTATTAACCCCTGAAGTCAGGGGAAACTTCCCAGCTCTAACTCCCACAAGAAGGAACAGTCTGTTTAAACAGTTGCTGGGCTGCTGTGATCTACCTCGAAAGCCGAAATCCAAAGCAACATAGCCCTGGGAAGATCTGGTTAGTTACGAATTCCAGCAAATGGCAACCTCACTTCCATAGATGCCACCTGCCTGCTGCAGAGAAAGGCAGCTCATTGCAGTCTCAGGGTGAGACTGTGGCTGCTGCCCCAGGCACAGCTCTCCACAGGTTAGGAGAAGCTTCTGCAGCTTGCCTGGATAGAGTTCTGCAGCAGTACCATGGAAGAGGAAAGCCCTTGGGTGGCAGAGAAAGCAGGAAGCTCAATAGCTAGATACAAGAATGCTTGGAGAACAAAGCAGCACAGGACAGCTTCTTTTCAAGAATTGTCTGCCACTGGGTTTCATTATCCCCCCAAAAGGGCTAATGACCTACTTGCATGATGTTTCTGCTGTCCCACCAGCCATCCTGCTAACCTGAGGGGCTCTCTGGGCAGCATCCCCCAAGAAAAAAATCCATGTAAGCACAGGTAAGCAGCTGCTGCCAGCATGCCTGGTGTGCTGCTCAGAAGAGAACTGTGTCTCCTTTCAGAATAATCCTCATTTGTCCAGTAGACTTAGGAGGGTCTCACTGGTAAGGAATGCTGGATGATTTATTCAGCAGTGCCTTTCTCCTGGAAGGACATAAGCCATTCTCTTAGGAGACCTACAAAAATCACATTAACACTAATGTGTTCTTTGATGATTAGAGAGTTTCCCTGGCAACACTCCATCAGTGCAGGCTGGCAAAATATATTGTCATAATTGGAGATAGACTTTTCCCCCTTTTGCATTACAAAGTAATACAGCTGAAAGACTCCAACTGGATTCTTCCATGTATAGTGACTATTTTCAATTAAAACTCTCTCCTCTGGGATTATGGAAGAAGCAAGTTTCCAGGAATTTCCCCACACTGTCAGTTGTGTGCTCATGTGGTTTTGTTTAACACAAAGCAAGAACTGGATCTCCCATCTGTTGCTCCACAGCTCATGCAACATTTAGCTGAGTGTTTTGTATTAATGATGGTCACCATTAATTAAACAGTTTGTAGATTAGGAATTTATACCATCTTTATAATTAATAGGCATCTCTTACTAAATCTCCTCTATGGTACTTTCTGTCCTAAATTCTCTAAGCACTTTCTCTTCCTATCTAGATCCCACTGGCAAGCCATAATCTACCATGGGGCACTGGCTCAGCTTCTTATTGGGAAAAAATGGAGACATGGCAGGGCAGCAGCTGGTGCAGGAAATCACAGCTATCAGACTTAATGAGAGAGACCACAGCAGCTATTAGAGAAGCTGTTGCACCAAACATCAGTAGAATTTCTTTATTCTTCAGTAGATAAGTGCATTCAAAACCTCAAACATTTTCTAGGAGCATTGATTAAGTTTGCAAGCACCAGCACCCACTCAGGCAAACCAACCTGGCCATAATTATCTGTGTAACTAAGTCCTGACAAACACTTCTCTGGAAGAAGATAAGAGGCTTTAGGAACTGATACCTGCCAAGACCTGTTCCATATTCCCAGTCTGGCTACTGCAAAAATTCAAGCAGCTTCAAGCCTCAAAGAAAACTTGAGGCAATCATTGGTGAAAAGACAAAGCCTTGATCTCTCCCCAGAAGTTGGACTTGAAGTCTAATAATGGGTCCTGAAGAAACAGGAAGCATAAATTATTTCTGTTTAAAGTACAGAATTAAAGTTATGTTAATAGAAGTCATTTAGCCATCTGAGCAGTCTCCTAGCAATTGCATAAATTACTGACTGAACAAGGAGTTTCAACCAGAACATGATTTCATGGACAGACCCTGACTGATTTCCAGGCAAGCAATAAGCACTCTGGAGGGAGCTTCTCTATCCTCAGATGAATGGAACTAATAAGATACAGAAAGCTGTTTAATAAACAAAGTCTCCCTTTTTCTCATGTGAACTGTGCAGGAACAGAGTATGTGAACAGAGATGCCTTTGCTATTTCTCTGTATTTCCCAGACCGTTTTCTCATCAAGCCTTTGCCACTCACTTTAAGCCCATCACTTCTAAGCCTCCACTGCTTTGATCTGCAGCACAGAGCCCATGGCTCTGCTGACACCTCCTGAGAGGTTTTGTCACCTCTATAATTCCATCTGCTCCACTCAAGGCAGTTTTTTTTTGACTGGTCTCTCTCTGCCTCTGGGGACAGAATGGCAGAGTTTTGGTTTAAATCTGTTATTCCCTTCTAAGACTCAGACATTTGTAGCTCATAAATTGCAGTTTAGCAGATAGATTGAGATGTTTCAAGTTTATCTTCCCACACAAGTAACAGCAAATTGTAGTGTGAGCCCTGTGTGCAATTTTGCTCAAGTGCCCTGAGGCTGGGAAGTGGCTCAGGGAAGCTGTTTTACTGGAGATGAGCACTTTCCCAGTCACCATCTCTCCAACACAAAGCTCTCCTCCCTCTGAAGTGGCTCTGGGAAAAGTGATGGATGCACTGCAGGCAGAAGCTTTATAAATGGCCCAAACTGAAAATCCATACAGTGAGCTAAAACTGCTTGTTTGAGAAAAACAGCTCAGAACTTCCTACCGAGTTGGGAGAAAGGTCATTGGACTTCTTTTAATTGTGCCTAAAAATTTTCTGTACATTCCTCGGGAACAGCAACAGTCCTGCTGAATCACCACGAGGAAAATCCTGTATCTAGGCAGATCTAGCTTTGCAGACAAGAAGCTTCAAACTCCTTAGGACTGGAAGGATTTGAAAGAAGAGCCAGCTGTGCACACATTTAGCAGAATTTAACACAGGAGAGCTGCATCCTCCAGCTACTATCACAGTGAAGTTTATCACCATGGGCAGAAATGAGTATGGGAAACTTCTTTTCCTGAGGCATTTCCATGTGGAACCATGGCTGTGATCACATTCAGTTTATCTATAAACTGCCCAAAGCAATCTCAGGCCCATCCATATATCCACAGTCTGGCTCCAGCAAAGGCTAATCTAGGTTTTAATAAATAATTTAGAAAAAGACTTTAGCAAATATTCTTTTTAGGACCATGATGGTGTCAGGCTGGAAGGAGCATTTCTGTCCCACCTGAATTCTCAGTCTGTGCCAGTGTCAGGGGGTGATCAGTCCCAGAGGACAGACTGGCACACCTGCAAAGCCACAGGAATGCCCCAGGTATCCTCATGACCCACTCCCACACGGAGCTGGGTTTCCTGCTTATGGCAGCACACAGCAATTCCCCCATGTCAGACCCCACCAGGCAATGGTGAGGATTCTGGCCTCATGTTTGCTAAACCTCATCTTCTGTAGGGAGACACTGCAACAGTCTGGCATCTTGGCCCCCTTCTGCCACTGCATTTCTGAGGGGAAGCAGAGATGGGGCTGGCCAAGACTCCCTGTCCCAAATTTCTGTGGCAGTTTCCAGACCTACAGCATTGATGGGTGCAGAGCCTCATCAGCTCCAGCGGAAATAACCAAATCTTCTTATTGTTCCAAATGTCTTGAAAATCTGAAGCTCATTAACAGAAACAAGCAGGGAAGGGGAATGGCACAGAGCTCTATCAAAGGTCCAGCCCAGAGGAGCAAACCCATCACTGCTGCTGCTTCCATCCAGCTCCAGCTTGACCTCTATTTATTTACCCACGGCTCTCCACAACCCACAGAGACATCAAGTGGCCAAAGAATCCAGTTGCACATACTGACCAGACTGCAGACTTGCTGAGGAAGGTTTGGGAGCAGAGTGGAATATCCAAGTTTAAGAAAGTTGGACCAGTCACAACCCAGCAAGGATTATTTTCTCCATGTTTTTACTCAATGTTATTACATTTTATTCTTCCTTTCTCACTTTTGATTATAAGCCTAGTGAAAACAAGCCAAAAAAGAATAAAAAAAAAAACAAACAAAAAAACCCAAAACCCCCCTCAAAGAACACAAAACCAACCAACCAAAAAAAATCCAGAAAAGAAACTAGGTGATCCCTGAAGACTGAAGGTGCACACCCACCAGTCCACACAGACACTGGCCCTGCAGGGTGTGTGACAAAGCCCCTCAGCACAAGAAGCTGCTGAAGGAGACCCTGGAGCTGGGGCCTGCGCTCAGGCAGGAGGCAGCACAGCAAACAGGTTGCTCAAATTTATTTCCTGAAATCTGCTCTCCCTCTCCTTCTCCCTTTATAAAGTAAATTTGCTATTATTATTATTAGTTTGGGTTTGGATGGGTTTTTTTCCCCCTGAATCCCTGCTGTGATGTTATCAGCAACACAAAGCATAACAGAATAGAGAGGAGATGTCTTTCTCTCAGAGAGTTGGAAAAAAACCATATCAAAGCTAATCCTAGACCAAAGCTCACATCACTTGCTCCTTTCCACACCTTCCCCTCTGATAGTGACAGACTGTGGCTGGAGACCTCAGCAGCAAGTCCAGGAGCCCCAGAGGTGCTGGCAGGTGCCACCCCCAGATGGTGATGCTGTCAGGAGCCTGCCAGCACCTTCTGGGAACCAACTTACTAAATCTTGTATTAGATCAGTTGATTCAGAGGGGGTTTCCCCTCACACCAGAAGCTAAGAGGGTGAGGAACTATGGGACAAGTGTTGTGTGCAGGTGGCAGGGGTGAAGGACAGTCACAGCTTTGGCAAGCCAGCCTTACAGGTTTCCTGTGCTTCAACTCTTAAACACCACAACTGCTTCCTGCAGTGCTATTTCAGAGGAGACTTTTGCTTTCCCTCTCCCAAGCAATTCCCATCATAGTCTGCAAAGGAGCTGAGACCATGCTCATGCCTCCAGATCTTCCCCAGGAACCATCTTAATTAGATGCACAGTCAGTCTCTCCTGCTTGGAACAAGTAACTCCTCAAGTTTTCAATTTCCTAGAAGGAACAAGAAGGAAGAGTCCTGGGACAAAGACCATGGAGACTTGAGTAGAGAGGCCAGGCTGAAGGCATGAGAAATCTGTCCCCAGCCACAGAGCAGAGAAGAAACTGTGCACCAGGACCCACCAAGGACATGGCTAGGTCAGCTCTCGGTCTCCCTGCTGCTGTAAGCTTGCCAGTGTAAAAGGAAAGCATGTGTGGTGGGATTGTCACAGAAAACCCGAATTTAAGCTGCCAAGAGACAAGTGTTTCACACTGAGGCTCAGGCACACATTTGAACTAGCAGCCCTTGCAGTCCTGAAACATTAAATCATGACAAATTTCCCCCTAAGACACACCTTCACTCCTTCTCCCACCATTGCCTGCCACCTCAAATTCACCTGCCTGGCTCTGGGAAGAATCAAATATGCATTGCTTCCTGAGCAGTAGAACATACCAAACCTATTTTCCTTCACAAGCACCAGAGTAGATTCTCTTGTTGAGCACCCACAGCAACATCTAAGATGCCTCAGCTCAGTTTCACTGAAGCCCACCTATTGTGGGTTCAAAAGGTAGAGGAGCTGGCAAGGTTTCAGCTCAAACCACAGAAAGCAAGGCAAGGGAAAAGGTATATCCCAAAAGAATTTCCAGAGAGGAGAGTTTCTCTAGCTCAAACCAACAGTTCCAGAGTAGCTAGACAATAACTGTGTTTGGCAGAGCAAAGCTTCTTTTACTGCACTTTAAATGCCCTCTCTGGGGAGACCAGAGCTCCCCAGGGCTCCCAGCAGTTCCCTTCCATACATGTTTGAAAATAACATCCAGATAGACTCATTCCAGCTGGATTTGTCTTTCCAATTCAGGTTTAAAAGCCGTGCAGTCTGTGAGAACTGACATTGCTGAAGTCAGAGCTGCACGAAGAAATTTCACTTTTAAAATACAAAATTTTAAAATTCAGCACAGGAGGGCAGCTGGGATAGGCATCACCTTTGGGTGTCCCCTCTTCTGGCAGTGGCACCTCTCTGAAACTGCCCCCTGTTGTCTGTGAGTCAGGGCAGAACTGCACAGAGCTGCTCCAGCTCTGTGGATATCAAACAGACAGCTTTATTAAACCCAAATGACAATTGTCCTATCTGTGTTTCAGATTGGTCTAAAACTGTGCTACAAGGGACAATTAATCTTCAAAATCAATTTTTTGGCAGGAGGCTAAATTTCAATTGTCTCAGGAATGGTGGTACTGGGCTGGTAATAACTGTCTGATGGAGCAGCCTCTGAATTCACTGCCCAAGAGAACACTTTTTATTAATAACTTTTGTCACAAACCACAGGTCCTTTTTTTGACTTTGAGAAAACAAGTTGCTTTATTTACTGTGTTAAAAACCTCATGCTGTCAGGAATCAGAAGATTTGCTTTGGGTTTTCACTGCATTGTGAGACAGGGAGTATTTTAAGATAGTCCCTTTTCCCTGGGAAGGCAAAGCAAACCCCCCAGTTTCTTCTAGAAGGAACACAATAAAAATGCTCTTTTTCCTTCCTTTGCATTTATGGCTTTTTCCCTTATGCCCCACTCCACAGTAATCCTGATTTCCCTTCACCTCCCTCTGATTATTTATGCACACAGAGTTGTTTGCTGTCTGGCTGCTGCATTTGGCCCCCAGGCTCACTACTTGCCATCATCCAGAGGGACACAGCTCCCACAAGATCCTTGGAATCCTTGTAAGCATCAACTCCATCCCTGTGCTGAAGGTGAGGCTGCCCCAGGACCCCACACCCAGCGAGTGCTGAGCTTGGCTCCCTCCAGCATGGATATTTCAGGATTTAATCCAGTGACACTGCCAGTGCCTGAATCACTGCAGATGCATGATTGATCCAGGGCCCCCCTCTTTCCAAGGGACTCTAAGGCTCCCCCTTGCACCACTTCCCTTGGTCTGGGAGCTCAGTTCATCCAAAAGCAGCACATCCTGAGCAGCAGGGCCTGCAGAGCAGAGAGCTATCAGAGCAAACCTGTGTAGCCAGCACACTCTCCTGGCTCAGTGGAGACATGGCTGTGCATCTCAGCGAGCAGACAGAATAAACCCTGGCTTTCCAGCTTGCCAACCACCTACATTTTGGAAGCAGAACAGTGCTATGCTAATGCAGAGAGTGCTGCCTGGAGCGTGTCTACATCTCCTCGAGCCATGGGAGCCGATGTCAGCCTGAGCCAGGCACATCCCACACTCATTTCCTGGTGAATAGTCCAAAGTGTCAATACACTGAACTAAGTCATGCTACTGAAATCCCAGATTTTCCCTGGAGATGTCTGGTGTTGCATATACCTTGTTTGGCACCAGGCACCTCTCACTGGTACCCTCAACCTTGCCAACACTGCACTTCCACTGAACTGGATGATGGCTCCAGATCTCTCATTTTCTGCTACAGCTGTCCTTCCTGTAGAGGAATCCCCAGTGTTTCAGGAAATTGGGCTCTTCAGGAGCTACTTTTTACTAGCAGAGGGATACTAATGAATTGAATTGCTTTTCAGTCCCTGCCTGTTCTTTATTTCCAGCTCACCCAGCTAAAGCTCATTTGATTTGAAAGATAATCCAATAAGCATCAATTAATAAAATTAACTTTGCAAGGATTGGATTTCCCTAGTGCATGAGACATTAAGGGACAGGCCAAAAGGGAAACAAGCTGAAACTTCTGTTGTAATAAGGCATTTTTGTTAAATCCTGGACCTTCTCCTTTGTGTAAGTGAAGGTTCAAAGGACTCCTGCTCTGCAGAAGGCCAGGCCACAACTGTCTGTGGGTGAATAAATCCCTGCCAGGTATTGAAACAGGCACTGCACAGGTCCTGAAAAGCTGGGCTTGTCCAGGCTGGTCCTGCAGGCCCTGAGGAGCAGAAATGATGCTGCAGAAGCGTTACAAGCAGGGCAGACCTGCCAGGTCCCTGCTCACCGTCACAGGCTCTGCTGTCCCCAGATTCACTCTGAGCCCACACAGAGTTCCTCTCCACCATGGAAGCACACAATGATTATCCTGAGGAATGAAATAAATGGAAGGAAGACTCAGGAGGAGAAAGGAATGTGCAATATGCTTGGAAGTGAAGACAGCAACATCTGAAAGACCTGTAAAAGTGTTCCTTTGCATCCTGTAACATTTGTATTGCTGCCTGCATTACCACAGCTGGAAGAACTCACTCTCTGTTACTGAAGAGGAAATTGAGCTTTCCATAAGCCCTGAAAACAAAGGTTTGGTAAAAGTTCTCTGCTGTCCAAATATGCTTTTGAATAATTAGCATCAGATTAAGCACTTTCACTTTTAACCACAGAACCATTTTCTTAGCACAGCCAGTGTACTTCTGAGACAGGTACCTCTACATGGCTAAAGGCAAAACACATCACAAGGACTCTCCTGAGCTGCTGCAGTATTTTCAGAACAGGTTGGCTTCCGAGCACACAAATGGGAGTAATCCCTTTAGTGACCCCAAATACATTCTCAAGCACAAAACATACTTTGACACTTCAATTCATATAGCGTGAAAACACCATGTATGTCAAAAAAAAAAAAAAAAAGGAGCAATGTGCTTAGTTACAAGGAAATGCCATTAACCAGCAGTCTGGGGTTGCTGCAAGACTGAGCTCAGCCCATGAAAAATTAAAGGCAACAGAGACCTCTAATGCATCACGTATCAGGAGAACCATTAAGTAATCAGTCAGCATCCAGTTTTATAGGCATTTTGGGCATAATTCAATCTCCATTCATTTTAGATCATTTCCTTAATGAAGTAATGCACTGGACATAAATATTTCAGTGCAACTCTCCAATGTGCTTTAAGTAGTAAGCAGCTTTCTGTAACACAGAACCCAATTAAGCTGTACAGGATAAAAACTGAGCTAAAGCAGGACTAGATGCAGGAATAGTGATGTGCCCAAGACCACAAGACTCTGGCATGTAGATACAGCTGTGCTCCTGCAGAGCCTTAAAGAAAGCAAACAAAATCAGAAGAAAAATCTGAGGTTATTAAGATGCTATTCTGTAGCTAGACTGCCTCTCCCTTACATGTGCACCTCAAGCAATTTGGGGTAAGGATTGCTTTTCTGTTTCAGGTTTGTACAGCACTAACACAGAAGGATGGGTATTTTGAGGGGAATTTTCCCAGTGTTCTGCACAGCAGTGATGCTTTTCTTGCCTTCATACTCAGCAAAAATGGAATGAGTTAGCAAGAGAAATGTTTCCTTCAGTGCTTTTTCCTGTCTCTCATAGCACTAACTGGTAGTTTTGCTACAGAACATCTCTCTTCCACAGGTTATGGTAACTCAGTAAGACATTTAAAATACTTACTAGGAGGTTACTACAGCACCCATGTACCAGCCCATATCCCATCCTGACCCTCCTGCACTGCAGAAGCCACCCACTCCTGTCCCTTTTGGAGGGGAGGCTGCCAGACCAAGATTCCAGACAGGTTGCTTGACACACGAGTAACCAGCACAGCCTTACAGAGGTGCCACACATCCAAAAGTCACTGCCAGCTTCAAAGCAGCAGCCACAGATTTCTCTGGGATCCACACCACTGTATGATAAGATTCTTCAAAACAAAAAGCACTGCAAGCTCAAGAAAACCATTTACTGCCTTTGAACCACAGGCTGAAGTATTTCACACCAAAAGTTACAACAAACACGGGGGAGGTAAGCTAGGGAATTAATTTTAGCATGTAAGAGCCAATTTTTGATCCTCTGAAGAGTAAACCAAAACACAACAAAAGGAGAGAAAAGTTTAAATCCATCAGAGGGATGGGAAAGAGTCTTTCCAAGTGTGAAAAAGCCTATTCCCAGGGGACCAAGCTGGGAAGAGTTGGTGATAAAAGGGAGAAGTCACTTCAGGGCATTAACAGCTTACAGGGGAAGGTGGTGGAGACTCTGGCTCCCAGCTGGAGCTGGGTGTGAGTGGTTGTGCTATTTGTCAAATGGAGCTCCCTATTCTTTGGGGAGTTTTTACTTCATGTAATCCTTTAAGACTTGTAAAATTTTCTCTTTTTAATTTTTTATTTTTAATGGAGTCCTAGCAGCTGATGTATTGCATTGGTAGTGAACAGCATTCCTGTGGCTGCCACCCCAGGTCTGAAGGTCTGAGGTCATGGCAGCTCTACCCACAGCTCATCACACAGTGAGCCTGCCCTGGGCCTGAGGCAAGGGCCCAGGGAGAAGTACTGGCCCCACCTTCCCTGGATTACACTGTATACTGGCAAAGGGGCTTCTATTACTTTAATTAATATTAATTTTCTGCTTTTTTAAAGAAGTTTTTGGGTGTTTGGTTTTACCACATATTCAACATTATTAAAACCCACATTTTGCTGCATAGTTTCTATAATGAAATAGAAGGTGTGCAATACTGTAAATAAGGAAATTGCCTAAATACTACCCTGCAATCTCTCAGTTGTTTAAGCACCAATGGCTACTACCTATGCTGATGAATGATTTATATTTTAAAAAAGTAAAGGAATATAGGATTCCAGAGACTGCTGGTCAGCCTCGAGGAGGAATCCTCTCTGCTGTCAGTTCCCAGCTGCAGTGTGTTGAAAGGAGCAAGGCAGAGTGACAGCTCTCAAGCTGAGCTCTGTCAGTGACCAGCCTGGCACAGCTCTGCAGTGAATGACTGCCCCCATCCAGCTGTTAAAGGGATGCTCAGCCCAGCAGTGTTCAGCCTCTGGAAGGTTCCAAATGCCTTCTTCCACAGCCCCCTGGCACTTCTTTTTTACCCTGAGGACTCTGCAGGATGCAAACACCATCGACCCATCTGTCCCAGGTTTATTCCTCTCTCTGCACACCCCAAAAGTGTGGGCTGCATTTCCCTGTGCTCCTCCAGTCCTATCCGGAGGCACATCCATGAGAAGGGAGGGGGCCTGTGGCTTCTCTGCCGTGTGCTGGGGCTGTCAGCACCCGAAATTGCAGCCCCTGGGTGCAGGTGTGTGTCCCTAGACCAAACACAGGTGTGTGTCCCTCGGGGCAGGCGCAGCGCTGCCGCCTGTTCAGCCTTTCCTTTCTGGCCACTAGAGAGAGCCCTGGGATAGAACGGAATGCTGCTGGAGCATCCCGGGCAAAAATAATCATTTAAAAGAATAAAGCAAATAAAGCATTTTCTTCACCTTCCTGACTACTTTCTCTTTTTTTTCCCTCCTAAAAATTGTTAAATTTTATCTTTATTAATTCAATTTAATTTTCAAGCCTTTGTTTTTAATTAGCTGCTCAATTCTCAAGGGAGATCTGGATCTGTAGGTAAACCACCATGGTTTTCTCCTGTCCCTTGTTAAGGATATTTGGGAGAAAAAAAATCTCACCAGGAAGGACTGGACAGAACACTGTGGCTGGCACTAAAACTGATCAAAGTTCACTCGTGTGAGAAATGCAAAGGTTGGTTGTTAATAAACCCAGGATGTGTGGGGTAGAGGTATCACAGCATTTCCGTGGGAGTTTGGGAGTGCACAGGTATCAGTGTGAGCTCTGGTGGAGTTGCTCCTGAAGGCAAAAGCACTTTAGTGCCACACATTATTTTAATGTTTGCCTTGCTGCCAGGCTGGGTTGGAATGCTGCAGCCCTGGGCTCTGCTCACACAGCTCCCACTTTGGGAGTGACTGCACAGAGCAATGCCCTGCACACCTCCAGGTGACCAGCACTGACTTCAGCCTGGGCTGTGTGGTACCAAGGAATACAATTTAACAGATAAGGCCTCCAGCTTCTTGCTTGGGTTTGTACTGCTTTTAGAAATATTCCAGAAACCCACAAGAAGGGTGACTATATGTACTTAATTTTTTTGTTGTTTTATTTCTGCAAGAACTGCTAATGCCCTGATTTTTAGGTTTAGAAGCTCATTTTGAGTGTTTTCTGTTCAAAATGCAGGTGGGCTGGACTGGGTTATGGGGTTTGGCCACCCATATAGTGACATCTTCCCTTGGTGCTGGGGACTTTCCTTCTCTCCTAGGGAACATGTGCTCTGTTTGCACAGCTGAAGCTCATGAAATCAGGAGAATATTTAGAGAAATAAAAGCCTTCAATTGAGCACAAAGTGACTTCTAAATCACAACTGGTGCTGGAGTCCTGCCAAGCAGGGCACCCTGATTTCAACTAGACACCTTCCCAAGACCAGCTACCGCTGTGTCCCACAGAAAAGAAAACCACCCCTTCTTGGCTTACCTGCTTCCAACAGGAGTCACTGCTCTCAGCCTGGACCCACAAGGGCTCTGGTATTTCCACAGCTAAAAGCAGAAAACAGAGGGCCAGGAGGGGTCAGCTTTGGCTGGCTGTTCCAGCATCCTTGTGGATGAGACAAGCTGGCATTAACATGAACCTTTCCACAGCTGGTTTAACTCCTGACATCAGGAGAGCTGGTTTGGCTTCCAGGTGGAGCAAGTACCAGGAGAACCTGGTTTTCTGTTGCTGCTAGGCCATTCCAGTTTTCTTTAGCAAACAGAAACACCTGCCTACCCCAGAGGTCTGCCCTGGTGTTCCTGTTATCCCCTGAGGATGTTAATGGGATGCAGCTGCTGTCAGAGCTGCAGTCATGGCTGCACTGGAGCAGCTGTGGGTCCTCTCTGCCCCAGGAGTGGCAGCAGTGCATCCCTCTCCTCCTGTGGGATGCCCTGCACCGACTCTTCCAGGCTCCCTGTGGCAACAGTGACAGTCCTGTCTATGCACAAGACTCACTGCCCAAGGTTGGGGAGTTTTCCAGTAGGACAGTGTCCAGTTTTGCTGGAAGCCTAGAAAAGTCAGAGAAACCCTTGTTCTTGGTGCCCCCCTTTGCCTTTGGAGGAGAGGGGACTGCAAGGACCTGCCTGCATGCTTGATGGGAGGGATGTTCCTGGGTATTAACAGGCACCTTCAGGCTGGCCTTCAGTGTTTCATCAGCTGTGAGCAATTAACAATTAAACAAAAATACACAAGTGAGGTGCTTGAGTGAGGTTTATGTGTCCCTTGGCAGGCTGAGCAGAACCTTTTGGGATAATGTGCTGCGTGGCAGCAGGTGGCTAATGCCAGTGGTGGGAAAAAAACTCAAGTATTGTGGGCATCTCATCCTCTCCCCAAACTCCCCCTGGTAAACCTCCAACCACTGTCCCAGCACCTGTCAAAGCTCCTTTCCAGTTCTGCTGGCACAAGGATCACAGTCCCCAAGCACCCTCTGATGCCATGCACATGGATGGCATGTCAGCACTCTGGGCACTGCCTGCACCTGGTGAGGATGAAGAGGGGAGGAAGGCAGCAGTGTAGAGCACTCTTGGGTCAGAACCTGTCCCAGCTCCAAGCTCAGCCTAGGGAAGGGGATGCTGATGCACTTCTGCTGACATGGGTATAAAAACCCCACCAGTGAGACACACACGGGTTCCTCTGGCTCACAATTAAATCCTGCATATGTCAATCATGTTTTCAGTAAAATGAGAAAACAGAAAATCTAAAATAGCCAGGAAAAACTTGTCCTGTGACGTGGCATGACGCTGTTTTTACATAAATAGAAATCTTATGTGGCATGATGCTGTTTACACATAAATAGAAATCTTATGTGGGATGACTTTGAGCCCTCAGCAGCAGCCAGGGGCTCGCTGTGCCTGTGTTTGAAGCCACTCTCGAGCTGAGTCACTGAGGATCTGTTTGGGGAAAGGGCAGGGTGGGAGCTATCATCAGGCAAAAGTAGTGCCAGGGGAGAGGAGACTTCGTGAAAACTGGTGTCAGTACTCAGAGCTGCTGCTCACCAGCAACAACATGAAACAGGAGAGGCTTTGGCAGAGCTGCTTGGGTGTTTGTCTGGGGCTCTCTGGGGTCAGGGAAGCACTGACATTCAACAAATACCCAGCTGCCAGCCTCTAGTTCTGTGCTTGTTTTAAACTTAGTTTCCAGCCTGATCCCAGGTCTCACTTAGTAAATCTTATTTTTGCCATGGACTGTGACAGGAATTCTGGCCAGAGTGATTCAGGATCAACTCAGGGCACTGTTCAAGGATTACTGTCTCTGAAAGAAGAAATCAGGGTCATGGACATGGGTACCTCAGACCTGGCAGCAGGAGCTGTCACTTGTTTGCTTAGCAGGATGGTGCAAAGAATGTAGGGACTAGCTTTGTCAATACTGAAATTGAGAAGGAAGTTTCAGGAATAAACCAGGGTTTCACATGGCAGAAGGGATGTTCTGTACCTCCAGCCATGCTGTAACTCTCCTGGTCTCTGGAAAATGAACTGGGAATGGTACATACCTACCATGCATATTACAACCATGTGTGCCTCAGACACCTCACCTGGTTTAGGCTCTGGGTGCCTGCAGCCACGATTTGCCTTCTGAACAGAAGGAGCATTGGCTCCAGGTAGGGAACCCCTAGGCTGGGAGATGAGGACTGGACATGCACACAGGCAGGAGAGTGCAGCTGCCACCTGCAGCTCCACCTGGCAGGGCAGCATGAAGCAGCCAAAGGGGCAGTCAGGCTGCTGGACACCCAGCAAAGGTGACTCAGCAAGCTCCACTGGCTTAACTTTCTCACACAGGGAGGATACATGGGAAACCTTGATCCAGTGGCACAACAGATCCACCCACCATGGCACACCCACAGCCTGAGCTGCATGCAACTTGGAAACACAGAGACCAGTTTTCCAATACAGAAAAAAGTCCCCAGGGGCTCTTCAGTGTTCTTTTTGCAGTCCACACACTCACTTTGCACATCACTGCACCAGGTGGAAGATGTTTCTCAGGGCTCCACCTGGCCCTGCTCCCACCACAGCCTAGGGCTGCAACAAGTGCCAAGGCTGGCATGAAAGAAGCCTTTCAGAGAAAACAGACTGACCCAGTCACTCCAGACAAGAGGCTGCAATAGGCTGCAAGTTGGCAGAGCTCTTGGCACTCCCAAGAGCCCTGTTTTTACAACCAGGCTCTTGCCCTGCCAGCCCTGTGTGTTTTGCTGACTCCTAATTCCACTCACTGCTAACACCCAAGGGACTCTGAGATGCAGCTGGTGGAAGGTAAAGATGACATCAAGGCACGTGGAAGCACTGGGCTAGTGGTGTGACACAGACCCTAATCTAGCCCAGAAGTGAACTCTCTTGGGGTCAGAGCACTCACTTGTACAGCCCAAGCCCCTGGCCCATGGAGGGAAACCCTGGTGCAGCCTGTGCTGGGGTGCCAAAGGGCTCTCTGCTCCCCTGTACAATGCTTATTCTTGGCAAGCAGAGAGAAATGAGTAAATAAGCATTCAAAGAAAGTTTACAGTCTGCATGCAAGGTCCAGAATTTATATTTTGCAACCTCCTCTTTATTTCAGCATGATCAGTCACAAACTGAGTTCGTGACATGACAATGGGATCAGGTCTGCTCACGTTTGAGTTGTATGTGGCTGCAGCCTCAGCTGATGCCTCTGAAGACAGCAATCAGCCACAGGGTATTTGCCATTTTTCCTTCTTGCATCCCCCCCCACTGTAGGTACATGTTGTTCAAGGGAATCTTCAAGCAGACTTTTTGCAAACTTAAAAGCTATGTTAATGAAATAAGAAAGAGCATCCTATCCTTGCAAATAATCATACTGCTTTATTTTTCAGTATCACAGTCTCAGGAAATGAAACAGTCCAGATCTTTTCCAAGATATTACACAGCCTTTTTTCCACCTGTCTGTCAACAAAATAATCAAATTAAATACAAATTTGTTTGTTTGCTACATCTATTACAGTGGAAGAACATAATTGTTGGTAGAAGCAGCTAAGTTTCAGGAACAAAGGGTGGAACAAAGTCTTACTTTCCCCTGCTTTTGTGTAACCCACTACCATCTCCAGAAAAGCACACGGAGGGACAGAAGGAAGTGGTGAATAACAAAACACAGCGGTTTATTGAACAAAATAGGGCAAGGCAATGTTCCCTTTACATTCGATGACAACTCAGGAGTATGAAGCAAAACATGCGATACACACAGACATGATACTTTGGTTAAATGTCATTCAGAAGTTCTATGCCAAACCTGCTAAAATTATAGAGTGAACAGTCACAATAAAACCAAGAATAGGCTTGCATAGACAGATTATTGTCAGTGTGCAATTCATATTTAAGGATTAGCTGTTACAATGCAGGATACACTTGCAGCTCTGAGGAATTTAAGCCTTCTGATTAATCCACCTCATTGCATGGCTAATATTTAGATTCAACAGGCTGAAAGTTTACCCTGAAGAGCTAAATGAGACAACTGCAGTTATTTATCTGAGGCAATTAACTATATTGCAGTGCACAGATGCAGCTGGAGACAGACCACGGAGTCTACTCAGAGTGAACACTGATACAGTGGAACTTGTTTACCATGAAGTAGAAAACACTCATTTCTGTGTGCCACTGTCCTCTCTGGGACTCTCATGAAGAGCCCAAACTGCCCAGCCAAGCCTTGCCCTGTGCTACTGATGGGGAGGAGATGCTTGATAGTACCTCCAGCCCAGAAGATGAGGCTTGGGCAGCTCCTGAACATGAAACCCATGTCCCACCACCTGTCCTGGGCAGGGCAGCACAGCCAGTACCTCCCCAGCAGTGCTGCACAGCCACAAGCGTGCTGGAGTGCAGCAAACTGGGATCTCTGCAGGTGAATGCCCGTCCTCTGCAACAAAAAGAAGACAAGCTGCCCATGGTGTGCTCCAGGCCAGGGACTGTCCCACACCCACCCCCCAAAGCAACTGCAAAAATGAGCCCTGAACACCTTGGGAGAGTGGGGCAAAACCAACTGTGCACTGGCTGGGGACAGGTAAAGAGCAAACGTCAGACAGCAGCACCTGCTGGGCACTCCTGCTGCAGCACCCGCCCTGGCACAGGACAGCACCGAGCTCAGGCACTGCCAGGCCCTGCTGGGAGCTGTGCTGCAGCTCCTACTGCAGCCCACACAGCCCTGCAGCACCAGTGCTGCCAGGAGGGGCAGCAGGAGGGGCAGCAGGAGCCATCTGCCCAGGGGACAAACACACAGGACACTGCTCTGTGAAGGAAACAATGAGTTTCATGGACTGGCTGTGCTCAATTACAAGAGTGTAAACTAAGTAGGGGAATCCTCACACTGTCTCCAAGTGCTCCCCTTTACGTATATATAAATTAGCAATCCACAGTAAGTTTGCATACAGGATAATATGAATTAAAATAAAAACCTTGATAATAAAAATATATAATATACACATTGATGAACAGCAATAAACTGAATGAAAACACTAGAATGTAACAGTGGCTGTAATTTGGCACAAAATAAACAGACATCTAGCACTGTAAAAATAACAACCCATTTTTTTCCATAAGTAGAGAATGTTATCAATCCTGATTCAAATCCTGATAGGTGGGAATGCAGAGATATAAAAATACTGTACATACAAGATCCCTTTTATAGAGAGAGAAGCAGACTGCAGCATCTGTAACTTCCATCCTTCTTCCCCAAGAGAAAAAATTCAATGATGAGAATTCATCTACCCCTTAACAGCTGATATTTCCTCACCCCACCAAGTTCAAACCCATGAAGTTCTTTAAAAAAAGATGAAATCAACCTGTTGGATCTATCCCTGTGACAACAACTGCTTCTTGCTGCAGGAAGCTGTACAGTCCACATTAAGACAGTGTTTCACAGCAAGGTGACCCAGGTCAGCCTGCTGAAGACATCGAGCATCCCTGCGTGTAAGGCACGGTCCCTCCAGGTCACCCGAGCTCTCTTCTGCAGACCATTGTGCTTTGGACGGAGGGGAGGAGGTGGTGAGAGCTCTTGCTGCTGAGATGAGCCTACTAGGAAGGTTAGGAAGTGCCAGGATTTCAAGGAGATGAATTTTCCACGTGGTGCCAGATGCCTTGTTAATGCACGGAGTCAGAAAGGGATGCAGGACCCGAACAACCTGGGCAGGGGTCCCAGCAAGGGCTCCAACATGCTACTAAATCCAGAGCAAACCCATATGCAAAGCTACTGAAACTTGGCAAGAGTAGACAAGTAGAAAAATCAAGATACTTAAACATTTTTCTGTCATAGGAAAGAAATACTGCTCTGAGTGTTTTTTTTTAAAAGATCAGCTTCATTGTGCCTCTTTCCAGGAACACATGCAAAGGGTGCTGATTTTACATCTCACCTACACAAGCTGTACCTTATTGACTCTCAGCAGAACTGTGGCTGCTGAGCCCCAAGGAAAGTGGCTCCTTGTTCATCCATGATCTTAACTCTCGCTCACTTCAGTGGGAGCATGGAATCCCTCCTCACTAAAAATGTAAGTCCAGTTGCTATCTCTGCCTCAGGAGGTCTCTAACCTGTATGGCTGCATGAGGACCCCAACACGTCTAAGATGAACAATTGTTCTGTTCTTATCCCATTTACTACCTGCTTTCCTCAGCTGCCATTCCTAGCATTTCTCTCCCCCTTCTAGCAAAGGGAACCCCCTTTTCAGAAGGACTATGGAGTAATAAAACAGGAGAAACACTCACAAGGACAGCAAATGAATAAAGGCAAGGAGAAAGAAAAAAGAATGAGGACTAAGAGAGAATACAAAGCAAAACAGCCCATAAAGCATTCAGCACCCCTCAAAGGCATCCAAGGAAGCAGCAACTGCTACCCAGATCCTTCTCTTGGGCTCCTGTCTCTTGGTGCCTTGGCCAGAGAGCTTGACTGGCCACTGGAGATCCTACAGCTCCACAGAGGAGGCACAGAGGTGTTCTTCAGATCTACCCAGCTTCCAAACTAAATCTACCAGAGTTTTCCCTCACATTTCTACTCACTACTATTGACACCAACAACCTGGATACTCCCAAGCATCACTTCTAAATTAATAGGTTCTTCCAATGTCAAAGGGCTCGGGTTCTTCATGACTTCTCTGACTAGGTTAAGACAAAAGCTATACCAGCCAACTGCAGTGCAAGAAAGTCCATCACAGCCAGATACAGAGGCCCATGGAGGGCTGAATTCCTAGTTGGTGACTGTCCCTTGCCTTTGGCAGTCACCAGTTTTCTGCAAGCACAGCCAGTACTAAGCTCAACCTCTTTCTGATTTGGCAGGACTTTTCTCCTCCAGTTTTCACAAGTGCTCCAGGTGGTACAAGCAGCAGTGCCTGGACTAGGGTGTTTGTAGAAATTGTTAATTCTTACAAACCCACCAGGCATCCAACTTCACAACAATAATTACTCTGATGGCAATGAAGGGAAAAAAAAAGGCATTTTCAGCAGTAGAAATTTTGACTATTACATGAAATACAAAAATAAAACCTTACAAAATAAAAACTTGGTAGATGAGGTTGCCGCACTGGGCCAAGCTATCAAATAAGAAAGAAAAAACAGCATCTATGTTGTTATTTTTCTGGATCCTTTTAAACAACATAAACACTTTTGAATGGACATAGACAGAACTAGAAGAGGGAACAAGGCAAGGACAATAAAATCTAGCTGCTGATGGGGATATTTCCTGAGAAGCAGCAGCAAGCAAGACCTTGCAAGTCACTCAGGGGCCCATGCAGGCAGGTAAGCCACAGTCTTACAAGAAGGGGTATGCAGGTGGCAGGGGTTATGTGCTTCTTCACAGACACTGAACTGCTGCCAATGGGCCAGTGGGGAGAGGAGATGGAAGTTTCTTGAGTTGTTGGTCAAGGCAAGACATGGGCTTGTAATGTGTTATTAAAACTTGCCCCTGCAACTTATGTGAAAAAGGAGCTGCCCTGTCTTGCAAGGGATTTGGCCCAGTAACTATCCTGACCAAGGTTAAAGCCTCACAGCTGCCTTGGGGCTCGAGTTGTACACTAGAGGAACAGCAGCCAGCCATGCTCTCTTCCTATTTCCTAGAGGTGCTCCCTCCCAACAAAGCTGCAGAGCTGCCAAGGCCCCTTTCCCAGGCAGATCAGTGGTGAGGACAAGTCCACGTTTCCATGTCCCAGGCACAGGTGTCTCCCCTCCTCTGCAGAGCCAGAGACAACAGAGAGAGTGGTGAGACACAGTCAGTGCTGGCACTAAGGCTGGTCTGCAGGGACAAGGCAGCCAAGCTGACATGAACTGGGCTAGCCTATGAATAACCAGCCTGCCCTGGCTGAACAGACTCCAAGACAGTGTCCAGATGTTGAGCTTTGTAGTTTAAAAAACACACCTGAAAATAATGGCCAAAAAATTATTAAGAAGACTTAAGAATTTAAATGAGAGGAGGCCAAGGGAAAAATGCCACTTTTTTGTGCAAGGGGAAAATTATTTTCAAAGAGTGGAGGGAAAACAAGCCGGGATGGAATCACTGCATGGGAAAATACATACAGATAACAAACCTGCAGATCCTTCTGTGCCCTAGAGAGCAATGATTTTTTTGTTCCTGACTAGAGCTTGCCTGGGGTGCTGGATGGAGCAGTGGAGAGGAAAAGCAGTCAGCACAAACATCGTGTGGACTGTTCAGCACTCCATGTCTGGCTCAGGTTGCCTGTAACTGCAGATTTTGAATTTGATGTTCAATGCCCATATGGCCCTCTCTCCATCAGCCCCACGTTTACAAGACATATCCAAGTTCAGAAACAAGTTACTCTACTCAAGTGCATCAGCAACTCAGCTAGGAGTTACAGGAGATCCTACTTGGTTTTAATGAAACTCCTTGGCTTCTACCACACTGAACCTCAAAGCAGGTGACCACAGGCATCCCTTCAGACACACAGATCTGTTTGTATGAGTCTTCCCAAACAACAACTCACAGCTTCTTGAACTCCCTGGCAAATCCTAAGTCATGCACACAAGGTCTAATTTCAGTTGAAACTCTTTCCTTTTAACTGTTCTATCCTACATCCTGGAGCTAAATGCCTATACACACCCTATTCAGATTGTTGGAAATCCTAGAAAGAAATACAGCAGTTAAATAATTCTGTTTTATAGGCAACTTCTGCCTCATCAGTCTCAGAGTTTGGCTTTTGCTGATATATCTTTGACAATGCTCTCTCCTTCCTGCAATCTCATATGACTGTCAGGTTGGCTCAGCTGTCCCATCTAACACAGGAAGAAACACAATTCCTCTTATAGCCCTCTTTGCTAAGTTATCCTAATGCAGAAAGGAGTTGTACTTCTGATGTTCTGCTACATTGCCATAACCCAAACTCATTTCTTCAATTTTCCTCCATTGTACATGCATCTCAATTTGTCCTATTCGTCAGAGCTCCAGCCAAACCTAAAAAGAAAAAGAACACCTCAAAAGAATGTATGAGGGAGCAGTTGAGCCAGCTGGTTGATTTGCACAGCTCAGTGGCAGCTAGATTACACTGCACTGCTCAAATCATCACAGATGAGTAAGAAACTGAAACAAACAATTTTCCTTAATATGATGACACTTAGAGAGATGATCCTGGGAGTGGAGGGTGGGCCTCCCATCAGGTCAGGAATTGAGAAAGTTGCCTGGCAATTCCAGTAATGTTTGCTACAGAAGAGTCAATACCAAAGAAAAGGCTAGCACAGTTTACTGCTTCCTACGGGAACCTGGAAAACAAAACAGAAAGGAAACAGTCTGTGAGGCTAGATCCTGGTGAAAAAATTACTACCTACAGTCATATTTCACCTGTCCTGCCCTCTTGTTTGTCAAGGGTACTAGTAAAGTCAAAGGTCAAAATGGGAACTATATGTTACATGACTCAAGCAAAAGGAAGGACAGATCACAAGACAGGCAGATGTGCATTTCTTCTCGGGTGTGAATGGTGCTGCAGCCCCATTGCACAGTCTCACTAAAGCAGACTGTAAAAAGTTCCATCAACTTTCCAGCTTGCTTGATGAAGACAAAATATAAGTTTAACAAATTAAATTTTGGAAAGGAAAGCGTCCACATTTAAGTCTCACTAGTGGAGTTGGAAGAAATCTGAGACTGAGTTAAATTCAGACTGTCCCCTTCCTTCCCCAGAAGCCCTACAGATGACCCAGACAAGGGGCATTCAGATTTAAAACAACTGCAGGGGCAACCCTACCCACACTGCTCTGTGCTGAGTGATTTCAGGAAACAAACCAACAAAGCAGTGCTGAGATGCACAGGAATAAAACCAGCCTGCTCTCAGGACAAATTTCTGTCTGATCATCCCATCTGCTCACCAGACAGGTGAGGTTCTGTCTTGTATTGGATTGTTTGAGAGTAGTGAGTCACCTAAAATCCATCATAATGTTGTCTTCATGCCATTTCTTTGTCATTTGCTACCTGGATTTACAGTCATTCATCATTAAGAGATCACAGAGGACATGCAGACAGCACCTTGACAAATTCCAGGCAAACCAAAGCAGTTTTTTATTTTCTCAGCCTGAAACGTGCTCAGCAAGTCCAACCCAAAGAATGCCCATCATCCCATTGCTGGGGCATTAATTCCTATTCCCCTTCTGTATTTGCATCACTTGCAATCACTCTGTGCCCTGCAGGCTCCTTGTGTGAGGAAAACAGCTGACAATAACCCTGGGCTGGCACCCTGGGGTTGATCCTACCTTTAGGAGAGTGCTCAGGTTTGGGGGTCTGGCGCAAGGGGCTGGGCTGGCTTGTGTAATACCGGGAGTGCTCAAAGTCATCGAGGAGAGGCTGTGACCTGCCAAGCACAGCGTAAAGGAGTGATGGGAAATAACTCAAAGGCACAACAGTGCAGCAAGAGCAACATCTCAGCTGTCTGGTCTGTTATGGTCAGTTTGATGCAAAACCTGCCTGGCCTAGACCTTCTGTCTGCAGAACAGCTCCTCTGAGCCCTTTGCTGTTTCTGCAGAGAGAAAAGCAGAGTATTTGCTGCTTGTCAAGGACCTCTTTCATTTAATAATGGTTTAGTTCATCAGGAAATAAAGAATTTCCATTAGGAAGTTTGCTGCAAACTTCATTCAGAAGGGCAGTATTTTACAGTGGTTAATGCTTGCAGTTTTACCCCCAGAGTATTTTCATATGTTCTCTCTCAGTCTTCACCTGGACACTCCATTTGTTGTTTCTTTTGCAAATTCAACAAGGATTTCTAGGTTCCTTTCTGGAATGGAAATCAAAGCCACTGGGGTCACTCCCAGGGTTTAGTACCTCATAAAGAGCATTGAGCCAGAGTATCAAGGAACTCAGAAGGAGCACTGGGCTACAGCATGTTCCCAGTTTGGGATAAGACACCCCAAAGCACAATGCTCTTGCTTGCAGGGTGGTGTTCACATGCAGCAGTGGGAGCTGTGTAGAGGGCTTAACTGGGAGCACGGACCAAGGGAGCAGCTGTGCAAATGCCATGGTGATTACTCCTTCCTGCCCAGAGATGACATTTGGTTTCACATCCCCAGAAGCTGTTTAACCCTCTCAGTGTTTCTCTGCCATTTAACAAATGTCACTGCACAAACTCATCACTCTCCATCAGCACTGGGCATGGGGACCAAGATGGACAAGTGCCACGAGCACAGAGAGTGACGCACGTCACCAACACCTCACGAGCTCCGTGCTCCCCCATCGCCCTGCTCTCCACCAACTCCCTCGTGGGTGGGCCAGGCTGGTCATCCCACACCTCCTCCCTAAGACTCAGCTTCTCAGCAGCTTCCCAACTGCATTCCCCATTCTTGCCAGCCAGTTCAAGCTCACCTTGAAGGTCTGTCACTTCTGTGTCGCTGAGTTTCGGGCCCTTCTCTTGACCTTGAGCGCGTGGACTCGCCTGCATCAGGCTGATGGGGAGAAGGGAAATCAGCTCATCTGTTTGTCTTGCAGACCCCAGCCAGTACACTGGGACTGTCACAATTCCACACAATCCTTTTGTGCTCGGTTTACACACAAAATTAACTACAGCCAGACATGCAAATGGCAGCATCAGGACTCGTTCTCAGTAAACAAAACCCAGGCTTGCTGAGCCAAACTCAATTTCCACGCTAAAACGTGACAGAAGTAAGGGACTGTTCAGATGCTGGGGCTGAACACAGTCTGGGTGCAATGACTGTGCACAAGGCTGGGCTGAGCAGGAAGGACCAGCTACAGGCAGCTGTGCTCCTACAACCACTGAAACTCAGTAAGGAGGTTGAAAACAGCAGAGCTGCCACCATCTGCTCCCAAGATTAACACTATATCCCCTTTAGCACCTTAGCAGTGCTGACCATAAAATCTGTTTTCTATCCCCTTCCATGCTGGCCAGCCAAGCCTCTCTGGTGTTACTCCTACAAAAACCAGGCTTGATAGATTCAGGACCTTCCTTACACAGCCAATTACAAGGCAGAGTGACAACTGAAGCATTGCCCTTACACAAACAGAACCAACTACTGCTTTCATTGCTGCACTCAGGATTTCAGCAAAGGGAAGGTCCTGCACCAGGGACTGACAGTGCTTCAGGGAGGCCACAAAGTGCTGTGACATCCTATGACATCCTCCACGGCCAGAGCCCAAGGATTTCCTTGCTTGAGGCTGAAACCAAAAGCATCTAACCAAAGAGGTGGCTCCAAAAGGCTCAGGAAGCAGCTGAACAACAGACAGCAAAAACCTTTAGATGCATTTAGACCTTTTGTTCTCACCATATACACTCACCTCCCTCTGGAAATAGGAATAATGTTATAGCACCTTATCTGTGGTGCCTCCTGAAGCTTGGCATACCTTCCAATCTTGATCATGCCTCCTCTTTTCAAAGGAAGACTTTTCCCTTTCTTTCTCTTTTCTTAAAGCCTTTTTCTCCTCAGCCATCAAGAGCCGAGCAATTTCCTAGAAGGGAAACATAGACTGTGTCAGATTTTACTGCTCTTGTGGGTTTGAGTTATTCAAACCCTTTCCCATGGACAGCTGCTGAATGGGAAGGGTGCAAATCCAGGATTTCCTCCATCTACGATCACAAATCTAGGGACAGGGCAAAATTAAGACTGGTGACATGCAGCATGTCCAATACCTCCCTGATTTACCAGAATTGCATTTGCAGAACCTTTCTGCCCTCTACCCCAAAAAAAGGGGTGGTGGCTCATCTGAGAGCATCTTGGATAGTCTCCCATGGGGCTCAGTTACAAGAAAGGCTCTTACAGAACCATGACACTGCCTTTGTCATGGTTGCAATAGGCAGTGCAACTCCCTGCTTGGCCAGCCTGGGCATATACACAAAACCCATCTGGGAGAAAATCCCACTGGAGTCCCAAGCTTCCCCTACAAGGAGAGAAAATAACAACTAGAGGGTCAGAGGAAACAAGGACTGTTTAGCAGCTTCTGCAAGTAAAGGAATTTTACAGTATTTGATTTGTTGCTCACCTCATCTTGGGCTACTTGAGCTGCCTTCTGATCTGCTTCATTAGCCTGGGGGGTAGAAAAAAGTGGGGAAGGAAAAACAGAGACAAAAATGAACAACCGTGAATTAATCATACTCATTAACCTACAGGGCAGGGCAAGTAGGTGCCCACACAAATACACCATCATCCTCACCAAATACACTTAGCTACCCCAATACTTACCTCACAACCCAACTCCAATCTGCTATTTCAGCTTTTCAGCTGAATTTTGCCCTCATCTATCTGCCAGGTTGCATTTCCCATTCTGCTGCTTTCTCTCTCAAAGATGGGCAATGGGCTGTCTCACTGGTGAGCTGCTCACACTGACTACATGCCATCTTCACCTGCCTGGAAACATCCATTTAATATCACCCCTGCTTCAGTACTTTAATTTGGGGTGCTTATTTCAAAAAATAGGGCTTATTAGTTGGAAGCCAGCTGTCACTCCATATTCATGTGTATGGAAAACAAAGGTAATTAGCAGAATGCATAGGAGCAAGACTTAAGGTCTTACAGTCACTCTCATACATTCTAAGATTTACAAATTGAAGTTGTCTATGCTGGTTGCCTTAGTTCCTTTGAGTTGACCAATGCAGCCTCTCTACTAACCAGGAGCTCTTCCTCCTGCAGCCTCCGAGCAATCTCTGCATCAGACAGCTCC
The DNA here is from genome assembly GCA_013397245.1 of Thryothorus ludovicianus. Classification (NCBI taxonomy): domain Eukaryota; kingdom Metazoa; phylum Chordata; class Aves; order Passeriformes; family Certhiidae; genus Thryothorus; species Thryothorus ludovicianus. The sequence continues at coordinate 162,724 of VZTB01010552.1, forward strand.
TGTTCCATTCGGGGTCCATCGTACATGGCTTGCTTCATCCCCCTCAAATTAGTGCCTGCAGAATTGAGAGAAAACAATCAACTCAACCATTCTCCAAATCCTTTGGTAAGGAGATCCCCACCATCTCCTCAGCCACCTGCAAACCCCCACTCAAGAGAAGCAGACATCACCCCAGTGCACCTGCCACACCGCTGGTGTGAGAGCAGCTTTAGCTGAGGTGCAGCACACACCTTCAGGAGCTTTCCCTATGCACACAGCAGTATCTGACACACCCTGTCTGAGATAACAAATGCAACTCCACAGCAGAACAGGTCATGTCCCTTGAAGCAGACTTTGGTGACAGCAATGCTAGCAAAACAGTTGTAATGTGTCACTCTCTGCATTGATACAGATACAGTGGCAAAACCAGGCAGCAGAGAGCAGCCCAACATTTGATATGAGCACAGCAAAGTCTGAACACACTGCTCAAGCAGCATGGGCTACAAGGGTTACCTGGGACAGGTTCACGTGACTTTTCATACAATGTCTTTCTTGAAGTGACCCATGAATTTCACAATTCAATGAGAAAACAAACAAATAAGCAGTTTTGAAGTTCACATAATATTCAGTTCTTGTTTTGAGTAAAGAGTTCTGTTATTTTAAAGCTAAACCTGATTAACATCTATTTCCCTAAGGAAAGCATTCGTTATCATGAGGAAGAAGAATAATCACCCCAGTACCTCCAGAGACAGACACACATTATCTTCCTCACCTTATCCAAGTGAGGATCAGTTAGATGGCTTTAAGTATAAGCTGCTCCACACTTTGACAGACATAGATCCAAGTCTCTAAATTCTTACTTTCACGAGACCACCCCAACTTCCACTGTGGCTTTAAAACTAGAAAGATGGATCTGGATCTTTAAAGCCTCCAATCCCCAAGTGCTTGTTGAGCAAGAACTACACAGGTACACATCTCACAGAGAATTGTACAGAATTTGGCAAGAATCTTACAAATAGAACCCAAATGGATGCCCACTGCCACTAGTGAACTTTGCCCAAAGTGAATTAATGAGATTGCCAGCAGGGTTTTCAATAAGAAAATCACTGTGTTTTTTAGTGCTTGACAAAGTGTCCTCACTTACAGTCCTGCATCTCAACGCCACAAAATACAACCATAACCTTAACATTCAGGATTTTGTTACTTCTCTCCTGTACAACAAGGCCACTGCATAAAATGTATTCACAAAAACAAAAGCTGGGTGTTGGCTGTAGGTTTTTGAGGGTCTTTCTTTGGGGATGGTGTGGTGGATTTTTTTTTGGGGGGGAGAAATTTGTTTTCTTAAACAAAAGGATACCAAGGGCATGACTTTCAACAATACCTTCCTACTCATCCTCTCCAATGCCATGGAGCAAGAACATTAATGGATAAGAATTTTGCTAAATCAGGGAGAAATCTGGGCAACATTCCCTGTATACCCATTGCAGGTAGATACTGGAGAGAAGCATCTTCAGGGACACCAAACATGTCTCAGACACCAGCATGGGGCATGCAAAGGTCCATCCCCACACATACACACACCTTCCCCATCACTTGGTTACCTGGGTCTCGCTGGCAGGCTCCAACCTTCCCCTGCCTCACAGCATGAGGGGAGGGGGAGTGTCTCCTGTGTCCTGCCCTTTTGTAGGCTCTTGCCTCACCCCTCCTATGGTCATCTCTAGATTCAGCACCACAGAGCTTCTCGTCACGTGCCATCCTGTGTGACAAGTGGCCCTGGTGGTGAGCTCTGCGTTTCTCAGGGTGCTGTCTGCCACCCCGATGCCAGGTCTCCTGCTCTGCCTCCAGTTCCATCTCAAGGAGGGGAAGGTGTTTTTCTCTGTCTTGCCTTGGTGGCTTTCTGCTGTGCCGTGCTTCCTCTGTGAGTCCATGCTCCAACTCCAGGTCAAGACTGAGAGGTCTCCTCTCCTTCTCCCTGCTGCCTGTCCTCCTGTCCCGCAGCTCCCAGCTATTGCTGTGATCATGGGCACGGTGCTCAGTCTCTCTTTCCAGGTCAAGGCTGGGATGTCTCCTGGACCTTCCCTGGCTGGCTGTCTTCTGCTGATGGCCATTGCTGGCCTCTCTCAGCTGAGGAGACCTTCGATGGCTCTCTGAGGAGTGCCCGTGTTTGGGGGCACTGTCCGGCAAAGGCGAGGGGAGCCCTCGGCGCTCTCTCTGCTGCTGCCTGCACCTGCCGTGACTGTGTGCTCTGGGAGGTTCAGAAATCTGCTCTCTGGGGTCACCCCAGGGCTGCTCTGAGCAATGGGGGGACAAACAAGGAAGGGGTTAGTGCTGCAGGGTTAATGGGGGTTCGAGGCCAGACTCACTGCACGGAGATGAAGGAGCTTGAAACAAGATGCTGCAAAGGCAGGCAAAGCATGATGAAAGAAAGAATAATAACAGGGACAGATAAGGCTTGCAGGATACAAGAGGGGACACAGTGAAAAGGCAGCCTGGCTAGCAAGGTAGCAAAGGCTGGTCAAACAAGGGTGGAGCAGAAAGCACAGGTCCAACTCAAAAGTGTCTGAGCACTTCCTAGACAAGGATAAGTCAATATTGAGACAAATGACTTTTAATGATGCCACTGGGGCTGAAAAACAGCCAAGAGAGCAGCTCATCTCCTGATGACACATCACAGCTGCAGGATCCTGAAACCACCTGGGAAAGGTTTACAAAGAAGGGCACCAGAGGCAGGAAAGGTTGGGAGACAAGGAGGGGCAGAAATCCAGGAGGGGCCAAGCAGAGCAGTCAGGTTGGACCCTGGTTTATAAGCACAGGTGCCTTTGTCTGGCTTCAGGCACAAGGTTTTTCATCAGAAAAAACAGTATCACCTAACTAGGGGAAAGACCCACATAAAGCAGAAAAGAAATAAACAGGAAGAATGGGATGCTTTTTTCTTTTAAATACAAGAACAGGATAGCTGCAGTGTCCAAACACCCTTCACCACAGACTGTCACGTATCTTTTGCAGACCCACAAGTTTCAGGGCCTACACTCACTCATTGTCTAAAAGGAAGTTTCAGCTCTGAAAGCAAAGATGGTTACAGATAGAAATTTTAGGGCAGAATAAGACTTCACAAAACCCAGGCTCCTGACCTCAGCATTGTAGCTAGAAAAGCTGCTTATTTGGCATTTCAGTGGGGTTGTTTCCTCTGTGCTTTTCAGAAAGCACGTAGAAATTTTCTGTGCTTTTAGTTTCAGTACTAAGCCTGAAACAGCTATGAGGATGCAGCAATCTACTAATGGATTTATTTTTTTCAACTAACCTATTTGCTAAGAAAAATCATTGCACTCATTGAACTATTATCTCTCTATAGCAGCTTTTCAAAATGAAAAAATGCCTCGAAGCAGAGATTGATTTGAAACAGAACTACATACACAACTCCCCACCAAAAACACCCTGCAGCAGACTTTCCTCTCCTGAACTGTCCAGTTTGCTTTATAGCATCTCAAAATATTTAAAACAGATTTCACTGCACATGAATTACATTCTGCTTTAATGAATAGCTGTCTCACAATCCATCTAGATTTCAGAGAGAGAAAAAACAAACCTCATACCAAAACTGAACATTCCCTTTGAGTAATTTTATTCAGAAAAAACTTTTTTAGAGCCAGAAAAAATAGTCTACAGAAAATTCACCTTCAAAACAAGTCTGTGTGACTTTTATCCAGAACAGGAGTATTTTTAAAAGTCCAAGAACTGTAACAGGAACAGCTGTGGTTGCTCTTTAACTGGATGGATTTTTTTTCTGTTCAGTTTTAGATCATTCATATGATGTCCAGAAAACAAATACCCAATCAGTCCAAGTGACTTACTGAACAACAGAGACCATAGCCTGAAAGCAAGAGTCAGTTTTTGAACAACAGTCACAAGGGTCTAAAAATTAATTCAATTTTGTCATTGAGGAAAGCTCATAAATACAACAGCAGAAAGCAGGAGTACATGAAAGAGCAAAGCCTGGCTGTGCTGGGAAAGGATTGCTGCAGGTAACACAACCATGCCAGACAACCCAAGCAGAAGATTTGCCTTTGGGGTATCTCAGGGTGATTAATTCATCAGCAGGTGCTGGTTCCTGTGGCACCTTCCACAGGAGCCAGGTAAACACTCCACAGACCCTGGTGTTACTCTCTGAAGCAGCAAGTGACTGAGTGAATACAAAAATGTTTTTCATGGCACAGACACTTCTGGGAGGAACCCTGCCTTTCCTTGAGTTTATTTTTCCACTTTTAAAAAGCTCAGACTGCTTTGGAGCAATAGGCCTAATCCATATTCCTTCTGGATGTGGATAAATTTTACTTCAGCCTCAAACAACACCAAGAAAAGCCCTAAAAACAAACCCATTCCCCATCAAAACAAAAGAAGCCTTAACAAAGGGTTAAGGGCTTTTTATTTGTTTCAATCCACAACTAATGAGGACAATACAAACCAAGGCTGCTGAAGCCTAATCAAATGGTGCTCAAGTCATTAAGAGTTCCCATAACAACACCCTAGATGATTCAGGCATAAAATCCACTCCAGTCCTTTGCAGCTTTTTAGGAGCACAGATCAAGAGCAGCACTGCTATGAGTGGTCAGGCAAACACCTCCTACCTCACCTTCAAAAATATCAATTATTGCAGGAAGAAAACTTAGGCCCACAAGATATCCTGCTCTCCAAATCCACACCACAGACTTACTTCAGAGAGTCACAGGCTTTGTCAGGTAATTTGTTACAAAAATCCATCCTGTCCTACCATCTCTGCAGGCACGCTGTTACCTACGTTGTATTTTTTCAGACTTCTCCCATTTAATTCTGAAAACCTGAATTGTGGGCTGGCCATATGACTCCAGGATCAATGTTTCCCAGCTCTGTACATGTAGCAGGACTTGTGATCATGAAGTTTCCACTTAGTTACTGTTTTGCACTTTTGAACTTTGTGCTTTCTTGGCTATCTTTGAACTTCTTCCAAATTGAAACTAAAATACTTTGTGCAAGTTCAAATAAAAGACTTTAAAACTGCCAATGGCATTGATGTTAAAATGAGAAATGAGATTGGATCTTCATCTTCACAATCTGTTAATCAAAAGCAATCCATCTTCCCCATCGCATTTTTGAAGAAAGAACACAGGAACCACCACCAGTGCACAGCAAAGCCATCCCCAGATTGCTCCATAATTAAACACACCCCGATTCTCTCCTCCCAATTTAAAGAAGGTCTGTATTCAATCACAGAAGCTGACCAAAAGAAAGTAATAGAGCAATGTGGATCAAATCATTTCCACACTGAACAGTCCCAGATGATAATCACAGCAGAGACATTCTGTGGAGATGACCTTGTTCTTCAGTAAGTCATTCAAGGCAGTTGTGCTAATTTTACAGCTTGGGTACATACCTGCAAGGAGCTATTTTTGTAACATCTCCATGAATCAGCATTTATTCCTTCATGTAGCTGTGCCATCATCACAAATGAGCACATGGAACAGTTTACTCTTCAAATGCAAGCACAGAATTTCACCAGCATTTCTCCCCCACACCTTTGGTGTCACACAGCAATAACTGCCTCACCAGCCACTGTCTTCTTCCATAAGCACTCTTAAAACATGCATGTGTGGCTGTGCTTGCACACAGACACACCACTCTCCCTATCCCTGTTATTTAGGCCATCCTCAAGGACAAGAAAAAATATTAAATTTTCTTCTCTGCTTTTTATTTTTTTAACTGAATACTCCCTGATTATAAAATAATCTGATTCTGACTCCAGAAACTGATGTAATGCTACAGGGCTGAATACAGGACTGTAGGATAAAGGGAGTTTCCTAAACAGTTGTCAGACCACCAGGTTCACCTACACTGCCATGATCCTGACCTCTTATCTTGCAGAAACATACCTCCATTTTCTGCATAATAGCTCTCTTCATAGCCTGTGTGTCCCTGGGACTCTGGGTAGTGCTTCTTGCGCTTTTTTTCTTCCTGCAGTTCTTTCTGTTGTAGGAGACGGGCAATATCCTGCAGAGATGGAAGAAGACAGACATTAAGTCACCACTAAAAAGTATCTCCACATCCTTTTAGTCAAATTCTTTATTCAATTATTAAAATACTTACCAAAAAAAGTTTAATTTTTCAGACACAGCAATGACAGTTACTCAAATTCAACCCCTGGGCTGGATGAGGCTTTCAAATTAATGGGTGACACAAGGGACCACGACAGCAAAGAGTGTTCAACCTCACCAGGCCCAGTGCTGAGATTCCAACACCATGGCAAACTCACAGGTTCCTGCTCCTCCTGCACACAAGCCTGCCAAGCCTCAATGGCCAAAGCAGGGCAGAAGGGACTGTGTGTGCAACCTCAGGCTTTCAATAAGGATTTGGAAGTCACAGAAGTGCACACCCACTCAACAGGAGTGGGCTGGATCTCCCCCCTGCACTCTGCCAGAAAAAGAAAAACACAGAGGCAAAGACTGTCCAGCTAAAGGCACTCCTGACTGCAAGGAGTTCCCAGAGCACACTGTGAACTCACTTCACACTGGCTGTAATTTGCAGGGACTACAGGATGCCAGGTAGGGAAATGCATCAGTTTGACAGACAGAGACTTGAAGGAAAAGAAAATCGAAAGGACATTAAGAAGAGCAAACTAGGCACAAGGCAGGAGCCCAGTGGGGACTGCAGCCGTTTGTCTTCTGTCACAATTTTGGTAGATATGCCAGAGAAGAGCACTCCATTTTCCTAATTGGTTTTCCTTCGAGATGACTAATGGATCAACAAGGCCTAGGAACCACAAACAGCTCTCTGGGGCTTGCTCCTCTGAGCCTCAGGAGCTTGTGAGTCAGTGAAGCCAGTCTGGAGTTAGGGAGCAAAGCTGGGAGATACCAGCAGGGCATGCTGCCCCTTTGGATATTATTCATTTAAGCCTTCCTAATCCTCAGGACCTTTACAGAACCATGCATGTAAAGTGGCCACTGCAGGCATGAAAGGCATGGCTCAAATGCAAACTAAGAGTCAACACCCTCCAGAGCCAAGGCAGCAATGGAGGACATTGGATAGCTGCTCAAGTACAAACTGTTATTTCAAAACTCAGGTAAGATCTGCTCTGAAACCAGCTTCCTGGAAAATCTGGAGATGCCACAGGCTCCTTCCAAAAAAAAAAAAAAACCAACAAAAAAAAACTCCCAAACTCAAAACAAATCAACAACAAACAACATAAACTTTCACAAACTCCTTCCCCTGACAAGGTTAACCTTTCTAGCAAGTACAGTAAGTCTATAAATATATAAGCTAAAGCACTTTATCTCCAGGACTGAGACAGCTCAGGACTTGCAAATCCACACAAACCACTTCTTACAAACAGGATTCATAAGCAGGCAGGGCAGGCAGGCTTAGTGCTTCATTTAAAACCCTGCACTCCAGAAAGGATCTGCCTCAGTCTTCAGCTACATTTCAGCCACACTTGGGAACTTCCCACGTACCAGCAGGAAGACAGAGAATATTTATGACTTCCCTTTACTTTAAGGCACAGTCAGCTGAAGCCTGCTCCCAGCTGCACAAGATGGTCAGCAGGCAGGTTTGACAGGCTGCAAGGACCTGCTGTCAGACTGCTGACATCCCTGCAGTTCTCCAAGTACAGCAGGAAAGAAAGGTGCAATTCCACAAGTCAACATGAGTTTTGCACCTCCTTCACCTTCCTGATAAAAATATGACAGATTACTACCTTTTAAGCACCAATCCTGTAGCAAAAGTGTTCCTTCCACCCTGTTACCACAAGCTCCTCTTGGAAGCCAAGCCCTTCCCATCTGTCTGGAAAGCCTTTCAGTATTTGCTTGGAATTAATGGTAGAAGAAGAAAATGAAGTCTTGCAAAAAAACCCCTGATGCATCTGTCAGGTAAGGGCAGATTCTTATTTCAGGCTCCTCCAGGAAATACAGCCTTGTGTTCAAGCTCTTCCTGTACAAAGAATGCCACCAGGTACCTCTTGAACATCTGGAGACAACTCAGGCTTCTCAGGAAACCATCTGAAATCAAAAATGGTGACACACTCCAGGCTCTCACAGGTGTTCCTCTATCCTATGGGTTTCTTGAAAACTCAATCTGACAGGCTGAACCACTGAGGCAACCAACAAGCAAAATCCTTTGTATACTGTGAAGAAACCACACCAGCCACTCTCAAGCAAAAGCAGCAGGGAAACATTCTGAAGTCACAAAAGGAATCTGCAAGAAAGAAACTCTAACAGGGTGTTCAGGCTGTGAAAGACTAAATTGAAGAAAGGAGAAGCCAGAAACAGATGGCTGGGCTGAAATTTCTGCTGCAATCTTTCAATCAAAGACAAAGAAGTCATGGGCCAGGATTCTCCCAAGAGCAGTACTTGTCTTCTTGCATTTGAGAAAGCAAGCAAGTCTCAAAGTGTATAAACAACTACAACTTCCTACAGCAGGGCAATAAACACCTCAGCAAGACTTACCTATTATTTGCCCTCTCCATTAGCAAGGCCACTGGTATCAACAACCCTTATGACCCTCGAGTGTCAGGACTATGACTGTATCTTATTCCTGTAACAGGACTCCCCAAAATCTGTGCATACAGAGATCTGTCAGGACAAGGACTGTCACCATGCAAGCCAACTCCTGTGGCTACTGGCCAACAAATGTCTGCTACAAATAGCCCTCCCATCCCTGCAGCTTTAAAGGTTACCTCGTCTTTTTCCTCTTGCCTGCGGCGCTCCTCCGCTTCAAAGGCGAGCTTCACTTGGATTTCCTGAGCAATCTCACAGTCCTGTCGTTCCCTAGAAGGCAAGGAGACAGGGATTATAGGCAGCTGAAGTCACAGGCATCAGTCAGCTTGGAGAAAAGGATAAAAGAGCTAAAAAAAAAATCCATCTGATTTACACAAAAGAATTATTACTCAGTGTTAGTGTAGAGCTATGACTCCTCACCAGAGACCAGGACTCCCTGTACTTACTGGTGGCCAAATTTAGAAAATACTTCCCAAAACATCCACAGAGTACAAAGTAAAAGAGATTCATGGGAAGACTGCTAAAAAAGGAGATATGTACCACAAAATAGGGCAGGCCAAGGTAGTGCTCAGGAGTCTGCAAACAACCTAATTCTGCTGAGTTTTTGGACATGTGGTATCAAAGGGGAGGTTCAGGGGTATGGTTAATGCAAGCATTTCTGGGAAGTGGTTTATAAGTGTAAGCCAAGGAGAAGGAAGTGCAGGAATATGGAACACAGGCCAAGCAGAGACTGGAGATGGCAGCTCAGTAATGAATGAGAAATGCCACTGAGGTGGGATGAGACACAAAAGCAGGACCAGTGCCAAGAAGCAAGGGAACAACACGTGTCAAAATAAGAGAGAAGGAGCCACTGCCACAGTGCCAGGGTGGATGCAGGGACACAAGACTGCATTAACTGGGGACAGGGAGAGACGAGAGCAATTGAGACATGAGAGGTTTGGCTGTGCAGACAGACCAGGAAGGCTGGGAAGTGTGACAAGGACAGTGTCACACTCAGCAGCATGCTCTGACATCCAGCAAACAGGCTGGGGACAATGGCAAAGAATTCCTCAGGGCAATTCAGAAACAGGCTGGGGGATTTGAAAAGAAAGAATAAAAGCTCTCTCTTTCAGCACTGTTGAGATTGAGCTAAAGAGCAGCTCTAAACGGGTCAGAAAAGTCAATCCCTGCAATTGCAACTATTGAAAGGCAAGACCTTGGAGAACAGCTGGGAGCAGCAACAAGCAGAGCCTGCCTCATCAGAATAGAATCTTTTGAAGAATACACTGACCATGATCAGATCGTTGATGAAGACTGCCAAGAGTAGAAGACAAGCAAATAACTGAAGCAGACTGAGCTATGTCAAAGCTGTGCTATGGGGACTGGAGCAACTAATTCTAGGTTTGAGCAAGAATCTGGGCATAAATGACCAAGTGAATGTGAAGGCAAAGGACTGGGAGAGAATCTAGGACATGAGAAAGAGGAAGTTAAAACACTTCAAAGTGCAGACAAGCACTTTTTGTTGCAAAACCAAGACATGGCGTGGCTGGAGCAGCCCGCGGCACAACAGAGCCTTCTTGAACAGAAAGAGAAGAAGGAGAGAAGCAGAAGGGGTGGATATGTGGCAAAGGTGGAGAGGAAGGACATTGCAACAAGAGGGTTTAGAGGACAGATGTCACTAAGAAACAACTCACTTGTCCCAGGCAACAAAAAGGCACACACAGCAAGAAGGAAAAGAAGATTATTTCTGTCAACAGCTCCTTGGAAGCAGACCTGCAATCGAGCTGGAATTAACAATAGCTCAAACGTCTTAGGACGTGAGTTTCCTTCATCCAGGTAATAAAACCTGGAAATTTTTGTGTGTGCCTGTATGTGATTTATTTAACTCTGGGGAGGGATCTGTTCAAAGCCACAGGAGTTCCCACAGCAGCACATCCAGTTCTTGAGCTTGCATTTTAAAAAGGGACCTGGGCAAACCTGGCACCAGCAGAGAACCACAGCTCCCAGGAAAACAATAGCTGAATAAGCAAATCCAAGGGAGCAGGCTGTCAGTGAGTCTGGCAGTGGATCCTTTACAACCCCAGGCTCTGAGGACATGAAACCAGGTAGAAAATAAGTTAGAAAGGTCAGACACATCAAGGCATTGCACGTCTCCAGTTCCCCTGGCACCTGTGAGTAGAGCTAAGGTGCCAAGTTCATCAGTACAAACTGACTTGCTAAATGCTTAAAATACATCCTATTGCAGACAAACAGGACAGAAAAACAACTAATCATCTTTCACAGCCAAGGCAACAAGGTCATTGCCTCTCTGTTAGCAGCAAAGAACACCAGAAGTACTGAAAACACAAAAGCATTTTCTTCTGATGACACATCTTGGAATACCCCACATCAATTCCTAAGAACTGAACAGCCAGGATTAGATTTGGGAGTTTATTGCTCAGCAATAACTAAATACTGAGACTTAATTAGTTAGTCAACAGAAACTAATGTATTAACTTGTGAGAGCATAAGAAAATAGGTTCAAGAGCTTTGACAGCTCTTGTTGTCCTTCAGTTTCCCTAGTGTGAGCTCAAGTGCCATGAGACCTCAGAAAACAGCCAGAGCAATATAAACATCACCATTCCTGAACATCCCACCCACGTGTCCTTCATTCTCGGGCAGCCACGAGTGTTAAGAACATTGGGAAAATTCTACATCTGTTTATAAAAAAGAAAAAAAACCTAAAAGTTCGTGTGATCAGAAAGCTTCCTCCCATTCACAGTGACTGCAGCTACTAGTTGTTGCCAGATGAGAATAAAAAAAGGGAATTTTTAAGGGAACTGTTCACATCAGTGCAACAGAACTATCACAGCACTGGGAGCGAAACAGGGAAAGAACATATTTTCACACTATTTTATTTTAGTAATCTTGCTACTATGCTTAGCAGTGTGCAGGCTGCTCAGCTAGATGCCAGAGATGCTTTTAAAGACGCACAAAAATCAGGTTTGATGCTTCCCTGAATTCTTAAAAAGAAATGCTTCTATTCTTTCATTTACCTCCACGAAGTCTTTTGGAGAGAAATCAGGATTTGACAGAGAGAAGAAAGCAAATAAATTTAAAGAGCTTTTTCATTTCCTGTTTCTAAAGACCCCTTAGTTCTGTCCTCTTACTCCTCCCATCACTTTGTAGCATCAAACTGTCCTAGATGACACAGAAAGCAACAAAAACAGGGATTATTTTGTTGCCAGAACATGCTACTCTTGAACAAAGAAGAGACAGTGAGAATGTACAAAAAATTAAGGAAGAAAGAGATCCAATTACAAAAGGATGCTTCCAACTTCTTTTACTAGTCTTGCAGAAGAGCTCCTGCTCTCAGAAGCAGAACTGCTGCTGACACAACATTTTACATCAGCAGTTCTGCCTGTCCTTTGGCTCACAAAGCTCGTAAATCCCATTTTAGGGTCCTACAACAAGAAAACTGTTTGCAGCTCCCAGCAAGTAACAAAGAGGAATAATGTCTGCCGTACAAAAATCAATTTTTATGTTGTCATTTACTCACTCACATCTCTAATTGGTAACAAAGACAAAACTATTGAAAAGAAGCACAGACTTTGAGAGATACATATGCACATAAGGTCTGTCCCAGTGTGCTGGGAACATTGAAAACAGTGGCTGATCTGTCACACCCCAGCTTCAAAGCTTTCATGAGCTGCTGCTTTGAAGTCAGTCCCACATGTGCAACACAGAGCTCTTCTGCTCTGTCCCTGATCCTGTCAGATGAGCCATCCAGGCTCTGTGATCCATCACCAGCTGCACCTGGTGGGTGGCATCCCAGAGCCCAACAAAAGCGAGGAGGCAGCACAGCTTCTGGGAGATGCATCCTGCCTGTCAGACCTGCAATTGCAGGGACCCCCATCCAGCCACCTCTCATGAGTGGGATCTGGCTGTGCCCTGTCACATGAATCATCTGTTACATCCAAGGCTCTGCAAGTCCAGTCTGGATTGGAAAGCACAGTTTGTCTTGCCCTGTGCTGCCATGTTTCACTTCTACACCAGCTCCATAGCTGAGAGCCATGGCACACAGAGAGCCAAACCACAGACCACGGGGTTAAGATGTGGTGTGTGGGGACTCAGCAAACCTGCAGAGCAAACTGGATCACTCATTAAACACCCTCATACAGCTGCTGCAGAAGTCAGACTGCAAGAGAAGGCTTGTCCTCCAATCCCCATCCCCATTGAGCCACCCTGGAGCAGCAATTCCCCTTCCCAGGTCACTTCACACTGAATAGCTGCAAGCACAGGCAGGGGCTGTCAGCACAGCAGGACACCAAAAAGCATCACACCTATCTCCTCAAAAGCATTCATCAGGCACAGGCCAAACACACCAATATCTGCTATTTCCACACAACAGAGATTCCCCTGCTGCACTGGGTATTTCTGTGGCACAGTATCTTCACTCTCAAACTTCAGCAAGGGACAAGGTCAACACAAGTGGCCAAGTTACCCCATTCTGACAAGCAGTACAATGGGAAGGCTCCTTCTGATCAACAGGCAACAGTATCTAAGGCAGGATGGGCTCCAGGACCACCTGCACCCACCCTGTATCAATACCTTTACAGCAATGGACAGCCAAAGTAATAAAGAAACAAAAGCAAAAGGCAGAAGAACCCCACACACTTGTCAACTCAAAGCAGCTGATATTAGTGCTCTGACCAAATGGGACCAACATTCCCATTCCAAGATCTGCAGCACAAACTCACAAGTCTTTTTGGTGTTTCTGGATTTGAGCACGGGCTTTCTTATCCTCCTCTTCTTGCAGTTGCTTGGCCATCTGCAAGTCATGTTGCACCAGACGATTACGCTGAACATTTGTGGCCAAGTGATGCTCAACTGGAAATAAACACAGACAAGAACCCTCAAATCAGGCTGCAGAACTTCACTGCGTGAACAAGATAAACCAAGTGGGAGGGAGATTCCAGCCCAGAAAGGAAGGCAGATCTTGGCAGGGAAACACCAAGCAATCTCTCCAAAGGTGGGAAAGTCCTGAACTGAAATTACGCTAGCAGCTCGAGATTGCCTCTTTTCAGCACTGAGGGGGCTGTATATGTGTGTGTTACCAAAACAAGTTCTGCATATCTTAACACATCCAGGTTTATAAGGAATGGTTTTTAGGCTTTGAATTTCATTTTCTGACAACAGAACATCACCCTAGATGAATGAAGTGGGTCTGGGAGGGACCACCAGAGGCCAGTGAGGATGAGCTGAACTTAAACCACTTACTATGGATACTTCACTAATTTGTTCTCAAGAATCTCTACAGAAGAAAACTCCTCTCACTCTCAGCAGAATCAGTTCCAAAAATCTCCCTACCTTTATATTTAGCAACAGAGTAACTCAGTGCTCCAGTGAGTCCTTTACCATACATGGATATTGCCTGCCAGAAAAAATGGCTACATGAGCTGCAGCCCAGAGTGATCTTTAATTCAGTGGTCTCAGGTTCCAGCACCAAGGGCACGAGCAGCTGCACCCTTGGTGGAGCAGCAGGAATGGCATTAGAACCTGGTACTGGCAGATACCAAATTGATGAGAAGCTGATTAGAAAGGCCACCACACCTGAAACTGCAATGTAAACATACCCAAAGTAACAGATAAGCATGTAAAAAAAAAAAAATCATTAAAAAAAAAGGCACTAGTCACTTTGAAGTTCCTAGCTGTACTTCTTTTTCTCCTTTATAAACCCTTCTAGTGTACAGCTGCCCTACCTCAAAATGTCTGAAAAGGAAGGCTCCTTTCAAAAGACAGACACTGGTAATTCTGAAATAAGTAAACAGACCTCTTCTGGTTGTACTTCAGGTCAGACTATAAAACTTGAAGCTTTCAAAATTGCTAGTCATTTCTAAAAACCCTTCACAGCAACAAAACCCCAAATGCACTCCCACATGCAATTTTATCATAACTGGCATAAACAAACTCAACTCTAAAGGAGAGCACAAAATTGAAATATGAAATGCAGCTATCTTCTGGGGTACAATGTGAGCTGGAGCAGAGCGAAGTGTAGCATTACAGGATAGTGAAGACAGCAATAATAAACTGCATTCCATTAAAAGGAAAAAAAATTAAATAAAAGGAGGAAGCATTTTTCTTAGCAAAATCAAATAAAGCCAGATATCTGTTGGGACAAGTTTGCTTCAGTTTGTTCTGAAGATCATTGCTACTTACTCTCTTGTTCCTGTAAATTGTGGGCCAAGGTGTGATCTTCCAGAATAGCGAAGTCTCGACATACTGAACAGGGAAACAAAGTAAAGAGAATTAGCTTCAGAAAAATCAAAAACAAACAAAAAAGCATCAAATCAGCTATGGCAGCCAGGGGAGCATAGAGACATATGGACCTCTGACACACTTTCTACCAGCCAAGGTCTGGACTTGTGTTTTTTCCCCCTCCTGCCATCATGTCTATTTTTGCGTGCATTTCTTTGTCCTTGTTGGCATAAAATGCCTTCTCCACTCTCCCTTTGACCTCCACTTCAAGAACAGAACTGTCCATGCTACCACGGGATCAGACCTTATGTACAAACCTCAGCATTCCATTCAAACAGAATATATATTATATATTTATATCAATGTCCACGCTGACTGCATTCAGCTGAAACCAAGGGCAAGCATTTGTGTTTACTGTGACTTTCTGTGCCAGATTAAAGAGTCTGAGAATAGTATTTTCATGGCACAAAGGGTATGTGCACACTGGCACCTCTCCAAAGCTGAGCAGACTGAGCTCCATGGCTCTCACTGCAAGGTATTTCTACCACCTCAGGCATCACTTTCTGCTGTTTCTTCTAAGTTTCACTGAACGTTTAAAGTGCAGATGCTGGACTTGCACCTAGAACCCAGACATGGGATCAAGCAAAGCATTAGGGGCAGGGATAAGTACAGCTTCTTCAAAAGATGCTGAAAATGACCTTGAGACAAGTGAAATAGGAAACAGACTAACTCCCTTTGGCACCAAAAGCAGCAGATTTTTTTCAATGCCTATCACTTTCCCACTTGAACTTTCAAAGGAATGCTCTACCTACACTGTAGAAAACCACCAGAGTGTATTTTTAACTTGTTATGATAGGCAGTAGGGCAACAAAACACAAGCCACATACATAGTGGGACAGGGACAGACACACAGCAGGTTCACATCAGTTTCCCTGTGAACTAAAGACAGACAGTGACCTGTCCCCCAGACTGCAGGATGGGGCCCCTTTTCACACATCTGCCACATCTGGGGTTTCTGCCTGCTTCAAGGGGAGTTTAAGGCAAAGGCACCAAAAAATTTACATTAGAGAGGTCTGTCACGTATTTTTCCCTCAATGTGATAAGCTAAGAAGCTTAACAGCACCCACAAAGGGGACTATCTCCCACTCGAAACACATCACAAAGCAGAGAACTACAAGGTGCTTCTGAAACCGCAGAGGGAAGTACAAACTCCTCCTGCTGCACTCCACTGGCAAAACCTCTGGGGAAGACCAAGATTTCTCTTTACCAGAGCACAGGCACAGCCTCAAAGATAAACTGAAAATAACCCCAAAAGCCCCAGAATGCATCAAAAGTGCAGGGGGAATTTATGAGCATTCTGTTGGTGAAAGAGTTCAAAGTCAGAAAAGTTAAAATATTTCCATCACCACAAAGGAAATGAGAAAGCAGCTGCATTTTCCCAAGCCATGATTCCACAAGCCTTCCCTTTTCTCACAGATGCTCGTGCTCCACTAGAGAAGCATCAAGACATTGCTTCACACCCAGGTATCCTCACAAAATATGTGGCAGAGTTTCTAGTTGTCTGTACCAAGAGATCAGATAATGTTTTACCATATTCAATGGAATTTCTGGTTCAGTCTGCTTTGAAGAGTGTTTTAAGATGACACAAGCTCTTAACAGCCAGAGCAACACTTCAGGGAAGGACAGTGACACGCAGCAGGGTGGAGATGAGGAATAAGTTACAGTTACATGATCCCACAGTGGCCCACTTTAAGCATGAACAAATCTGGATGGTGTAATTAAGGTTTTGTTGTTGCCTTTTTTCATTGCAACTTCTTTTAAAAAAAGAAAGATGATATGAAACTCAATAGCATTGAAATGCTTCCAGTGGCCATTTTTGTACAAAGAAAGAAACATTGCCTTGAGCTACAGATCGGGAAAAGCCACAGCTGAGTCATGGGCAGCAGTGCTATTCACAGGTGACAAACCCAGAGTGCTTGGTGGCCACCTACACGTGTTTTGTACAGGAAAGGGCAAGGGAATCTTGCCCTAGAGACTAATTCTGTGATCCCTAATACTACTTCAGCTTCCTAGAAGGATTGTGGAGTAACAACCTTCAGTTAGCAAGAAGCATCATCTGGCATGCTGGAAGGACACATCCAACTCAGAGGTTTGAGCCCTACCATGAATTCAGAGCTAACCCAGGACACCTCAGCACAGAGGCAGCCTGCCCAAATCTAGGGCTGTTATTACTGCCATGTGTTCAAGAAGCAGAGCTTTGTTTAAAAAACAAACAAAACCTAAAAAAAAAAAAAGAAAAGAAGGAAAAAAAAAGGAGAGAGGATAGAGGATCGAAGGAAGGATGGGAGGGAAGTGTTATTTTTAACTGCAATAGGTCTCTGAGCAAGTCCACAGCACAGCTGCCTGAACAGCTGTACCAGCAAGACAAGGCAGGCAGCACATGAGCAAGGATGAACATTTCAGAGCTACACATTTTTTTGCATAAGGATCACTGCTACAAGAAATGTTAATAAAATTGCATCCTAGCCCTTCCCAAACCCATCCTGCACAGGTTCACACACTGCTCTGATCCCTGCAGTATTCAAGAGCTCTGTCGTGTCAGACAGTCATGGTGCTGGCAGATCTTTGCCCCATCCTCCCCAGAGAGGCACACGAGCATAGGAGGACTTTAGCTTTTTGGGTTTTTTTACTCCATTCTACCCACACCCAGACACACTTCTCTGTTTGGAAAAATACACATTACAGAAACATGCTTGGCACATGGGTGAGATAGTGGACGGGCCATGGTAGGACACTGCTCCTTGTCTCTTATCAGTCTTGCACCAATCCCAGAAAAGTCTCAGCTCTATCACTGAGCTTTATTCCTACAATACAGCAATGACTGTTTAACCCTTTTGGATTGACAGGCCACTAAAGACTTCCCAAAGAAAGCATAGGCTCAAAATAAAAAGGCAAGGTCCATGTAGACTTGTATTACATAGACAGGCCTGCTTCTTCGAGCTGCTCCTCCAGAAGTGCTGGAAGTTGTCCATGGGTCTCCAAACTCCTCAAATTCTCTATTCTTACAGGCTATAGCTGCAAGCTGCTGGATGTCACAGATGTAAAGCAGGGAACAAAGGCTCCTGTTTAGGTTGTTTTGAAGCTCAGTGCCTGAGCCAAGAAGCACATATAGGCCAGAGTGCCACCTTCCCTGGTGCAACTTCCAGCTCGTGACCCAAAGCCACCTAGGCCCAGTGCCATCCCTAACACGGCCACACAGCATCCGGACCTGAGGCTGTGCCCTGCCACCGCCTGTCCCACATCCACACAACACCAACAAAGCAAGTGGGGACCCTGCCCTGGGATGAGCCACCAAGCTGCAGAGCTTCGACATAAATAAAGGGGCTGGGTCTTAAATCAGTGATATTAACCTACCGAGGTCCAGCAGAGAGAGAGGGAACCCAGACAGTTACCAGTGATATGCACACTGGAAGCTCCTCAGTGTCTGGTGCTCCCACCTCACAGAGGACACAGCATGGAGCAGACTGGTGGGGCGGCAGCAAGCCTTGGGTTTGTTCACACATTTGGAATTATTTGAGCATTGCTGAAGAAGCCATTTGGCTGCACACCCGTTACAAACCCAAACAGACAGCTCGAGCACACAGCCCTCTCTTTGTGCTGCTGTGGCTGCTGGCAGGGCAGGCAGCACAAGAAGACCTTTCGTCACTGTCAGAAACTTGGCTGGGCTGGCTGCCTCCAACTCATCTGAGCACATTATTCTCAAATCCCATCAGCCTGAGAACAACGTGCTAAGGAAGATGAGAACGTCCCATCACGAACACAACGCAGCACTGTCAGCCAGCCAGGTGGCAAAGGATGGGGACACCTGCACCTCCCCAGCAGATGTGGGGCTGATGGCAGTGCAGAGCATTCCCTCACAACTAGACCCAGTACCTATGGCACTGAGCCAAGCATGACAGCAGCTGCAAGCGAGGCCAAGGAAACCAATCCTTGAAGACTCACATCCAACAATGAGGCAACTATGAAATATTTGGAGATGCGGACCGGCCAGGAATGGTCTAAAATGAAGTTTCATCAACATCATCTCTCATTCCCTGCCCAGTCTCAGCAGGGTACAGCACAATCATTACTAGGTATTATGTACACTGGGTTTGTGCTGAGAAATAGGATGGCCCCAATGACAACAGACTCAATTTCTCCTCTCTGAGAGGCTTCACATTTAAGGGAAAAGAAACCCATTTCCTTGGTCCCTAACTGTATGTCTAAAAAAATGAAAGGTGAGATTAATATTACTTTCACTGTTGCAAATTAACTTGACTTCCCATCCCTGGGCCCCAGCTGGGAGCCACCAGGCAGTCAAACAAGCAGCAGGGGTGCAATCAGAGCAGCTACAACTGGCAAGTCCAGTGAGGCGTGGAGCATTCACAACAGGTTTATCAGAGTCTGATTAAGCCAATCTACCTTGGCACTGCAAGAAGCAGACCAGGAATACACTCTGGCACAGCTGTCAATAAAGAAATGCCTGCCCAGGAATCCCAGTGGCTGCTATGGCCAGCAGAGGTGCCAGCTGGGGAGGATGAGGGCAGAAGAATCACCCTTAATAGTGGTAGGATCCAAACTCCATGCATGGAACAGGAAGCTCACTTGTCTTGAGGAATCCTGAGGAGCCTCTCTGCAAGCTCCAAGCACAGGTGATCTCCTCTGGTAGTTCTCACTGGAAATATAACTTTTTGAGCATTGGTGCATCTGAGGCTCTTGGAAGCATGGCTGCAGCCCTGCCTTTATGGCTGACATAAGAAAATCCCTAGCTACAACAGCTCAGCAAAATTTCATTAAATCATCTCTTCCATTTTATATTCTGCCACCCACCTCACTACTTTTCTCCAGCATTACCTCAGCTCCACAGCTCAGCATTTCTAACACCCCAAACTGCTTCAAACAGCTTGAGGTAACCACAACAGAGGAGCAAAGGCAGCCTTAGATGTTGTTAGCGATACCCAGGTGTGTGACAGAGGGAGGTAACACCCAAGAATGGGTGGTGTGGAACACACAGTCTCAGCAAGAGGTCAGCCCCCACTGGCTTTTCAAGCAAGGTTCACAGCAAAACATACCCTCACTTCTGCCTGAACTCTTAGATCATGTTTTGACACCCACTGCAAGTCCCAAGGGCCCCTTGGTTCACGTGGCCCATATAACGTGTCCAGGATAAGGGCCAGTTCAATGACCCAGGGAGCACAGGTGCATGTTCCAAGCATTTCCTTTAGGGTCTTAAAAATCAACTCTCGCTCACCACCCACTCCACTCTCAGCATTTTCTCATCAGCATTGTGTGCTGGGTAATTCACAAAATAAACTAGATGTGAGTCAGAGCATCTGCAGTTCTTGAATTCTAATCTGAAGGACAGGAGGGAAAAGTAACATGAAAAAGCAGTATCCCAGCTAAAAATCATTTTTAGGGCCCACAGAGGTGATAAATTAATGGCAAGCAGAAAATGCAGCTTTTTACAAGCCAACAGTCTCAGAAGGACACCTGAGTTATATAGATTCCTGCAGATTAGAAAGCAAGTTGGGATCTTTTAGAGACTCTTTCCTGCAGGGACTGGTCAGGTAACTCCAAGCCAGGTAAGTTTCCAAAATCTGCAAATTATTTCCTTGAAACAAAGCCAACCCGACCAAGCAGCCACCCAGCTGGAAGTGAGGGGCTGCCCTGAGGGCAGCTTCCAGATAAAATGTGCAACTGGGACGTTTCCTTCCAGCCCCAGCAAAGCTGCTCTGTGAGATACATGGCCCAGCCTCAGCCATTGCCATTTCTGCCCTGCCTCTCCCACCACACCAGGACATACCCGAGCTCCTGCTGCCACACCTGGGAGCTGACAGAGGCTGGCTGGGACACGTCTGGCTGCTGCAGTTACACAGATGACATTCCTAGGGCCTTGTTCACCAGGCCCCACCACAGCAAGGAACTCAGCCGTGCAGGGAGAAGGTAGATCCCAGACAGAGGGCAGGTGTGGGCAGTCTGAGGAAGGGAACAATTTCTGCTTCTCAGCCACAGCACCAGAGCATCCTACATAGCTGGGAGCTATGAGGCAGCACAAGGAGACTGAGGGACTCCTTGGGGAACCAACTGAGGGGTCTCAGCCTAATTCTCAAGAGTGTAAACATGCAAAATAACAATAATTAAAAAATAAATAAATCACCAAACCACCAAGATTTTTACTAGCAGTCTTGGCCTGGAAGCCAAGAACATCTTGGGATTTGGGAAGGAGGTTATCCTCTCTGCTCTAAGCTAAATAAATGTTTTGATGTCAAGGCCATGAGATTTTTGTGCTCTGCACCATTCTCCAACATTAAGCTCTCACCTGCCTAACAATGCCTTAAAAAGGAAGACTGTATGCATTTTAGAACCAAACTCTCAAAACTTAATTATATTTTTGTAATCTGCTTTGGGACAGAAATCATCAACATTCACAAAGTGCTTTCTCCAAGGCTACTAGTTTTCTGTAAAGAAGCCACACTGTACCACAGAGCAGTCCTAAAGCTGAGAGAGTATCTGCTGAACACCTCAAAGCAGAAGGTGATGTGCTTGCAGTGTAAACAGGATGCTGGAGATACTCAAGATAGTGGAAAAATCGCACAAGGCACCTCAAGAGGTTATCCTTTGAACAAGTCCCAGCCACAAAATTTGGTAAGATTTATCATTCTGCTTTTCTGCAGAAGGCTGCCATGTTTTTCATCACTGGATAATTCCAGGATGGCATTGGCCTTCTCGGCCACCTGGGCACACTCTGGGGCTCATATTTAGCAGGCTGCCAACCAGCACCCCCAGGTCCTTTTCCACTGGGCAGCTTTCCAGGCAAACTGTGCCAAGACTTTCAGATGCACCGAAAAATGGCATTGAGCCTTAAGAAGTAATGACACCAGTGCTTTGAAAATATACCCTTTTCAGCCATGCCCAGTTGGGTCTCCAGACACAGAGTCACAAGAACTCCCAAGTCCTACAGCCAACATTGCTGTTACAGCTGCTGCTTTCTGTTGCAGGGGCTCAACACACAGAATATATTAACACTTTAAAGCAGAGAGCAGATAGATAACACAACATGTTAATGCCTGCAAGTCATTACCTGCCAGGCTCAGAACACTCATCTCCATAGAAATTTCTTGATTGTCTCAATGTCCATCTACCTGTCCAGGATTGCCTACACCCTAAAGATCACCAGTGAGCTCAGTCATTGCACTGCAGACACACCAGTAACACCCAGGTGGGCAACTACAAAAACTTCAGGGTAGGTCTACTTGTCAGGGATGGCTTGGCTGGTTTGACACCACAGTCAAATAGCAGACCTCAGGCAGCCAAACAGCTCACTCAAAACATCTGAGATATAACTGAGTCTGTGTATAGAAGAAAATTATCTCAATCATCAGTGAGAACAAAAGCAGTTTGTGCAGTTCATCCTTTCCAGCATTTGACACAGCTTCAGTTGACTCAGCTAATACCACATAAGCAAAGGGAACAACCAACAGTAAAGGCAGGGAGAAGTTTTCCTAGAAGTCAGTTTTAACCACTGCCTCCCAACCATGGACCACAGCAAAACAAACAACACTTGACTCCGACAGCTGTGCTTTACCCTCCCTTAGCCCAAAGGCAAACTACCATACACATCACTGGAGAGCAGGGCAGGCATTGCCTTCCCCAGGAGAGGTCAAAATCCCTAGCCCATACATGAGCACCACTGCAGCTGTAAGACACGCCCTCAGCTGTGCCCCATGGATCACATGACACCTCTTCTCTGGAAGGTTTTTCGGTTTCTTTTGCAGATAGAATGTCACGGCACTTTTAGCTTTAAGTCCAACACCACTCCTTTAAATTGGTGTAAGGGAGGGGGAATAGAAAAACAGTCTCTTATCAAGTGCTACTCAAAACAGCCACCCACTCAGAAAACTGCTGGGGCATGGAGCTTGCATCTCAAGGGATTTGCACTGTATGCACACTCCCTTACCCACACCCATCTCCAATGGTGATCACTGCATTCCGTTGTTTTATCTCTTTAATTCAGCTTTTATTTCACTACTTTGGCCATTTTTACACCACTCAAAACTTTCAGAAGGGCACATTGAGTTTCACAGATAGGCAAAACTTCTATTCTCTGATGAATGCACAGCTAAACCACTTGTTCAGTTCAGCAGCTTCTCTTTTGAGAACCACTTTGTGGTTCAGGGTGGCTTTCAGGAGCCATGGCACCCTGGATTGCAGATATTTCACCAGCATTTCTCAGCCCTTGGGTTGTGGTGAATAACCTCACACAGCAGCTCCAAAGAGGCAGCCCAGAGCAGAGATAATGCAAAGTGTCAGCTCTCACAGGGTTCTCCTCTAGCTTATTCCTGAAATATAATGCAGCAAAACACAAGGGGGACAGGATGCAGAAAGGGAGGTTTTAACACCCCTCTGGTACAACTTCATGCCCTGACTCAGTTTGGTGACTGCTTACAAAAGGCTCACTGCCGGAAACCTCACACCCACACAGAAGCTGCCAAGTGCCATAAAAAGGTTCTTCTCTAAACCCCAGTGTGGTTTAACATGACAGTGACCTGCAGTTGTACAGAGAAACAAAAGCCTCTGGAAAAAACAAGCAGAATAAAGAGTCCCCATAGGTGCCACTTTCTCTTCAGCCTTTGGATGACTAGAGCCAACCCTGAGACTGCCCCATGGCTTGTAGTTAAACCAGAGCTGCTGAAAGGACACATCACAGTGTCAGTGCACATTCAAACCAGCCAGGTTTTATTCCTCCAGATCAGATACCAAGAGAAGCAAAGCTCCAGCAGGATGGGCCTCTGGGCAGCCTCCCAGCTTGAAGGAAACCCTGCCAGCTGCTGCATTCCAAGCTGAAGGTATCTGAACTAATCCTGCAGTCAGCTCCAATTCTTGCACAGATTCCCATCAGCTTCCTTTTCCCTAGAAAGGTGCCTGCTAGGATACAAGCAAAGACTCCTGTCTGCCCCCAGTTCAGCTGCTGCCAGCACTGCAAAGCTGCTCTGCAAGAACAACCATCCCCTATCCAACCAACTGAGATTGCTGGTTTGTTTCAAAACCCTCTTCCTCTGCTCCATCAGTTCCTCACGGGTACTCTGTCTTCTCCCCCTTGCTTCCTGTGTTTAAGTTCTCCAGGTTTATTAGTCAGCTCTGGGGAACACAAAGTACCAAAGCTGGCCCCAGATCAGTCAAAATTCCACATCCATCTACAAGTCACAAATCAGTAAAGCTGCAGCACTAACAATACATGTCCCCTTTCCTGTCACAGCCTTGTGTTGGCACACTGCCATAAGCAACTACAGATTTAAAACATTGGCATACAAGGGTAAGAATAAGTCCCTGGCTTCTGAGGTCAGATGGACAGGGAGGCAGAGCTCCCTGCATCATTCTGAAGCAAACTGCTTTGTGGCATCTGAGCCCACAGTTCACATGCATTGCAAAGCATGAGGAAGAAGCAGGCTGGCAGCCTTTTTTCCTCTCTGAGAGCAGGAAATGACCTCCAGATCTGTAATGGTAAATTTTTTTGCTTTGCGAACTGTATTGCCTTTAAATTATATTCAATAATCACAGCTTCTTAAAAAGAGAAAAAGTAAAAAAGAACAGTTAAATCAGGACCAAGTTAAATTCGCCTGTTCCACAGCCAGAGCTGATGCTGTGGGCAATGCCAGCTCTCTGGAATACCAGGTAACTGAGCACTGAGCTGGAGATAAATCTGCTTTTTCCACCTTGCATCAGAGATGTGCTGAATTCAGGCAGTACTGGCAGCCCTAGCCAAGGACCCTGTCCTTCCAGCATTGCAATTAAGGTCAGGAGAGCCCAGCCTCTTCCCAACATCAACTTCCTTTGGAAACCTGGCACCAACCAGATGGCCTGCAGGAGAGCACAGCCCTGTGAACAGCAGAGCTCTCTGCCATGAAAACAGCCAACACCCTGGTGGCTTGGAAAATTCCCAGGCCTTCTCCGTGCTGTGCTCCACCACCTCAACCCAGCAGCATTGCCAAAGGCTCCAGGAGCTGCTGGTGAATTTAGGACACAAATCCTTCCCATCCCACCAGTCAGCAGCCCAATAATGAAACTAACACCAGAGCAGAGGGAGAGGCCATTTCTTTGCACCAGGATGCTAGAAGTAATGTTTGCTGTATCCAGAACAGGTTGACATAATAAGCTGCTTTTGCAGTGCAAAGTCATTGCGCCGTGCAGAGGTGGAGAAGTTTTCCATCCACATCAGGGGAGGCTGCCCTGAGCCAGATCAACATTACCCCAACCCATGTGCCAAGTCAGTGGCAACAGTCCCTCTGCGACGAGCATTTCCAGCCAGAGCATGTTCCAGCCTTTTGTCCTGTCTGGATGTAAAGAACCAATGCTACACATATAATGCTGAAAGGAATTAAAACTCCTGCCTTCTCATTGCCAGGAAATGTTCCTGTTTGCATAAACTTCCTTCCTACCTTTCACCTCATTACTTCCCATGTCACTCCTGTCAGTGTCTTTATGGAACGTCTGTGTCGCAGTGTTTTCAAATATTTCCTCACTTATGTCCTCTTCCCCTTTGTCATCACTTATTGAACACCACATACTGAGCCCACATAACATTTCCCCTTACAGCTGACTCCTCTAGCTACCAAGTTCTAGTTCAGCAAAAGGGCTCAGAAAAGGATGAGCAAAAATGCACACAGGAACTCGGTTTTACTGCACATGACTTGTTATACCTCTATTGAAAAGAGAAGTGAAGAAAAGTGACTCATTTAAAAACTCACTTTGACTTTCTGTCCTGAAGAGCACCTAATGCAAGGCAGAGCTACCAACAGCACACAAATCAAACCTCTACCAACCCAGGCCAAAGGCAAAAAGATCTCACTATTTTAGTTTGGCTGGCAACGCACTGTGGCAGTGACATTGCAGGTTGGTGTGTAATTAAAATAATCATCAGCTGAGCTTCAGGAGCCTCACACAAAATAATTGGGCAGGTGCAGATGGGCTGTGCTAGGCTCTGAGCAGACTTTCATCTACACCTTTCTCCCCAGGAAGAGTAACACTTCTGGCAAGGTTAATTCACAGGATGCCTGGGGTTACAGGGTACATTTTATGAGCACTAAGGCCTAACTGATCCCCTCTGCTCAAGGCCAGGCTCACAACAGCACTGCCTTGCACCCCTAACACAGCCAGCCTGGTGCTGAACTCTCCTGTTCTCTTCCCAGCCCTTCTAAAAGTCTCTCCCAGCAGCTGTACAGTGTCAAGGCCACACAACACTCACTCAGTGAGCTGTGTGGTATCTTTTCAAGTACTGAGAAAGAAAACAGCAGGAAGGCTCCAATTTCTACTTCTTAAAAAGGAAGTATAAATGAAGTGCCAAGGGACCTTCACAAGGTCATATACATGTTCTGTGGAAAAGCCAGTGCTGTAAGGCAAACAGAGAGCATCTCAGACACATGCCAGCCTCCAGGGAGACAGCAGCTTTCCTGGTGGAAATGTCCAGCAAACCTGCCCTTTGCTCCCTGCAATGCAGCCAACCAGCAGCAGAACAGCAGCTGCTGTTATCACCTTCTTGAAGAACAGCTGAAGGTCAAGCCAGCAGAGAGTGTCACACCAGAAAATGGACCTAAAGCTTCTCAAGTTGTAAGGCAGTTTCACCAACAGACCAACCCCTTCCTCAGTCCTTCAGCCTTCAAACCAGCACGACACAGGAACAGCAGTGAAAGAGTGGGAAGTCAGCCAGCTGGGGACACTCTGGAAAGGGGAGAAGGAAGAAGGCAGGGAACTTGTTGCTTTGTCCTATAAATCAGCACATTCATGTGAACTGGATAACTCTGAGCAAGAAAGCTTATTCCAGCAAAACTAAAGTTTCACATAGCCCCAAGGCATATCCCACTGTTTTTCTAAGTGAGGTTTTTCTTGCACCAGAGAGAGCAGAGCTAGCCTTTCCTGCTCCTTGCAGCAGCTATCTCCAACCCCTGCCTGGCATCCTCTGATGTTTCCCATGGCCACAGGAAATGAAAGATTAAACAGAGGCCCGTGGTGACCATAAACACACCTCTCAGCTGGGAGCATTACTCAGAGACCAGCAACGGTGATGGACGATGTCATGATGTTGTACCTCAGTGGGAGAAAACCCCCTGCTGCTATCCCTGTATCCCCAGGAATCAGTGCAAAAATAGGCTGTATGCCCTCTTATCCCCATCCAAAAATCTGCCAGGAGCCAAGGAAACATCTCTGCAAAAATCATCAACAGGAGTCTTGGAGTGTCTCTCTGCCAAAGACTGCTTTTCGAGCAATCCTTTTGCCTCAGTACAACCTCCACAGCAGCTCACAGAGGACAAGTTAAGGATTTAGGGATGGGAGGAAGCAGACCTGCTTGCTCAGTTGCCTTTCAGAGCCAAGAGCGTGCAATATGCTAATCCTGCCCACCTCTGCCAAGCACTGCAGACCCAGAACCACTGAATGCATAATAAAACTTTCACCCAGTTTTAACTAGAAGTGAAATGAGTGCCACAGCCTCACCTACTGAATTCATGCATGCTAGAAAAACAGATCTCCTATTACCCAGAAGAGCTGGATGTGAACCAGTGACCTGTGTCTATGTCCCATCACTCTCCACCTCCCCACTGCCCTCAAGCCATCCATCTTGCCTGCATTTCTCACAGCCCTTAAACAAGGAAGTCACAAAGCAGAAAATCATGATGCTGCAAGGAAAAATCCCAGCTGGAGCCAAAGGGCATGGGGCAGGTGGCTTCACAATGACCTGGCTGACCCTCAGCTGCTCTCAAAATTGTTGCCCTGATTATACTAATCCAGTTAAAGGCCAATGCTTCCTTCAGATGAATACAGCTGACAGCTCATCCCTCAAAACTACTCCCCTGAAAAATCCCTAAGCAGAATCTTTCCTCATCAGACACTGTGCCAGCCATTCACACTTCCTCAGTCCTCTTCCACCTCTGACAGACATCAAATTTCTCTTGTCCACTGTCATGTTGCTGAGCACAAACAGACACCAAAGGCCTCATTATAAGCCAATAACCTCAGACTGTTCCACGGGAGCCTGACACATTGCACCTCAAAGCTCATCACCCTCCCCAGGCACTTGGAGGGTCAGTAGCCAGGAGGTTTTTATTGCAGGAGACTCAGCACAGGTCATGTTAAAGCTGCAGAGGTCAGCAGAAAGGTCTGTAGCTGGGAGGAAGAGGAAGACTGATGCTAACAGCAAACTTTTATTCAATTTATGCTAAGGTAAAAGAGTCAGCCAGACTGCCTATCCCAGAGAACACCTTGTCAAGACAGAAAATATTCAAGCTCTTCCTGTTTCCCCAAGGTCACAGTCAGAGCTGTATCTTTTATTGGCACATTGGGATATTGGCCTCTCGGGCAGCAGAATTTGAATGTGCAGCTCAGAAGCTCCCAAAAGCCAAATCAAGTGCTTAACAAAGAATAAAAAGCACAATGTGAGCAGTGTTGTCTCTCCAAACACAGGTGCCACAATCAGCCTTTGTTAAGGCTGCAGCTCCAGACAGCAGTGGCAGGGTCAGTTGTAATCATCAGCCCAGACATACCACCCTTGCATTTCTTTACAGTACTGCTAAAAATAAAATTCAATAAAAACACTTTACACACTGCAAATTTCCACAGTTCTCCAGAGCTGCACACTGCTGGGGCAGAGTTTAGAGGAATCCCCTGCCCTACCTCTCCCTTTTCTCTCCTCACAGAGGATTCAAACTGGCAGGAAGATGAGGAGCCCCTGGAACAAGGCCTGGACTTGGGTTTTTTCTGCTGCTGCAAACAACTGATGGCTCTTGGCTGCAATGGATGAGGGACTGAGCCTCAGCCTGAGCAGACAGGTACTCCCTTCACAAAGATGTCACCTTGGAAAGGCAACAGCAGACAGGACCACAGGTACATCCTCCAGAGAGGTGTATGGTTTGCACAGCTCCAAAACACCTCCCGTGCAGCTCAGCCTGCCAGAAACTCCTCTGAGTCCAAGGGCTCACTCACAGCAGGCAGCCAAGAGGGTGGAGCCCGTCCCAAACACAGCTCCTAGCAATGCATCAGGTCACCAGAGATGGGAGGCACTTCGAGATCAAGCAGTGGCCAAGACAGTTTTATTTGCCTTATAAGTAGCTAAGAAAAAAAGGATGCTTTTAATCACCAAATGGCTCACAAATGAGACCTCTAGTAAAAACGATCTACACACACAAAGCTGAGCAATCTCCCGAGGCAGGCCAAAAGAGCAAAGTGCGAAGGCTGCTTTGTGAAAAGCAAATATGCCACAGACACCTGGGAGATGAACAGAAATGCAGGCAGAGAAGCACAAGCCACAGATTGCAACTAACATCAAAACCTTCAACAAATACCTTACAAGAGGTTTACTGACCACAGAGGTCAGATCCACTCTACCACTCATGGAAAACTGGGTATGTAACACCAGGCTGCAGCAGCAAGGTGTAGTTTATACTAGGAAAAGTGTCTTTTGAGAGTGTATTTTACACCAGTAAACCCCTGCCCACAAAATAAATTGGACTAGCTGAAGCAGTTTTCACCAGCAAAATGCCATCCACACCAGGCCTTCAGCAGATATAAATGCTTTTAGAGATGAAAGAGGAAAGTAAACACACAAAGCAAGACTTCCTGCTGCACCTAGCTACAGTTATCAGATTTTCACTGCCATCGCTGCACTGAAATGATCCCAACTTTGAGAAGAGCTTTTGAGATGACTCCAGAAGAGGAGGATGACACTGCCTCTCAGCAGTCCTGGCCACCTGCAGACAGGGAGAATCCGGACACCACGGCCCCTCTCCCGAAGCAGAGCTGCTGAAGAACAAAGTACTCAAACCAAAACCTGTTCTTCATTGTTAATGAATGACTCAGCTGACCTTTACCCCAAAGAAAAGGAATGCTTTTTCCAGAAGGATCAACAGTGATTTCTCTATCAGGAACAATAAATATTTCCCCTGGTATGGCAGGCAATGCATTTCTTTCCTTGGCTGGCATGGGCACAGAGCACGAAAAGACCTAATCCAAAGCATAGCTCAGTCTCAACACTTTCCAAAACTAAAACAAGCGATGCCATTAAACCAAAAGCGTGACACATGCCTGAGGCTTTGCAGAACATGGCTCAAACCTCATCTACTTTGCACGTTGCTCTGGGACACTCACTTAATCCCATTGCTATCAAGTAACAACAGATCGTAGTAACAGGACACTCTTGAAGCTTAATCCACACTATAGCATAGGTGCAAAGTTCCCGCCGACTGGTTGAGTTACACTGTAACGCTGTAAATGTACTTTCATTCAGCATGTAAACGACCTTAGCTCAGTCCAGTTAGTTCAATTCAAAAATTAATAAAGGCAAATCAAATCCGGCCTACTTAAATTGTCAATATGAGCATCTACACAGGGATTTAATTCACTTTAATCAACCCACTGGAAAGGTTAATTGGATTCATTTTCTTGAGTAACCAACCATGTGTGGACAGACTCTAAGGATGAGATCTTGACCACACTAAAATGGCCAATAATAGTTTTGCTAATGACCTACTAGAACGAACATTAACCCCTAAAACATCATCTTCGGCTTTTGTTCCAGTAACACTAAGTGAAGCATTAAAGGATGACAGTAGGTCAAAAAGAAATCCCAGCTGCCTGCACAGAAATACGTTTTCTACTCTTGGCTGGCTAAGTCATCAAATTCACAACGGCTATTTTGTAAGAATTGAATTTTTTTTTTTAAAAATGACCAGTGGCAAGGGAAACAAGTTTAAGGAAGTTTGGTTTCTTTTAGGCAGGAAACCATTGCTTTCTATTACTAGAGAGTAAATCTAAACTAACTTGATTATGACAGAGCTTCTACTGGTTTATATCACAAATCACTGTCAAAAAGAACAAACTATCTCCCACAAAGCTTTCTAAACCCAAAGCAGCTCCAGGGCACATTTAGCTGAGCTCAAAGGCACACGTGTGAGGCAGACGCGGTGCTAACAGAGCCAGCCCGGCCCGGCAGAGGGTGAACCCGAGCTCCGAGCACAGGCCGAGCCAGCGGGACCCCGGGAGCGAGGGGGGCACGGGGGCCCTGCGGGGCTGCTTGGCGCTCCAAGCTCAATGCAGGCCAGTCTTCATAAAAACCGGCGGGCGTAAGTGTTTATAACCGGGGCCTCCAAATCTGTGCATATTCACAGTTCTGCTCCCATTTTTCCAGCGGCCCCAGCGGAGGCTCCGACCCCGGCCGAGCCGTAACTGCGAGGGACGGACGGACGGACAGACATCCCTGCTCGTCCATCTCCCGCAGGGTGCCCCGGCTGCCTCACCGCCCGCGGGAGCGCAGCCCCGGCCGGAGCCCCCAGCCCGGCTGCGGCGGGGGGAGCGCGGCGGCGGCCTCGGCCCCGGCGCAGACA